>JAUMJL010000666.1:0-347500 GCA_033558185.1 Dromococcyx pavoninus | reverse complement strand
GTTTCTAAAGGGTGCAAAGGGAAGGAGGAAAAGGAGGGTGGGAAGTGATGGGGTGCAACCCTTCGCCTTCCTAAAGGGTGCAAGGGAAGGAGGAAAAAGGGGTGGGGGGGAAGTGGTGGGGTGCAGCCCTTCGTTTAGCATCCCTCTGGCTGGCTCTGGATATTAAAACAATAAACCCCGCCGCTATCTGGGTTCCTACTCCCCCTCCCCTGTTCCCCCCCCCCCCCCCCAAGCCACACTGCAGCCCGCAGCCACCCGTGGAAATCGCACGCCCCACGGCTGCACGGAGAGGCAGGCAGACTGCCTGCCTCATGCCCGTGATGACTTTCGAGCTGACAGTCTCCTCTCCTCGACTCCCCCCCCCCAACCCCAACTCCACCTCCACACCCACCCCTCTGCTCAGTGGCAGCCCCGCTCCCTCTCGCACCAGACTATATTTGCAATATGTGCTAATTTACCAGCTCTGTGCCCTTGGATTTTAAAATGAACTCATCAGTCAATGTTTCTAGTACCGATGCTCTCCCTCTCCCTCCCTCACACACACCCTCCACTGCAGACATGTTACTCATTCTCCAAGCATTTCCTCTCCCGATGTCCGTCAGACGCATATACACTTCATTGATCAAACCAAATCCCTTGATAACAATAAATAATAATACAGACAGTTAACATCAGCGGGGAGCGGAGCGAGAGGAGGGGGGAGAAGGAGACAAAGATGACGACTAAATCTGCATTGTGCTTTGGGAGGCTGAGCTCTGCATTTTCCAGAGATGCCCTGCACAATGAGGGAGCACAGGTATGGCCCCAGCATACACCCAGGCATGGGGAGGGGTCTCACCTGTCACCTGAGACCCCCTCTGTTTGTCCCAGCCTCAATATCTGCCTCCGCTTGTGGGTACAGAAGGCGCTCCTCGCCGTGAAGGAGAGGCAGCACCTACTGCAAAATACAGAAATAAATAAAGGAGGTGGTTTCTTTGTTCAGCTGTCGCTGCACAGGTGCTTAGAGGTATCTGTGAATCCAAAGATCCTGATCGGCACACAGAGTGGGATTTCCAGCAACACCTTCTTAGCTCCCACTGAGATCTGTTCCCTTTGTATTGAAGGCAGAGAGCACCTATGCGAGACACCAGGTATGTGAGACACCAGGTTAGGAGGACAGTCGATCAGATATCCCTCTGTGGCTTTATTTCCTGTTTTTGAGGGGGGTCTAAAAGAGGGGAGAGGCAGTAGAAGCTGCCTCTTGGGCTTTTGGCTCGTTAGGCATCTTGTGTGGGTCTGGCAAAGAGAAAGTGACTGCAGTGTAAGTGTTCGGGAAGTTGGGAGGGTGGGGCTATCTAGAAATCTTTGACTCACTGGGGTAACTCCCTGAACACAGGAATTAAATTATTACTCAAAGCAAGCTGCATTTTATGAGCAGCAGCCTTAGAATGAAATTCTGCATGCATACAGAGTTTGAAACAACAAAAACAAACATATGGAAATAAATATACGATACATAATTAAATTACTGGGTGCAATGCAGAAGTCCCTGGGTGGTAGAGAAGGTGGGATTATTGCTGTGCAGTCAGTCCAGGAATCCATGGCTACAAATTTTCCTATTTATACTGACATAATCCTGATTGACATCAGCCTAGATAGGGGAAGAATCAAACCCTATGTGCTGAAGGATCTGATCTTTGGGAAAAGTCATCTGGATTAGAGAGACTGTATCTGCCAACCATCCTTTCACTCCCCTTGCAGATGCCCCCACCACCACAGCAGTGTGCAAGATTTTGCCATCACGTCCATTGTCTTTTTCCCATTCTATTATTGTTCTTCCCCAAAATTGTTTGATTTTTTTAAAAAAGTTTTTCTGCAAACACATAATTTCTTTATACAATTTAACCAAGCCTATGGAGGATACTTATTTCAAGCAGTTAACACCTGACCCCAATTTTTGTGGGTAATTAGTGAGCTAGATAACCACACAAAGTGGGTAATTATTTAGTACCCAAGGGTACTGTACAAGAGGGTAGAGGCTGGTGATGTTAACAAAAGCCCATCTCTAATTATTCTATCTATACTTGTGATGCTTTAAGAATTGTTACTCCTTCTAATGATCCGTGATAAATCAGTAAACTATTTTGCTTTCCTTAGCACAGATGTGTGGTCTAACTGAGGGCAGGACGTGAGGGCAAAGCAAACCAAAGTCCCAGCTTTGGAATGTGCAGGAGCCCCAGGAGAAGCAAGAGGCATCCAGTTGGAGGAGGCAGCAAGACTGGGAGTGTCTGCTCTAGAGCATCACTAAGAGCCAACAGGTTGGTTGAGATGACTTGAAAAGCCACCGTAGGAAGAAGCTTGCAGAGTGTGCTTCAGGGTTTGCTTCTTGCTTCGGTGACGTGGCCAGGCTGATGGATCTTTGTATACAAAAACAACCTTTACCATGTTTTAACATTCAGTCTTACTTATTGAAAATCGCTTTGAAAGCCGTACAAGTGAGGCATTTTGTGTTTGTGGAAGGTCAGGGCTGGGAGAGAGGAGCACTAGGGGGAAAAAAAATCATATTTGATGAATTTCTATTATCTACCATCTCAAATATTTACACATTTCTCCCACAGAAAATATTGAATCCTCAGTAGATTTTTTTCCACAAATTTAAGATGAAGGAAGAGATGGGAACTATTTTGAAATAGAAACTAAATAAGAAAGATTCAACTAACAAAAGAATGTTTTTGA
Organism: Dromococcyx pavoninus; assembly: GCA_033558185.1. Classification (NCBI taxonomy): domain Eukaryota; kingdom Metazoa; phylum Chordata; class Aves; order Cuculiformes; family Neomorphidae; genus Dromococcyx; species Dromococcyx pavoninus. The sequence goes on along the minus strand of JAUMJL010000666.1, from coordinate 344,785 downwards.
TCATCAGAACCCTCTGAAAAGAAATGTTTGGCTGGAAACAGGTCTGTAATCAGTCACTATCTACTGACCACTGTTTGCAGTATTGCACACACTTAAGGACATCTTCAAACCAAGACATTACGCTCAGTGGAAAAGCACTTTCCTTTTTTAATTGCTTTTATGAATCATCACTAACATCCGGACACTTCATTTACTAGACTCCAGTAACCTTGTTTTTCAAAGACTCAAATTCCAAAACCTAAGGGCCTCCAGGCTGGAACCAAAAAAAAAAAATAGAGGTGTCATTTTTATCATAGCCCTGGATTTAACTGAGCTTGGTGCTTTGGGATCATTTAACCCAGGCACTACAGAGGAAAACACAAATGGCAACGTCACCTGGCACAATGACCACCAGGAATTTGAAATTGTTCACTTGAAAATTGTTCTCATATTTAAAAAGGGGCCAAAGCTCTGCATTCCATTCAGCCCTGAGCATCCCTGTTTGTATTACCAGTGTGAACAGGTTAAAAAGGACAAAACAAAATCCAAATATCAGAATTGGGGATAAGTTCAGCTATGAGGTAGATACTTGTCTGCTCTCAACTATGTAAGAAGTTTCTTTTGCACACTGCAGGCCATTTGAGAACTCAGCAACTTATAATGCTGGGCTGCTACCATGAGGTGTGTGTAAATAAACTGGTATCCCCTTTGCTAATCCCCTCAGGGACCTGTTTTGCAGGAAAAGCCCTTGCAGAAATGGAGTGAGAGGAAGTTTGCAGAGAGAGAAGCTGGAAAACAGAAAGGAAGAATGAATTTAATCACAGACACAGGTTCAAAGGATGGAGAGACCTTGGTAGGTGCACAGTTACAGCAGAAAGCAGAGACAAAGTGTTGCTACTTTCTCTAAGACCAACTGGAAATTGTCATTCAAAGATGCACAGGAGGAAGGATGCTCAGCCAGAGAGAATGCTTTTGGGACTTTAAGCTTTAATTACAAAACCTTGAGGCCTTTTTGAGACAAATCAATAACTCCACTTCAGACAAACTACACAGAGATCATATAGGAAATATTTTAAAAATAACAGTTCTATCTCAGCTATACAGAGAGCAAATATGATTATATATGAGGATAGTTAACTAATAAATAAAATCTATTCAGTGGAGTAAAAAGCGTTTTCTAATACAAATGAAGGACTAAAAGTGAGGAAAGGCACAATTTCATAATGTGGAAAGCAACGTTGGGCAAAGATGTAATAATTAGGGCATTACCATGACAGTGTTCCATTAAGTGAGGAATTTGATAAGCAAAACTTCTACTTTGAGCCTCACTATTGTGTAAGCCACTGTCCAATTCCACATCAAGTCAGTGATTAAAATCACTTCATCTTTCCCTGCCTTGCTTCCCCATGTATAGAACCCTCACGACAATGCTTACCATGTCCCTGGAGTGGTTTGAGGTCCTTGGAAGAAAGCTGCTATGTCCACATTACTTTTGTTATCCTCCTCTGATACCCTGTTAGTCAATAGAGAGGATGGAGTGGGGTTGAAGATCATGTAAATTCCATTTCATCACCAACAATTCCTTTTCACCTGACTCACCCTCTGACTTTCACCTCCAAACCCAATGAGGCATCTGTTTGCAAATTACCTCACCCAAGCACTATCCTGGCATCAACACAGCTTAAGAAGTTGTTATATTTTCTCTCCATCCCTCCATTCTGCTGACAGGTTTCTCAAAGACTTCTGAGCTCAAATCGTATCAATCCCTGGATAATGGAGAATGAAACAACTCTATCCCAAGGTAAGCAGAGCAAGCAAAGAATAAAATGAGGCAGTGTTGACCTCCTGGTGAAAAGGCCTGGAATTCTGCACCAGTTAGTGTCCTTGTTTAAAACCAAGTCTGGGGAAATGGGAAGAGTTCAACAAAAGGTCAGTGGATGTAAAAGAGAAAGGTTACAGAGATTAATTCATCCGATATCAAAGGAGCACGAGAAGTGGGAGAGCAGTTCCTGGAGTTATGTGTGTCTCATCTATGGGGAGTTAACAATCAGCCCTTATCCATGAATTCTTACCCAAACTCTGAAACCCAAGAAGAAAATCACATTTATGTGGATGTAGTCACGTAAAAAAGTATTACATCTACCCTTGCATGATTTGCCATTTCCATATCACATAAAGCACCTAAAACCCCTCATATTTCACATGGTTTCAGGTCCACCAAAAGCTTCAAACAAGCCTCAATTCACTTAAACCAGCACAAAATCTCCCAAGAACCTCACTAAAATTTCAGATAAATCTACCCTGGTCAGAGCTGCTGCCACCATTGCTTAAGAGGCTTCGTACTGAGAGCCTGACAAATTTTGGAATATTTCATTTGCTAAGTGATGGAGCTGTATTGATACGTTAACCCACAAGGGTGCTACAAAAACTTTGTCTGGACAACATTTAATGCTTTTTTTAAAAATTTACTTCAAATTCCAATAGAATCATTGCACAAAAAAGACAGTGTCTCTCAACCAACTCTTTTTTTTTTCCTGAAAAAGGCAGTAAAAATAATATGCGTTGAGGTTGTTCAGTTAAAAATTAAACTGCCAAACCTAGATTCAACTTCAGAAACATGCATGAAGTTTAGGGACATTTTGGGAATCTGACCTGGCTGTGAAAGAAGAAAAGTAAATTAAAATCAGAAATCTACGTGACTAAGAGCAGAGCTAAAATGAATTGTATTCCAATAAGCAAGAAGTGCTAGGGTGCAGTAAAAAAGAGATGGTAATTCAGAGATTGGAGGGCAGAGCCTGCTGCCTGCATCCTGAGATGTGTTCCCATCATCTTCCCCATGAATTCACTGTGGACCCTCAGTCCTGCACTCCATTTTCCCCCTACACCAACCAACACAACCATTGCACATAAGAAAGCAGTGGTGACTCTGAGCCTTAAAGTTCTTAAAGAGCCCTGAGAGACCACGGGGACCAGAAGAACCTCAAAGCATCATCATCCTTAAACATCCCCCAGACCACTGTCAGACTCTCAACCCTTTTCACCAGCACCAACTTCCTTTTTAAGGAGGGGATGGAATTATTTAAAAGATAAAACAAAGACACAAATGTTTTTCAGGGTTTCCAGTGCTACAGTTGACACAATTAAAAATTAAATAATGTGTGAGGGCGTATTTCCCTCTACAAAAATAAAAAGACTTCTCTCAGCCACTGCTGAAGAATTAACCCAAGATGTAGGACAAAACTGTATTTTCTCTGCTGGTTGGTGGGCCCAGGATACTGATCCCTGTGCAGGGAGAGGGCAGAAGCTGGCACACAACCAGCCAGAGGAATCCCAAGTCGGTGGTGATGACAGTGGTGAGAATTCAAAAGCCCTGTTCCTATTCCCAGTGCTGCTGCTTGACGTGCTAAGTGGCCTGGGCAAGGCTCTCCATCTCCTCATGCTGCCTCTTCTGCCTGCCTTATCTATTTAAGACCACAAGCTCCAGGGGACAGGGAGTCTCTTCTCACAGGGTATCTACGGGCTGCCAAGCCGTGTAGGTATTGCTGTCAAAGCAATAACACGTTTGGGCACTTTAACAGAGAGGAAAACCGAACGCGAGTCCGGTCGCCCTCACCCCTTGTGAAACCAGACACAGAGCTCTCAGCAAACAGCAACTTGTTTTCAGTCTCTTCGCTGGGGTTGGGGGCTTATTAGAGATGAGAAAGCCACATATGGAGGAGTGTGACAGCCAGCGTGAATGTCAGAATGTGAGGAAGACACAGCAACCTCCGAGGACTCACGGTTGGCCCTTCAGACACTGCTCAGGCTCCGCGTGCCAGAAATAGCAGCGGGACGCAAACAGCAGCCACTCTCCCCAGTCTGGGCTTCTGCATCACTTAACGTTGCAGTGCAAGGCTTTAGCACACCCTAAACTCAAATTTATAATGCAAAAAGAGAGTGTAACGTTTTTATGAGATACAAAATGAAGAAAACAGCACAATCCAAATATCAAATTATTTAACTTATTATAATAAACTATATTAATTAGGATTTCAAAGTGTAATAGTAAGATTTTCAAGTGAATTTTGTTCATATAAAATTTGTATCAGATTAGAAACACTGTCAATTTGAATCCTGCACAGCTAATGAATGTGTATGTCAGCATGGAGGCAGTAATAGAATCATAGAAGTGTTTGGGTCAGAAAGGACATTAAAGCCCATCCAGTTCCACCCCCCTGCCATGGGCAGGGACACCTCCCACTGGATCAGGGGACTCCAAGCCCCATCCAACCTGGCCTTGAACACCTCCAGGGATGGGGCAGCCACAGCTTCTCTGGTCAACCTGGGCCAGGGCCTCACCACCCTCACAGCAAAACATTTCTTCCTAAGATCTCATCTCAATCTCCCCTCTTTCAGCTCAAACTCCTTCCCCCTTGTCCTGTCCCTGCACTCCCTGATCAAGAGCCCCTCCCCAGCTTTCCTGGAGCCCCTTTCAGTCCTGGGAGGCTGCTCTAAGGTCTCCCTGGAGCCTTCTCTTCTCCAGGCTGAACAAGCCCAGCTCTCTCAGCCTATGAAACATTTCATAGAGATATACAGTGTGCTCACTTCCAATTCCAATAACTGTCTCTGAACAATTCACATATGAACAACTCCTCTGTCTTTCAATACTCCTTACGAGGAACAAGGACCTCTATTTTATAGGCAGTGAATAAAACCAAAGAAATACAACTGACTCATCTCACGTCCCATAGGACTCTGCTGCAGGATTTTAGGGGCTGCACCAACAGCTTAATAATAATAAAAAAAATTGCTTCACTGCAATGGCAGAGGCTGTGCACAGTCTTCGGCCCATTAATAATAAAACAAGACAAGCCCCATGAGCTGAATATGAACAAGAATCCCTCACAGTGGAGACAACTTTAAAATTACAAAGCTAATTCACCTGGTGTTTATAAACTCCTGTTTCCCAGGAACGACTTCTGCCGGTCATGGTGGCAAACATTTATTCCCTGGCTGCCTGTGACCACAAAGAACCACGACTCCGACCCCGGTGCCCAGAGAAACCCCTCCCAAACCAGACTTTACCTGGGATGATTCAGTAGCAGCACTTAATTCTTACTATTTGACCCATGCAGATCATGCTAGAACGGGCTGCCTGCATGGAACCAACTGCTGCAGCAGGTCCCAAGCGATTATTTGACCACTTTCCTGCTTAATTGCCATTTTTAATTACTTGCACAGTAACAACAAAAAGTCAATCTAGCAACGGAAATCCATTCTTTGAGCAACTTCTGCCTTTTTTCTTAGATACAAACTATTGCACTATAAGCCATTCCTGATCAACATGGGGCCCTCGCGGGAAAGCCACCGCCTGTCGACTGATTTCACTCCCCACGTCTTCTCTCCTTCAACTGACAACCCCAGTCCCTAAAAAGAGAGGGCAAACGATTCCTTATTTTATCTTTACAAGATGACAGTGTTTTTTCCCTCACTGTTTTCTTTCAGGAAGATATATTAGCACTACATTTGCTCCTCTGTGTGGTGGGATTTCTTAAATAGAAACGTATGTTATATACATGTAGATTTGGAACCAGAGCTGCATTAGCCTATTAACAATCCACATTTGCTCCAGACTTGGCCAGTCACCTAGAAAACCTGCCAAGACCTTTCTGGCAGCCTTTTCCCAACAGTTCCAGGAAAACATGGAATATTCAAAGAATTTTAGGGCCTCCCGACTTCGTTTGTCACCACTCTCCTTGCCCACTTAAAATGAAATCACAGGCAAATTGCTCTAATGCTCTATTAAAGATTTAAAAATGGCCTTCTCCACAGCAGGGTATCTGAGGACAAATCTGCGTTGATATATAATGCAAAGTCTACATTAATATGTAATGCAATGTGGTGGGAGGCAGACCAAGGGCTTCGCAACAACTAAGGGAGCTGCTCTGCAGACTTAGAACTTCCCAAGGGAATTCTGTCCTGTTTAAAGCTGCAAGATATCCAAGATTCACTTCATCCTCGTCATCACCCTACCAAATTCCCGTTGAGGTTGCAGGCCTGTGTCATCCAAGGAGCAAACAACAACGTGGGCAGTCCCATCAGGATTCACCACCTCTATGGGTCTCAAGGCACTGCTTGAGTATTTAAAGCTATTAAAGCTATGCTTGAGTCCCCTTGCCTAGGGCTTGTCTGTAAGCTAACTTAAAGACCTTGAGATGACCAAATGAAGTGACTCCATAACCAAAATTCAGAGTAGATTAATGGAAATGACAACTGGAAGCATTTTCTTTGCAACCTAACCTAGGGTCTGATCATGGCAGGACAAAGATAAAAGCCCTGCTGTCATTTGAGTGAACTAAGTTATTACTAACCAGGAGCAAAAATTGGCTCATCTCACGTGCACAGCTTCTTCTGGTCTTTAACTGCAAGAGAAGCATGCTTTAAATAGTTTGAAAAGTGTTTTTTATTACACAGAAAAAGCCTCCCTGTGATTTCAGGTGTCAAATAGTCTTCCTTAGTTCCTATTGCTAATTTATGGATTAAACACTTAACCCTTGACTTGAATATGGACTGAGAGTTCCTCGTTCCTGAGGGCTGACAGAACTGCATCCCCTGCGCCCCCCGCATCCCCGCACTCCTGCTCCACTGGACATTCCCAGGTGCCCTGCAGAACCTGTTGACTCAGTTCTGGTGCAGGACCAACTCTCTATTTCACCTCTCAAGCCAGCTGTTAGGCTTTCACCTTGCATCCTATTAGTCTAAAAAGTTCTCCTGCACTTCTCTCTGCTCCACATAACCTCTTCTGGCTCTTCAACTCATTAGCACTGTTGCTTTGCAATATTCCAGAAGCCTTTGGCCAACGCCCTCAGCCCCACGGTGTGAATGTTGGGGTTGTCCTGTGCAGGGACAGGGGTTGGACTGGATGATCCCTGTGGGTCCCTTCCAACTCAGGACATTCAATGATCCCAGAATCCCTCGCATTAGCAATTCAACCAGCAGAGTACAAGTATCCTCCTCTGTTTCTGAAGAAGCCTGCAGTTCTTAAATTCCAGTGCAGTGTCCCAAGAGTCACTTTTTTAAATGCAGCCACCAACACAGGGCCCTTGTGGATTCATTACAGCGCTGTGGTTATTGATTGCTGACCACTGATTTCTGTCCTAGAACCCTGCAAACAGACATGATTCAGCGGTCTGACTACACCTTTACTAACACAGTAAATAGTGGGCACTGATTGTGCTCTTTCCATTAAGACCTACACTCTTTAACTTCTCATTCAATAACCATCTTCACATAAAATTGGAGTGAAATGTGACTGAAATATCTTAGAGCCCTTTCACATTCTCCTGTCCCATTTCAAAGCTATTGCAAAGTCGATTTTCAAATTCAACTCAAACCACAAGATCTGTCGCAGAGATCAATCGTGTCTTGCCTCTTTCTCTTCGCTTTTCCTTCCTCTTTTTCCTTCTCTTCCTCAATCTTTTTTTACAATCCTAGCGTCCAAATCTAACAACCTCGTTTAGGAAAGGAAATGGAAAGCCAAAGGGAAGCTGTGGCATCAGACAGGCTACAAACAGCACTGCTGCAAATCGTTCTCTGACGCCACAATTGCTACTCCTTGTCAGAAGAGATGAGAGGCCACTTCAGAGGAAAAAACAGAGTTTAAAATAAACCCACATCAGTGGCTGGGAATGGGTTTGACCTGCTGTTTACAATTCCTTAAACCTCCCTTAAGCCAAGGAACACAAAGGCTCTGCCCACACTCCTCAGCAAGTCCAAATCTACCAACCTGAGCTGCTGCAACCACCAATCTCCAGCCAATGCCATTGGGAAGTGCCAGCTCAGGCTCCCAGGAGGCAGGACTGTTGCTAGTGCAGCACCACATCTGAGCTCATCACCCCCTACAGTGGCCACTGACCGCCTGAACAGATCTCTGTGAGATGCTCTTGCGTGGTGAAGACCAGCTCTAACCTCACACTGAGAAATGGGTGTGAAAGCAGAACCAGGTGTGACCCCTCCTCACTGTTTCTGCCATTTTTATTACTTCTGGTAACACCAGGGTTTCAAGAAACCTGTTTAATGAGGAAGGAAAAGGTCGCAAAGTACAGTTAGATGGAAGATTCAATCCAACTGACCTGTCTTTTGTTACTCTGTCTGGCCTTTATGAGTCATTCTCCTTCCTCTTTAATTTCTGGAGCAGCCATGCAATCCTTTCCCATTGCACGTTGTAACTGTACGTGGCCCATGCCATTGGATAATTATTTCTAATGCAGCTGTACTGCAATTATTCAACATGTGAGACCAAGTAAAGGGCAAACATCCATCAGCCCTTCACTTTTATTAGTCAGCAGAAAACTATGTGATTAATCCTTTGTAGAAAACAGATATGCACTGCGTCAGAATGCAGACTTTGGACAGTCAAGAGCTGTCCTTCCCACTGGTTTTACCCTGGTCATCAATTGCTGCACTTCATCCTAAACCTTGAAACATTAATTCTAAATTCAGTTCTGAAGTTCTTACAATGATTTACCATAATTCTACAAATAGTTATTAAAAAAAAAGTATATCATCTGTTCTGGACTTGCAAACTTCTAAAAGCAATTAGGTTTATTTTTTAATTAAATACTGCTGGAAAAGAATGACTTTTTGAAATATTTTTGATTTGTCACCATTTAATTCACTGCATGTCTCCTTGCATTCACTCTGTGAAACTGTGAGAATTTCTCAGTCTACCTCCTCTTTCTTTCTTTTCTATTCATTATAATGTCAATTTGTTTTTCCTTTCTATTAGGAACAGCGCCAGTATATAAATATATATAAGCTGAAAGAGGGGAGATTGAGATGAGATCTTGGGAAGAAATGTTTTGCTGAGAGGGTGGGGAGGCCCTGGCCCAGGTTGCCCAGGAAAGTGGTGGCTTCCCCATCCCTGGAGGTGTTCAAGGCCAGGTTTGATGGGGTTTGAGCCCCCTGATCCAGTGGGAGGTGTCGTGGCAGGGTGTTTGGAACTAGATGAGCTTTAAGGTCCCTTCCAACCCAAACCATTCCATGGTTCTATATCAATTTCAGATATCTCCATGCTTGGGACAACTTTTGGTGGCATCTTTTTGAGCCACTCTCCTCAATTTGGTAGCACAGCTCTCGTGCTGCACGCCTTTGACACCCAAAACACAGACAGTGCTCATATGAATTTCACATCAGAATTACGCAGGGGTTTATCCACTCCACATTTATAACAGGATCAAGCCCTAAAAGGTTCATAAAAGCTTCCATTCATGGCTTGAGCTTTATATCCATATTGGATCTAGGAACAACCCACAAGGTCTAGGTGCCTATCAAGAATTCAACGAGGGGAAAACAATAGAAGATATAAATCTGTCTTTACCAACCATTTCCTCACTGGTTAAGGCTTTTTTGGACATTGACAATTGCACATGTAAAAAAGGCCCATTCACAAAAATGTTCTTACACTACAATTGTTAGACATGACATCTACACATCCCTGTTAATTATAAATGACTCGATCCTGACATTCTGTTAACACATTATGAAAGCCATAATGAAACCCTCTGAGCTGCGTGTCACACCTGTAAGAAAGGCTTAGAGAAATCACAGTCTTGTCATCAGACCTTGGCAAAGGGTGGAAGGAAAAGTGGGAGCAAGGTGACTCATACTTGAGGCTGGCTTAACCTCAATGACATGAGAATCACAGAATGGTTTGGGTTGGAAGAGACCTCAAAGCCCATCCAGTTCCAACCCCCTGCCGTGGGCAGGGACACCTTCCACTGGATCAGAGGGCTCAAAGCCCCATCCAACCTGGCCTTGAACACCTCCAGGGATGGGGCAGCCACAGCTTCTCTGGGCAACCTGGGCCAGGGCCTCCCCACCCTCACAGCAAAACATTTCTTCCCAAGATCTCTCATCTCAATCTCCCCTCTTTCAGCTGAAAACTGTTCCCCTCATCCTGTCCCTGCACTCCCTGATCAAGAGCCCCTCCCCAGCTTTTCTGGAGCCCCTTTCAGTACTGGGAGGCTGCTCTAAGGGCGGGAGGGGCAACGTTTGCCCCTCTGTTGCACGATGCAGTAGTTTGGGTACCTGAATAAGGGAACCAACGAGAGGGCATATCAAAAACAGAAATCAAGGGGTCTATATTGTCTATACCTCTTAAAAAATGCTCTTGAAGCTGTCTTGAGTGTCCTGGCTTTTTTTTTAAAAAAACAAACAGTAGTTGCACCTGGAGAGGTGGTTCCAGCAGGAGCCCTGCAGCCACGGGTAAGGCCCTCACCTGCAGCCCAGCTCTTTCCCCATCAATAAGCGATTTCATCCTTAGCAGCTTTCTCCTGCTTTTAAGAAAATGTTTGGTGTATTTCTAGCCAGTGGTGTGCATTTGCAGTACACCTCAGACAGTCTTGGATCACCTAACTGGAGAGGAAACTGTTTTCTATGGATTTGAGAAGGAAGCAGGTAGAGGTGGTGGTAAGGGGGAGCCACTGCATATAACACAGAATGCAGGCTTTCAATTCTTTCTATATCTGCCCCAGAAACCTGATTCTTGAACTTATTTAACCAAGAAACAGGGCCATGACATTGCACAAAGAGGCCAATTTCACCCCATTGCATGGAAAAAAATATTTGCTCAGGGACAATGTATTTTATATTTTGAATATATAAATCTAAATATATGGAAGTGGGACTGCCTGGAGCATCAGTGGAGTCAGAGCAACGAGGATTTTTGTCTTAAAAGAAAAAGAAAGAAACAAGGGAAGGAGCAAATAAAACATTTCAGAACTTTCTCTGCTATGGGAAATTTCCAAACATCAGATTTCCTTCCTGTTCCAGTTTAGACTGGGAGCTTTTATTGCAAGCTTAAATCCTGGTAGCCCCACACCACACATCCATGAGTTTGTCTTTGACTGAAGGTTAGAACTTAGCCCAAAACCTAGAAATGTTAAACTTCACCTGGTTTCATAACTAAGTCATTCAACTATGAAAAGGGAGAGGTAAGAATGAGAAGGAAAAAGTCAAATAGAGATGAGTTTTCAGATCCCTGCTCTGGCTTTGGACTCCCAACAGAAGGGTTCCACATATTGAGCTGGTCTGTACCAGTGAATGCTTTTGTTTCCCAGTTGTACTGTAATCAATGTCTCCACCTAACAGAAAGCACATCCCTTTCCTTTATAGGTTATGCTTTTGGCTCTAAAACACACTAAAAGTACTTCTTTCAGTAATTTACAATTTCCAAAGGAGAGAGTAGCAGCATTTCTGAAGTCTGGGTTTTGAATCCATGTAATGAAATTGTCTTATTTTTAACTGTCTGAGCAGCTTTCAAGCAGAAGCGTGTTAGAATTCATATTAATTTGTGCAGTACCCTATCATCATCATCATTTAGCTCACAAGGTTGCTGTGCTTGGAATTCCAGTTATGACATGAATTCTATACATTTTATACAGATTTATAAATGGCATCAATAGAACACTTAGGGCCTTATTCATTAAACAATGAGTCATTCTGGCATTCCGTTCTATTTCATCCCAGTTCTTACCAAACTTTTATGTACAAATTCGACTGTACTTAATGCATCTGATTTAGCAGCAGAAGTGTTGCAGCACAGTTTCAGCTGGGTGTGGAAACAGATGAAAGGCATTGTTTAAAAGAAGAAAAATAATCCCCCTAACGGTGAAAGTTTCAGCCTCCTTTCCAAAGGAAGAGCACTGAGGTCCCAGGAAAGACCCTTTGCCTCAGCTTTCTCATCAAGGAGAGCAGTGAGGCAGCACAACACAATGGTCAGAAGATGCTTACAGGGTCAAAGGCAATCAGATACCAATTTTGAGGATAAGCAGAGCTCTTCCCTCTTCAGAACTGTTTGGCTGCAAACTTTCACAAGGATCAGAGCCACTTGCAAACTCAGAAGCAGGAGAACATTTGCAGTGGTGCAATACTGCGAGCACTTTCTTGCTACTCAGCAAAGCAGATAACAAATATTTCTGAATACAACACTTGAGTAGTAATTCTTGATGGATAATTTCAGTGGTGCACTACAGGAGACTCGAAACATAGAATCATGGAATGGTTTGGGTTGGATGGGCCTTAAAGTCCATCCAGTTCCACTCCCCAGACACCTCCCACTGGGTCAGGGGGCTCAAAGCCCCATCCAACCTGGCCTTGAACACCTCCAGGGATGGGGCAGCCACAGCTTCTCTGGGCAACCTGGGCCAGGGCCTCCCCACCCTCACAGCAAAACATTTCTTCCCAAGATCTCTTATCTCAATCTCCCCTCTTTCAGCTGAAAACTGTTCCCCTCATCCTGTCCCTGCACTCCCTGATCAAGAGCCCCTCCCCAGCTTTCCTGGAGCCCCTTTCAGTCCTGGGAGGCTGCTCTAAGGTCTCCTTGGAGCCTTCTCTTCTCCAGGCTGAACAACCCCAACTCTCTCAGCCTGTCCTCGTATGGAAGATGTTTCAGTTTCTGGGTCATCTTCGTGGCCTCATCTGGACTCACTCCAACAGCTCCACGTTCTTCTTGTGCCGAGGACTCCAGAACTGAACACAGGGCTCCAGGTGAGGTTTCACCTGTCTTCCCTTAGCATGCAGTTTAGGAATGGCATCAGCAAACTACTGATGGAGGACAACATGATTTTCAAAACCATTTCCCCAATGACCTAGAGCTTTCATATGGACTGGTTATATATTTCTCTGTGTGTGCATGTGCTTTAAATGAGAACTGAGTTAAAAATAAGAAGATCAATCCAAAGTACCACCTATCTTTGAGGAACTGCTTCTCTATTACAAAAAAAGGCCAGCAATATGCCTACACAGCAAAATACAGGACCATTGTTTGGTAAATTCTACCTTAATCTAGGCAGAGCACATAAAAATAGCAGTGAAGTCATATGGTATGGGTTCTAGCATGCTCTAACTACTAGAGTACCAAGATTTTAGGGACACGCTGGTTACCAGCCAGTGAGAATCCGTTTGAACTGTTCTCATTACTTCATTCAACCCAGTTAATCCAGGTAAACTGGCATGTGCCACAAACTGCTCTCTATTTTATAGTTTGGGCACCTCAGCACATATCACTGTTTTACCTTTTCTTTGTCCTTTCACCCTCCTTCTCAACTGCACTGGGTATATGGCCGTAATTTCTGTAAAGCTTGCTGAGACAGAGCAGTCTCAGACGTCAGTGTTGCTCTACTAAATCTGATTGGGATTAGAAAACAGTCTCAGAAGTTGTTTGGGAGAAAGAAGGCAGAGATACACAAATGTACATAAGGCCCCCAAGCACACTGGCTGTTTTTTCACTGGAAACCATTCCAGGACATTACCATTCCTTGGATTCTTGCAGTTTTCTTCATTAGATATACAAGCACCAGTGCCTATTTTTGGTTTTTAACCTTACTAAGTGGCAGTAAATTTGGGATCCATTTTACTACATATTCCTGTACATTAGGGCACTACCTACCAAGCAATCACCACGCCAAGGAAAGCACAATGCTACCTCCACCCATCATCCATATGGAAGAACAGGGATTACGTGCTTAAGTGTCATCTCCGGGGAGGTGGGAACTGGGTGATCTCTAAGGTCCCTTCCAACCCAAACCATTCTATGATTCTATCATTTTCAGTAACTCTCTCACCTGATATTTCTAGTACTTCACTTTGTGCTGCAGACTTAAAGGGACAAAACCAAGCTCAAAGTTTGCATTTCATTGTCGTAGGACAAACAACCTTCTGGGAGGCGGATTGTTTCTTCTTCATTGTACATTCCAGTGCACTGTTTTCTGAACAACACTCCCTCTCCTACTATTCAAAAGCTCAACTGGGAATGGAACAGTAATGGAACACAAGGAAAATAGGACACTTTTGTCCCTTCGTTGCCCAAGCGGAGAGAAACAAAACTTGCAATTAAAGGAGCTGTGCAGAGCGAGCCACCTTCCTTTTGCTTCCTCCTCTTTTTAATAATACAGCTCAAGAGTTGCTCCTTTACTCATTGCAAAAGGTCCATAATTGTAACAGTGCCGTGTTCTCCTGGAAATCTATTGAAATGGCATATGATAGAAGCCATATGATAGAAGCTTAATTACACAGAGGGCATATGGAAGGCATATGACATAAGGACATATGGAAGGCATATGATAGTAGGGCATACGAGGACATATGATGGAAGTCTAATTAATTGACAATACATTCCTCTCATCAGGGGGAGAGCTGGAATGCTATTTTGTTCAGAAGAAAAATATGCACATTGAATTATGCTTATTGTCAGCTTCAATGTACCACTGACCATTCTCCTTTTGAATTATTACTCCTTGTTCTTTGGAGCAAGATAAATCATTTCATTTACATACCAGACAATTAACATACTTCACATAAAGTTAAGCTTGATACTAAGGCACACATTTATGACTATAAATAACTTCTATATTTTAATCTTATGAAGTTCCCTTACGTGTGTGCAAAGCAGACCTAAAATGCTAGCACCGAAAATAAACGGGATTGTTCTTATTTGGGATTTATTACCACCCATTCATAAAAGCTATTCCTAAAGAAGTACCAAAAAGGTAAAAATAAAAAAATCAACCCTTATGGAACAGCTCTGCATTGGATGGAAGTCAACACAGCTTGTGGATTTACAGCTCAAAATTTGCACTTCCATCTGCAAAAAGATTTATTGGGGGGGGAAATAAGGTACTGCCGAAAATGTGCCAAAAGGTTTCCTCTTTTTTAACTACCTGCATATGTTTAATGCATGTGCCTTCATGAAATACAGAGGCAGCATTGTGTTAGCCCGGATACTTGCCTTGTCCTAAGGAACTGCAGAGTTATAAACCATGTTACTGGTATCTATAACCTCTTTGAAAACCAGATGAAATAAGATCCCACTAATCCATTCTTTGAATAACTAATAATTGAGTAACACTTGAGAAACCAACGGCTTCTCTTTGCACTCACTAAACAAGAATTGGCAGATATTAAAAGTTTTTAAGTGCCATTTTACCAGAAAGCCATTTTTCTACATTATTTAAATACATTGAAATATTATCATATTTCACACCTTTAGATCAGCCTAAAGAAATGAACCCTATGCCTACCTTTTAGTTTGATTTTCTAACCCTTACCCATCCCCATTTTCAGTAATCACTGATGGATGCTCCCCTAAGGACAGCTCTCGTGAGGACTGTGTAGATTTAGGTACTTTCACAAAACCTCATCCAGGCTTTATCTGGAAGCATCAGCCTCCAGTGCTTCCTGAGAGATGAGGAGCGTGCCAGGTCTCACACTGCCACTGGGCACAGCCCTGTTTAACTCCTAGTGTAGTAACCGAACCAGTCAAAGACAAATGGAAAGGGAAACCTGCTTACACACATCTCAATCAGAGACACAACACAGGGTGGTTTTCATGTTACCTTTGGAGACTTCTGATTGCTGACCACGAAGGCAATAACACTGATATGTTGCCACGGTTCTCTTCAGGAATGTCACACACTGCGCTGCTCCAATGCTATTAAAGGAAGACAAGCATTACCAGTCCACTGAATGTGCTAAACACTCAATAACATAGCAGCAATAAGTCAAAAATGCCAAGAGAATGAACGTTTCTGAAGTTCTAGAGAGGCAGAAGAAAAGATTTTCCAGCTCACCTTACCTGCTCTTTCCTCTTCCAGGTGTCCAGAGCAAACATTGCTGAGGAATTACAGTTGCTCATCACGCCGTTCTGTGCAAGACCCAAGGAAAGCTAGGAGGTTGTACAGTTATCTCCCTTGGTGTAATTCTAAACTATACAACCTACTACCTCAACCTGGATGCATGCAGTCAAAAATGCTGGAAGCCACCCCAACCACCTCCCAGCCGACATAACGTCAGGGTGTTCAGTTAAGAAGAGTCCTCAACATTCTCAGTGCTCTAATTTAGAAGAAATAAATACTGTGCTGGTGAAAAGACACCAAACCCAAAGGCATCTCCCCACACTGCATATGTTTATAGATAAGACACAATAAGCCATAGTTATTATTGCTGGATATAAACAAGATCATGGTCATTTTTTCATAAAAGAATGAATTTTGTCCCTGGCTAAAAAAATTATTTCCCTCTCCACAGCAGATAAATCCAGACTACAGCACAGAACTTACACACACACTTTATAAAGCTCTTAAAGAAGGTTTAGGTTGAAATTTGTCCTAACGTGCCTTTTCCTTTTTGAATACGTAACACGTTGACCTTGGAACATGTACCTTGGCTTCTGAATGATTAAAGGATGATCTTTAAAGGACAATCTTTTTGGAAAGATCTTATGGTAGTTTTTCAGTCCTTAAAGGAGGTCTACAGAAGAGCTGGGGAGGGGCTCTTGATCAGGGAGTTCAGGGATAGGATGAAGGGGAACGGTTTCAAGCTGAAAGAGGTGAGATTGAGATGAGATCTGGGGAGGAAATGTTTTGCTGTGAGAGTGAGGAGGCCCTGGCCCAGGTTGCCCAGAGAAGTGGTGGCTGCCCCATCCCTGGAGGTGTTCAAGGTCAGGTTGGATGGGGCTTTGAACCCCCTGATCCAGTGGGAGGTTTCCCTTCCCATGGCAGGGAGGTTGGAACTCGATGGGCTTTGAGGTCCCCTCCCACCCAAACCATTCTGTGACTGCGGAAATGAGATTAGGAGAAGAACTGCAAAAAGGGTAGAAAGTTTTGAGTAAATTTCACCCTTGCATCAATCCCTCGCTAAGATTAATGAGTTTAAGAATGCAACACTGATCTTCTCTCAGCAGGGCAGAATAAGACAGTGTTCCCTTAACAAGGAACACATTGCATCTTGAACTTGTAGCAGCTCACAAGTCAAACCAGGATGTTATCATTGTGACTCATTCCCCTTACCCACCGAGGTATTACTTAAAGCAGTAGCTGCCTATTATGGCTTACAAACAGGGATTAGCATCTTAAAATATACCTGTGCAGACAGTAGGACTGAATGAGTCCTGAGATCCTGCCTCTCAGGTGAACACATCCTCAGGCACAGCAGCTCCGTGCTGGAAGGGGATTACAAGGGAATCAAGCCCTGTGAATGAATGCTGAGCTGTGCTGAATTAATGGCATCTTGGTGGCTTCTGTTTTCTTGGCATAAAATAGTATTGCTGATAATGAATAAGCCAGTGCCCTACCTTTACAGTCAAAGCCTGACTAGAGATAAAGAAGGAAGGTGAGCAATGACATCACTCTCCAGAATTCAGCTTGCAACAGCAGAAGAATATTTGAAGAAACAATCTTTCTGCAACATTTAAATGTACACAATGTTGATAATATCAGTGGAATTTATAATGACTTCATATTCATTAAAGTTTACTTTGGCCTGGTGGCTCTGTGGAAATAGAACCTTATTTTAGTTAAAAGCACTGTACAGGGGGAGTCACTGTTAACCATTTTATTAGTTAGAACAGTGATGCAACCACAAATCAGGATGAGGAAACCATGGCTCTCCAGCCCTGTACTCTGACCAGGAAGGTCTTTTTTTGACTAAAAGCATCCTGAAACCATCACAGTTCCTTGATGCACTGTCATCATTTTTGTGCACTGGGCATCTGGCCTCTGACACGAAATTCAAGGATGGAACTAATGTAGCTCAATAGAAGCCAAAGAACTTGTGTGCTCATTTAGGGTGAGAGAAGATCTCAAATCCCACTCAATTTCTATGTGACACAGGAGACTTAGACTTTTCAAAACATCTTATTTCACATTCCACAGCTATAAATTAAACCATTTCAGTATCACATGGCTCTGCTACTCATCTTTTCTACAATTTGTCCTTGCGAGTATTTCCCTGTATCTCAGTCTTATCACGAATGTTAGATATTACATAAATCAATACATTTAAAAAATGATTAACTCTATCTGATCAGTTTAATTAAAGAAAGTACTGTTAACATCACCATTGCATTGGGACTAACACAGGCACACCTTGCAGACCAGGAAGTTATAAAGCAGAGCTGAGCGTAAAACCTCTCCAATTATTTGCTTTATAATAGGAGGTGGACAAAAAGTGGTTCATTTCATTTGTATCCTCAACTCAGTAAAGGTTCTTTCATAGATATATTTCAATAGAAAGCTCCTTATGAAAAAAATTCTTACTCTCAGCTTGCACCTAAATAATCTCAATTTTTCTCAGGATGGCAACCGCCACCGTGACTGTTTTGCTCCTGACTCGCCACCTCTCCTTGCTGCTCTTCCATCACAACTTCAGCTTCCTCTTCCTTGCCACATTTACAAATCCTCGAGCTGTCAGCTCGGTGCTGGCACTTCTCCAGAGCACTCTCACTCCCTCCCCATCCCTGTACTGAGCCGGGGAGCCGTGCCCGCCGTGGCACACGCGCTTCCAGTGCAAGGACCAAGACCTCCTCCAAGGTGCCACGGCAGCATCCAAGCACGAACTGCCAGGAGAAGGTCCTCACTGAGAAGATATCCTCATCCAGGTTTCCCACATATTCCAACACCTCTCTGCACTGCAAATGTTGATAGCAATAAGCAAGTCTTTACGTGGACCTGTACACAACCTACACTCGCTTTACAGAGCAATACAAAGAGACTTCAAGATGAAGTATTTTCTAAACAGTAAAGCAGTTTCTTGTCCCAGGCTCCGATACTTAACCCACCCTCTGGTCTATTTTGAGACACATCCACAACCTTCTGCACTGATTATCCTGGCCAGTTTTCCCCATTTACAAGAGCCTGGCTCCAGAATTACAGGTATTTTATTCCCACCGCTTTAAGCTCAGATGAAGCTTGGACAGATGAAAGTGTATTTGCATCCCAGAGGAACTGTCATCTCCAGCAGATAGAAGTGTCACACATCTCATCACTCTTTCAATTAGAATATCTGCTGCTATGACTGATGGGAAGTATTGAGTTTAGGAACTGAGATCAAATATTAAAACAGAAGTTATCTAATTACCATCACTTCTGCACCTTCACAGCATCAATCAATGCCTGTTTTTTGGTTACTACCTACGTACTATAAGCATTCCTCTTCTGGAAGGAAAGCAAGAGGCCCACAGCACTACCCTCTATTAAGACACCTCCTTTTGGTGGCATCAATCTCCATGTTTGTTTTCTGGTGATTTTTGTCAATTATGTCTTCACCCAATTAGCACAATCATACCTAATTATGTAATTAGGGTAAATATGCAATCTAATGACAATGTTCAATTATGATACCTATCAAAGTCATACAAGTTCCTATTAAATATCGTGGCATTCCACGTCGAGCTGCGCCTTCCTGTATAAGTTTATGTGCCCCAGTTCCTATTGTTTGTGAATCCTTTTAGGCCTCTTGGTTTTTCAGAGTCACAGAAATGATTTCACACTTCTGTGGACAAAAGGAAATCTCTGTCCCAGCCCAGCTTTATTTTAAAGCAATGGTGTAATCAAAAACCTGGGTCTTTTCTCGTAGTGTCACTCTCTGATTTTTGAAATACGGTGGCTGAAGTGAAAAAAAGCTGCTGCCTTACCACAGGGAAGACAAGAGTCATGTGCACTAAATACTTCTTTTCAAATGGAGAGGAAATGTCATTGTAGCAGTTCTTCCCAGACTGAGGGTTTCTATCTCTAAGTTAACCTCAGAAGACCGAGGTGCAAAGCGTCAGTCTGGACCAGGAAGCATCATCATTCATTTTCCTGCCTGTTGCCTTCATGGACCTCAGCTGGGAGAAGAATTTAGAAACCTGCTTCCCCTACTCTGTGCTACATCAACCTGAATTTTACATTTGATTTCCCGAAGAACGAGGGGAGAATTCAAATCTAGAACTGGTTTTTGAGGATTGAATGGCTGGAATACTCCATTCTTTTAAGGCATGCTTCAGTGCAGAGCAGCAATTTAGTCATGACCTGCAGAAAAGCAGGGTTTCAGAGGGCAGAATATTCCCAAATAATGACACAGAAGACAGTGCCTCATGCACTAATCCCCTGCAGCTGCACCACACTTCGTGTGCATTTACACACCACTCCAACTGACTTTGCAGATATGAATAAGGCAGCAAGGATACCAGTGATGGAAATCCAGCACAAATGCCTTCAAGAAAGCTGAATTCTATTTTGATATTATCACCAACAAAATCATCAGCTGAGATTTACCTCTAAATCTCTATGGTTGTGAATGATGTAGAAGAAGGAAGAAGCCACCTTCGTTTTTAGATCCCAGGCTATGGCAGGGCCAGCCAAGGAGGGGGTGGAAAGCTGAAAATACTCATGAAGCAAACATATTTCCTTAAGTCATTGAGAAAAAAATAAATACCCAAACCCACAAATGTTATTGTTCCAGTTTGAGGTCTGAAATCTTGTTTGCTACATTTCAGCCCAGAGTGGTCTTTTTTACAGCTGACTCTCATAAACCTCAGACAGAAGAGATTTTTACAATAGAAATGCTGACACAATTCCTGGTCATCTCACCCATTCAGCTTCTCTTGATGAAACTTTGTTATTAGAATTTGGTTGTGATGAAGAACCTCAAGAGGTTCAAAGGTTTACTCTAGCCCAGAGAGCACTTCTAGAAGTCAGACAGACACACTAAACAGAGCTGGAACTTCAAGAGTCTGCAAAATAAGGAAAGAAGTCTCATCTGGGCTCAGCTGGAATCCAGAGCAAGGAAATATTTTGAAAGCTATCCAAAATCTTTCAACACATTACAAAAATGGTCTCTGCCCCAACTTTAAGCAAGAGTTACAGCAATCTGAAGATTTACTCAATCATACATTTCAATAGTTGGTACTTTCTAGGGGAAGGGTAGCCACGCTCTTGCTCCTGAACCAGATGTAGCTTCTCCTCAGCAACCGGAGCACAGTTTCAGCTCTGGGGAAGACAATAAATCCTACAGATGCTCTGTGCTGGCTCTAAGGGTGGATGAGGGATGCTGAGGGGCAAGGTGGTACAAGGTAGTAAGAACTGCATGGCTTATGGCTTTAAATGACCCCCAAACCTAAGTTTTTTTACTTAGCCTGAGCCTGCTCTGTGATTTCATAGAATGGCTTAGATTGGAAGGGACCTTAAAATCCATCCAGTTCCACCCCCCTGCAATGGGCAGGGACACCTCCCACTGGATCAGGGGGCTCAAAGCCCCATCCAACCTGGCCTTGAACACCTCCAGGGATGGGGCAGCCACAGCTTCTCTGGGCAACCTGGGCCAGGGCCTCCCCACCCTGGAAAACATTTCTTCCCAAGATCTCATCTCACTCTCCCCTCTTTCAGCTTAAAACCATAACACCTCATTTTGGTGTGAAGGTCAGTGAGCTTAGGCCAAACACTCTTGTTTGTGATTCTGCACAGCAGGATAAGGACCCAGACCCAATGCTGGCTTCTCACGCACACTGAAAAGTAAAGAAACTCATAATTGATCACTAGGAAGCTGCACCAAAACTTGGTGCCATTTCCAGGGTGGCATGGTGAGACTGTATTGCATCATGATACTGAATATCTGCCACCACAGGCTCTGCAGTCCAGCTGGAGCACATCTCCTCTCCTCCTTCAGATCGCTGTGGATGATGCTCATGGAATGCTCCTAAGCTATGGAGCCTTCCTGGCTCAAGGGCAGGTGTCACTTAGACTTGGATTCCTCCCCAAGAACATCCTCTCCTTATTTTCTCCCTTACTGATTAAAATCAGGTAAACAAAGAAAAAAAAATTAGAGTACTGAAATAGTTATTTATCTGCCTTTTAAGAGTTTAACCAGATTTGATTATCTGAATAAGAGTATTTGGATATGGTTCAAATTCCAGGGTACACAATTACATTCTGCTTATCGTGAATCCCATTTGCCACTGCGTATGGTTATTCTAATTACCCAAATGCTATTGTGTGCTCCTCTGCTGACAAGGGCTCTCTGTGCTCCACACCAGACAGGACTGGGAAAACAAGGAACACACAACTGTAATGAATTTCACAGCCCAGTGGATATCGTGCAACACACTTGTCTGCAATGGACCTTACAGGTGCTTTCAGTGGGAGATGTAACAGAAATGAGAAATGGTCTTGTTATTTTGAGGGAGAAAGAAATTATTTACCAAATCTGGATAAGGAGGAGAAAAAAAAGAGGAGTTTGCTTTGGAAGAGCTTTGGTTTGCTTCTTCAGACAAGAACTCTGCTTCTGGTTTAAACTGTAACTCTGGCCAAACGAAACACAATTGTAGTAAAGCCTCCCCAGATGCAGATAGAGCCACGTAGCTCCACAGGAAGCATTTTTTTTCCCTCTTGGGAGGCACTAAAGCTATGGCTCTGCCTATTGCTAGAGAAGGGGGGCTGCATTAATTAAGGAACCAGTTTTTTGGAGGGGATATTGAGACTTTTTCATATCCTCGAGGCGTTCCTGGTACTTTCTACTTGCAGGTGCTCTGGTTTCTTTCCAGCTACAGTAACCACCTCTTTCTTTAAGTTCTCCCGCAGCATCAAACTGGGTGAAGCACTTGGTACTTCCTGCCCTTAGCAATTTTGCAGCAGGTTTGTGCACTGTTTAGCAGTCCCTGTGCCTCAGTGGCAGATGAAGAGATCTCTGTGCACTCTGCATAGCACTCGGATCAAAACTGCTGCATAAACGCAAGCTCCTTATCAATAAAGTGAGGGGGAAAAAAAATTCATAAGAAACATACAGGTAGAAGCTCCACAGCATCCAATTAAGTTTTTTTTCCATCCTAAAGGGAAGACACATTTCAAGGTTGCTCACATCATTTTGTCAAGACTCCAGCTCCACTCGAAAACTTAATGAAGTGCAGTGAAAAACAACCAACAGAAAAGAAATACAAATTAAGGCTGAAAACACAATACAGATCTTTTCAAAAGGCTGCAAAACAAAGGGGTGGGGGAGGATCTTGGAGGCTGTAGTTAAGAGGAACAAGGGGTAGTTTAACAATTTTAACATTTACTATAATGTAAGAGGAGAAGGAGGGGAGGGGAAAGGCACTGAGCTAGTGGCAGGAAGGCAGGAGCTGGAGCCAGGCCACCCCAAGTACTAGCTTTGGCTCAGAGCACTGCCTTAGCAACACCAGGCAAACAGGTACAGTGAGAGAACACTTCGATACCCAAACGACACGTAGCATCGCGGCAGAAACCATGGCTACGAGAGCTATGCTGAGATTGCTGACAGAAACGCTGACTCTACCTGTGCCCACGTTGGCATCCTCTCTGCTGCACCTCTTGCTGCAGAAGACAGCAGCACTCAAGAGGCTTCCATGGCCATTTTTACCCTGTCCCCTAAAGCAGAGGCCACGGCGTCTCCACGCTCACGTCAGGCTGAGTTGATTCGTGCCCACGCAGTGGCACAGCTGCCCTTTTTCTTTGCCAAGCACCAGCAAACCAGAAGCAACCAGGAAACATGCTCAGCCCTCAGAATACAACACGATGGTTCTCCTCACGGCAGCACAGGGCCTGCATCTCAGCCCCATTCTGATGGCACATTTCTAAACTTGCTTTCTAAGCATCCTTGTGCTTGGATCAAGTCTCTCAACAACACATTTAAAAAAGAAGTTGGATATTGACAATGTCCCATCACAGTCAGTGAGAAACTACACTGAAATATTTTACCAAAAAATCTTCTTTGATTCAAATATTGATTTTCTAATCCAAAAATACGCTTTCAGACCCAACTGCAGGATCTCATTTAGCAGCACATCTGCCCAGCTCCCCTGCCATGGGCTTCTGGCACTCTCAAAGCAATGGCACCTGAAGTGCCAGCCTCTGGAAACAGCCCTGATAAATTCCAGGCTTTTCTCAGCATGTTCTGCCAGAAGCCTGAAGTCTCCAAATGGCTTCATGGAGAAGAGACCACCGTGCAGAAATAGGTATTACACCGGGAACAGGGTTTGACCAGCTCATTTCTCTTCGAGGTTGGATTAAATGAGCCAATATTGCTTTTATGGCCAAAAACATAGGAATCTGATGCAGTGAATATTCACAGCATTTAAAAACTAATAAAAACCACAGAACATTAGCAGCCCCTCTAGGAGAACAAATTTCACTGTCACAACTAGACACAATCTCATCCTGCTTCTATCACAGCCCATGATGAAGCCACACTCCTTCCACTATGGATGAACCAACGTCCATTAGCAAAGGGGAAAACGGAGGCAGGAATCAGCACCTCATCCTGAAGGAGATCTCAACTCAAGGTCATAGAATCATAGAATCATCTGGTTGGAAAACACCTCTGAGATCATCAAGTCCAACCCTACCTGTCCCCTTACTAAACCACGTCCCTAAGGTCCATCCTCTGGGTAGTCTCCCTCAACTGGGCTTCAGCGCGGCCTTGCACCACCCTCACCTCAAGGAGATTTACACTTCCCCCTCCTCAGTTACCTCTTCCTGGCTGTTTTTGAAGAGCCAATACGTTACTCGTGGACACAGGTCAAAGGCTTTTCACATCTCACCTAACTGAGCTCAGAGTGGTGACGCTCTGCGTTCATTCTCCGCGGTGGCAAAAGCAAGCACAGACCTGAAAACCACCTGCATGGCACTGCAGAGACAGGAAAGGTTCTTCTGGAAACCACGCATCTACCGCAGTCCAGCTTTTATACCTTCATTTCCTACACACACGGGAGGGAGAATATTGATCACTGGTTCCTGCAACCAAATTTATGGTCACACAGAACGCCAAATTGAGCGGTTTGTGTTCTTTTTTAAAAGATAGTTTCAACTCACAGAGAGAAAGAAGAGTAGTTAGATTGAAATTTTATTAGCAGAGGCCTTCTTTGACATTGTTTTATGCTTCTATAGTAAATAGAAAACACATATAAAACCTTGGAAATTCAGCAAGGAAGAAAAAAAACCCCTTTTTTTTTGGACTGCAGCAGCGTGCGTCAAACCAGCCAAGTTCAAAAGCAGAGACATTTAAAAGTGGAAACTCAGACCAAATCTTTGGTAGAATTAACACTGAAAGCTGCTGGAAAGAAAGAGTCAGACTTTATTTTGAGTTTACAGTCTAATTATTTTCATATAGAATCTGTATATTGGGGTTTGAAAAAAAAATGACTGCTTAAAAAATAATACACAAAACTTAAAAATGTCGGTTTTCCACAGCACCCTCCACAAGGTGGGATTTTCTCCTGCTCTACCAGATCTTTGGAGTTTACAGCATGATTATTTTCCCTTAAAAACTGTTCTAAAAGACATAAATACCACAAAATTGGAAGGAATGGGGTCCTGCAGTAAACTAATTTTTGAGAGAAAACAGGAGTTGGAGGGCCCATACGTTCCCCTGTTACAGGGCTGCCACCACTGAGCAAAGAAAGAATGGGTCTACATTACTTTATAAATGAAACTATTTTATCTGCTTCCCAACAACCTCTGAATTAAACAACCTAAGAACAGTCCCTACCACGTCCCCTGCGCGTAACGAGCCTGAGATTTAATTTCTCCCATTCGATGTCAAACAACTCCCCGGTCCCATTTTACCCAGGCACAAAAGAGTTGCTGGTTTGCAGGAGTCTGTTTGAACAGCAACCAAAGGTGAAAGCTGATATGATAATTGCAGAACAATATTTGCAGCTCGGATTTTATATTTCTGGAAGCAAAAGCAGGGAGGAGGGAAGAAGGCATTAGGAAAAATATACAAGCAGCAAAGTTGGACATCGTCAGGCGAAACACATGAACACAACACTGTGCACTTGCCAGACAGACACATACCTATAGATACAAGCTTGTGTGGAATATGACCACAAGTTCGGATCTACGGGTTTGTGGCAACAGGCAGGAATCTCTTCTGTAATTTTCTAGGGCTGGGGTTTTTTGATTTTATGTTTAAAGAGCAAAACCATCTCTGCAAACGCAATTTCAGAGCTGTTAGTGAGTAGCAGCTTTCATTCTCCTCAGCACCTTCAATCCTAAAGACCCTCCTTTAGGAAAGGGGGAGATTTGCTTACTGACTTTGCTCTAACATTAGCTCTGTGCCAGAGTTCCCTTCGCTCCCATGTAACCCTTTGAAAAAAAAAAAATCAGCAAACTAAAATGAATTTAAAATAAACAAAATAAAGCAGATCTGTGTTTCTTTCTGGGCAGCGCTTTGCTGGACAGAATTCCCGATGATTACACAGTCCTGGAGGATTAACAGCCAACACTAGAGGTAAATTGCTAGCAGTGGAGCAGCAAATCACCCAACAGCAAAGTTTTTATATGTAGACAGAGCTGCAGCAGATATCCATACCCCCACCCGCTAAAAATTGTCTTGTTTCCACTCTGGCAGCCTGGTTAAAACAGAAGAAACAACTGCATAAGAGTTGTTTTAACTTTCAGAGAAGTCATTACTGGGCTGGGGTTCTATTTTGATTCTATTTTTAAAGGGAAAAAAAAATTCCTTTCACTCTGCTAGACAGTGCAGAAATCTGCCCCAACCCCAGCTCTCTGCTCTCTCACCGCATTTCATCCGAAAATGCCAAATACAAAACTTCATTAGGAGTTTTCTAATAAGTCTTGAAAAACAGTTGTGAAGTGAGTTTTGCCACTGCAAGAAAGAAGCTTCCCCCAAAAGTTTCCAAGTTTTCTTTTCTGCATAACATTTCCAATTAATGAAATTTTATTGGGTGGGGAATTGGGCTGGAGAGTGGCCTGGCTGTAAGCTCATAGCACCGGCGACAAGAATCAGTGAGATTAAATGTTGCTCCAAGTGTCACATTTTCACTCTCTACCTCTTCTCTTCCTTCAGAAGAAAAACTATATTAATGCAAGCCAGAGTTATTCTCTATGAAATGAAACAGTCAACACTTGCAAAATAATTCTGCTACTTGGACGCTTTTAGAAAGTTCCCCCACTTCTTGTGCAGGTTCTTAAAATAAATCACTTCAACCTTTCCAGCCTGGTAAGTAGGCAATTAAAACATGCAGTTTGCCTTTATTGGAATTACTGCTTGGGCTGGGTTACAAGAAACTCCCGTTCCATCCAGCAACAGAGATGTTAAACTTTCACCATCTGTCCAAAGGTTATCTAAATTGATCCTCTAAATTTAGATTCCTACGCTTCCACTCCAATACCTACCTTAAAAGCGTCCGGCTTTCCCAAAGTTCTCAGCACCCACAATTCATACCAAGAGCAGGAGCTGCAGGGCTTCAGCATCTTTGAAAAATCAGGACTGTTTTTATGTTGGAGGAATTTAGGAGCACCCAGAACTCAGGCAGCTCTCGCCCTGCAAGAACTGGGCAGCGGTCGAGGCAATGGCTCAGGGAGCACGTGGTCCTGTGGACGGAACAGAGTCACATCACGCACAAACACACGTATCGTGCACCGCTTCGGGACCGAACCGCAAACGGGACACAGCAAATGTTACCCTACCAAAAATAACCCCGGCCCTCCGACTACAAAGCTCATTTATTTCAGGGAACCTAAGATTAAAATTCAAATTGCCTTTCGACCCTTTTAATAGAGCCTGATAGGCGCAGCGCTAGGAGTCAGTAACATTGCTGCTGCACCTACCAGTATTTCCTACAATGGCAAGGAATTTTTCCATCAGACACATCACTTGTGCTATAATGGCCAAGACAAAGCATTTTCTTTTTGACTATATTAATTTTAACCCTAAAATTCTTTATATTAATGTATGTATTTAAAGACAAGCTGATTTGCACGTGTCTTTTTCATGGCAAATAAATACCTTATATTTTAACATGAGACAGGAAAAAAAAGTAGTGATCTCGCTGAAGGACACATATGATGTGGAGGTCACAATTTTACTGGGTTTTCCCAGTTCTAAACCTTTTTTTCCCCCCTTAATAGCTGACAATCTCATTTTCTAACCACTGGGACGGTTCACATCTACGAAGGAAACCAAGCTGCAGCGTTTGGGTGGCCTGTACATACCTCCTTGTGGTATGGGACATGTGTCCTCAATTCTGACTGGTCTGACTGGAAGCTGCAGGCACCCAACACACTTCAGCAACTGCTCTTGATGACTGAATTATCGCAGCTCTTCTCAGAGACAGGACTGAGCCAGACCTTCTCGGAGCCCACCACGTGCTTGCGAGGGCAGCTGTTAGGTGTTGACCCACATAGAAAATACACCCTTTATTTAGTTGCCCACACAAGGGCCAAGCTCTGCTGCAGTTCGGACCAACCATCTCCTACTCCCTTGCCACCTGATTGGCTTTTGCAACACAAAAGGGAAGGAGCGTTGGAATCCATCGCCATAGATTCAGCTGTTAAAAAAGGAAAGAGAGCAGAAGAGAAAGCAGCAATAGCTCTCTCTAGAAAAGCACCTATGCCTGCCAAATAAATCACTCCGGCAGGTCCCCCACTATAAATCTGATCGGCCACTTCTGCATTCCTGGGAGCCCCAGGGAAAGGCAGCTCGGTGGCACGGAGATCTGACTCAGTGGCACCTGTATGCTGTAAATTACAACTATCCAGGAACCAGCCTATTCCTTCTCACAGATTTTTGGAAAACAACCTCATGGACAATTTTTGAGACAGTGAACTGATAAAAGCAGCAGCAAACGAACAGAGTTTGGTTGTTCGAAAGACACAGATCATTTATTCGCGAGCACTGCTTTTTTAAAGATTAATTTCACTTCTATCAAACACATTCAGGGAGCCATAGATTATATAAGATCAGGGTTTTGAAACGTTTCCCTGCATTGATTAATCATCCAGCTGTTGTACCTTCTGAAATGAACATATACACAGTGGCAGAAAATCTATGAGAGCCAAACAAATCAATCACCTTCCCACTGCATTTGTCTAGAACGTTAAGATTACAAATAAAAAGTTTCAACCTGTACATTAAGGCACATGTTATTTATATCAAGGATTGTGATATCCTTATCCTAACCATACTTCACTATTAATTTCATTATATGTCAAGGATCAGAGGAGCAAGAAGGCTTTGGTATTAGAACCTGGGATAGTCAAAAAAGTCATACACTTTTTGTTAGTATTAACCCAGTCTAAGACTGGCATTTTATAGATTTATAGCCAAAGGAATATAGAAGGAAACATCTACAAATAAAGTCTCTAAAGACATAACATTGGATTTGGGCTGTGGGTGGTATTCTTGCAAACCACAAAGCATAAATGCCCTGTTCAGGAAAATCGATCATTATGGAATGCATTGTGTGCCTGAGTAAAAAGCTGTTTGCAGCCATTTCGTTCTTCTGCCATGAAAATAAGAAACACAACGGCTAAATAATTCCAATAATTTTCCCTTCCCCCTTCCCCCTGATTTTTAAACCCATTCTATTTAGGCCTACAAACACTTATATATATATATATACACACACACACATATATACACTCTCTCTACCTTAGGTTTAAAGACCTGCATCAATAGATTCCTATATTTCAAATAATTTTAAAAGACTGTAAAGAAGATACTGACTAGAGGAGATATGAGAAGCCACATTACCTCTGTAGCAGCATTTTACAAGATTCCTTATCGACCGTGCGCTGCCATATTGCTAGGCCCAACTCTTCAAGGAATGAATTCTGGAAGACAAAATATTTATGGATATTTTCATGGCATATTTTCAAGACATGGATTCTACCTTTACATATCCAGAGGCTACAGCTTCAGAAGCAAAAGGAACGGGCGAGGTCCTAAGAAAGAAATTACTCCTCCCTCCTGGTAGCCCAATTATTAATCTTTTTATTTGATGATTATTTTCCAGCTTACACCTCAGCTCACCCCTGCCCTCCCCCACGCAAGGAGTTAAATCTGAGGAAATAAAACATTTCTGGTAACACAAACATTTAAGAAGTTTGCCAGTCCTATTACCACCAAAGCAATTAAGAAAAATAAAGCAACGTGGAGGTTGCAAAAGCAAACGCCTCCCCTGCTAGTTAGTAACCCGCCATCAACTTCTTAAACTGATTAGTTATCACATCTAGATCCTTATCCAATTAAAGTTTGATAAAACAGAATCAAATAGGAGGATCGTTACCTGCTTTTGAGAAGGTTCACCAAGCAAGCATTTTAAGCTTTTTGACTCTTTTAACACTGATACAAGGAATAATTATTTCTCTCTGCCGATGCGATTGTTAAAAGAAGCGAAACCCTGGATTGTGGTGGCTTCGTGGATGCTATTCTTTTTGCACCACAGCAGGATTCTTGGCCGCCAGTCCAAGCTGCTTTCACTTGCCAAGTTTTAAGATGCCGGTTTTGCCTTTCATTTTATTGTTCCTTTCGCAACGTTAAAGACCGACTTAAAAACCCATGCACAGCTGCTATCGGGGAGGGGGGGAATTATTTGAATTTTGCACAAGAATGGAGATGAGGAAAGGCGCGCGCTGTGATGTAACCACAACGACACCCACAGAAATATTCCCAATATTGGGGGGGAGGGAGGACGGACGGACTCTCACTCACAATCCTGGCGTTTTCCCTACAACACAGTTGGGGTGGAATGTAAGAGAAGGAAAGAAACCCATCCAAGCCCCACGATCAACCGTAGTCACGTTAGAGGTGGAGGTTGGTACTTCTCCCCCCGCCACACATCTATTTTTTAAATCCACTTTCTGCAGCTTAAGACTGTTCTTTCTCACTGAGGGTTTCTTCCCAGGGGTGCAGGGGAGCAGAGGTTGGGGAGCAGCCTAACAAAAGGATTCCCCCTTGCACACAGACTCCTACCCCACCCTTTTGCTGCTTCTTTCTGATAGGAGTTCACCCATGCCCAGACATCACGGCCTTTCTTTTGATGTAATCCCACCACGAAGAAGCTCGGCATCACGGCGCAAAACCTTCAACACGGGCCTGCAAAATCCTTCATCAAACACACTCATTTATCATAAGATTTTATTTTTTTTTTGAGACTGTGTAAAAAGAAGGTGGGAATAGATTTCTTTAAAACCCCCAACTTCTCTATGCATGAGATGATTTATTTTATGTGGCAACAAAACTGTTGGGACTGGTACCAAGGCTAAAATGCATTTAAATGAACAAACAACACCTAAAAGTTGTTTGTGGTCCTTCTCAGACTTTAACCAGCTATTAAAAACGTTACGGTGGCTTGTGCTCATTATAGATCATGAAGTATAGAATGATAGAGCGCTTCCATCTGTGGCAGAGCACTGAAACACACACAGAGTTGGTCTGAACAACTACTTCTTGGTACAGATGTTGGGAGGGACATACACTTCATATCTACGTAAAGAAAATTCCCACTCGGACACGGTTCCTTGAGTTACCCTTGCAGACAGCCCTACACGCATACGAAACGCAGGCAGAGGGGGCAGAATGGCTGGAGATGATTTTTTCCCACTACATAGGTGACTCTTTTTTACAGCCTGCAAGCCAGAAAATAGAAGCTGTTTCAAACATACAATAACCGAGGGTGAAAACAGCCCTGACACCAGCTGTTATATATGCAGAGGTTTACGGCCGGTGCTACAGCAGAACCAACTGCAACTGATGAATTCACCCCTGTATTTCATATTTTAAGGAGAAAAAAAACCAGACAGCCTACAGACAATTTAAAGTTTCTATGAAAACCAACAGGCTGAAACAAAAGCAGCGTGAATTAATAAAGGGGGGGGAGAAAAACAGAAGCTTTGTTCTAAAGTGGAAGCATAAGATGTGAAATTTCAAAATCAGATGGCTTGTTCTGTGATTTCTTTCATTTAAATGAATTGATCTGTTGCTAAACTGCTGCTCTCATGCCAAGAAACTTTAACTCTTTCGGCTCAAACCTCCCCGTGTTTTGCTGTTTTATCGTCCCTCGATTAAAGCAGAAAGCAGAAATTAAAAACAAAGCGGGGAATAAAAAGCAAGAGCATGAAAAGAAGGGGGGAATTAAACCCCCAAGTACATGCAGAACACAAAAGAGCCACGATATGGAGCGTATCGGTGCTTCGTTCGAACTTCTACTGTATAAACAACGTGGTTCTTGTTCTTACTAAAACTTGGAAAGGAGACAGAAAGGCCTCCAACCTTCACAATTCCACGTACGGCAAGAACTCCGGGGCAAACCCAACCGAAACGGGGCTGGCAGCAAGAAAAAACAGCAGAACCCCTGACCTAATTCAGTGCAAACATTCACTTACCGAGAATGCCTTAAGCATTTCCAACAGAACCCCCTTTCCTACACATGTTCACCTATGTGAAAAACAAAAAGAACAAAGAAAAGCAAACTGAAAAACTCAGAAAAATAACCCAAAAGACCTGCTTTGGTATAATTTTGAGTGAGAGCTCCCAGTGCTTTTCCATTTTGGTTTGGGTTTGTTTTGCCTACTTCAAAAAAATAAACAACCCAAAAATTGGATTAAAAAAATTGAAAATAGACCCGTCATAATTAGCGATAATTCCAGGGGAAAAAAAATTGTATGTAGAACAAAAAAAGAAAAAGAAATATAAATATCTATCTCTCTCCCACTTTCCAGTTCTGCTGCAGTTCCCCCTAAACTGCTGCTGCTCGCTCCAATCTGCTGCCTGCTTAACAACGGAATGACAGGCAACATCTGTTTGTATAGAAGCCAAAATCAAGCCTTCAAAAATTTTTTGGCTCAGTTTCTTTTATTTTTCTCCCACCCCCCCCCAACCCCCCTTTTTCCCCCTCCCCTTGGAAAGCTTTAAAAAAAAAAGAAATAGAAGGAAAAGCAAAAGGAAAAGCGCCCAGCAAGATTTTGACAGCAACTCAAGCGAGGCAGCAACTATTTTCCCTTGAGTTATTTCAAGGTACAGTACTTCGAGGAGAACTCTTTCCTCTCTCTCCACCCGCCGTCACCTCCTCCCCTGCTCTCCCCACCCTACAGCCTCTCCTCTTGCCCCGTGCTATTAATAAAGCATCACACAAACTGGGAAAAAAAAAATAATCCAACGTACCTTGATCACTACAAGGCCACTCCCTCCGATGGGGAGGGAGGGGGTTCTTCAGTAGGCAACTAAAAAATATTGTACAGGGAGGGGAATAACGGGCTGGTTCAGGGGAAAGTCTTGCCACAATCCTCTCACCCTCTTATTTTTTTTTCCCCCTTTCCTCCATTTTACAGATTATAAAATATTTCATGAGTATTTTGGAAATGAAAGAAATTGTTTTAAAATAAATAAATACGCCAGAAAAAAAAAAAGAAATAATATATCAGCCCAGATCCAAATACAATTCAAATGACTAACAATGTCAGGCTACTGCCAATTCTGTGGCAAATCGGGAGAAAGCACAATAATTCCACATGCTGAGATGTGAACAACTGGAAAGAAACCAACTCGCTGGAAGTCACAATGAAAACTCTTGCGGTGCCCCCACGCCCAGCCCCACTGCCACCCATTTTGGTGTCTCCCCTGTACCCTCCTTCCTCGGGGGGGGGGGGGGGGGGAGAAAATTAGGCCACTAATTTAACAAATGAAAAGGAGAAGGAAAAAACCCCAACGACATGAGCATCAACCGAAGCTATTTAAAAACTCAGGGAATGTTTTAATCAGCGGTGATTTGGGACAACGCTCCTGTGCGTGTACACACACACACACACACACACGCACGCATCCACCCCCCAGGAAAGAGAAAAAATCAGCCAAGTTGCTAAGGAGACTTGTGTAAACTCAGCATCCAGGCACATTTCTGGCCTTTTCCCCCGATATTCCATCTCGTATTCCGATCACGCACCACTGCGGCACGATTGCACCAATGCACTGCATTAATCTTGGCCTTAAACGGGCTGACTGGCAAAGCAAACTGTGTGTATATATCATCTTTCCAACTTAACAAGTTAAAGGGAGAGAGGGTGGCGGTGGGTGGGGAGGGCTGAGGAAGGGGGGGGGGGGCGGGAACCTTCGTGGTGAATATAAAATATAGGAGCCCAGCTTAGTAAGGGAATTTTAAAGAGGAAGTGTTATCCAGGCTTATATATAAAGCTGCAAGCCTCCCCGAGCTTTCTTGCGTCTCTCTCGCTCCTCTCTCTCTCCCACTTCTCCCACAAAATCCCTCGTCCCCTGGCAGATGTCTGAAACCCTGCCAGCTCGAACAATGTCAGACCCACTCGCTGCCACCAGACACTTGGGGCCGCAGAGCAGCTCATTCTCTCAGCACAGTGGGGTCATATATACATATTAAACAACCCCTTTTTTTTTTCCTCCCCCTGTCCCTGATGTGTGTGTTCCTAAAACACAGAGATAATATTTTCACCTTCTACCTTCAGGAAGGGGATGATTAAATCAAAGCCTGACCCATTAGTGGAATGGTTGAGCAAGTGGAAGGTGTCCTTGCTCGGGGAACTGGATGGGCTTTAAGGTTCCTTCCAACCCAACCATTCCATAATTCTATGGCTGTTGCTGCGCAGCACAATCCATTCCTCAGTAACCAACAAAGTACCAGCCCTTGGCTGGGTCAAAATTATATTGGGGTGGGGTTTTTTTGTGTTCTTCACTGTCTGAGTGCAGGAAATACACCCCTTTTTTAAGCCCTCTTTCCATCTCTCACATTCTCAAATCCTCTCCCACTGACGGACAGCTTGGTACAATCATTCAACGCCTCACCCAACACCTGCCTCTTGCTTGTTTTGTAAACTGTGTTTCACAGAACAAGGATTTCAGTCCTCACATAAGGAATCCAGTAATCTACAAATTCAACAGCAGCACATACAGCAAAAGCCAGTCTCATGGGCTGTGAGCTACTCCTAGAGCATCACCGCACTCTCAGGTCCAAGAGGGCTTTTATTGAAGGCAGCACGTTCCAGAAGGGGAGCCCAAACTGTTCTAATGAGCATCACCATCACTTTACACCAAGGCCAGAAGAAGCACAGGAGAGATGAATCCATTTGCTCAGCCTCAGAGTGTTTCTGTGCTGGAGCTGAGAGTGGTCCCTGCATTCATTTCAGCACAGCTGATGTCCCACCACGGTGCCACCCCATCCAGGAGAAGCACAACCATGTGTTGGACACACAGGGTCAAACGCTCATTCCCTGTCCCAGTACTTGCTTTTCACACGAGGGACACAAACCCCACGCTATGGCAGGAGTGAGGGTGCTCAAGCCACACGTCCCAAGGGCTTTGTCTTAGCTGCAACGCAAGATGCAAATGGATAACTGTGACTAATGCTCTTGACAAGGCATAAAGGAGGGACAATATGGAAATCTGAAAGGAAAATCTAGTTGGACTCCAGAGCATCCAGTGGAGCAAGGAGAGGCTGGCCATGAAGAACAGCTCCACTGGCATCTTCCGCTTAATTTAATGACAGTTTCACTCATAAGACTATTATCCCGGCACCCGGTGGGGCCAATTCTGGCAGCATGCTTTTCTTTCAGCTCCAAATGACAGCGTGAGGGCATGAGGAGAAAATTATAAAGTTCTAATCACTAAATTTGGGCTCCAAAGCAAGTGAATCTGTGGCACTGCACAGAAGTCAGAGAATGAAACGTAGTTAAAAACCGCCTCCCAGTGGGTTAGTCCTCAGGTGGCCGTACAGCCACCCTGAACCTCACTCCCTGTAATTCAAAGGTGTCTATTGTGGTCCCTACTCATCATTTCTCATTCCTCTTCCATATATCTACTGGAAAGTGGAATATTTGACTCACCTGACTGCTTATCTTTCTTTGGGATGAACCACCTGAAACAAAAATACCAAATGAACAAGTTAAAACCGTGCTTTTGAGAGAAAGGTTTGGCTTTTGCCCTAGGTAAGGAAAAAATAGGACTCATCATAAAAATACTGTTTGTCACATACTACTGTTTTTCTGAGTTAAAAGAGAGAGCACAAAATAAACATTTCCCTTTCCCCAGTTTGCTCAGTGCCTTTGAGCAGATAGGTGCTTCAAGCCCAACAACGTGGAGTCAAAGCACCTGCCTGCAGACACCAAGTGTTCAGGTCCACACATTTACAAAGAGCTGACATGAGGTTTGAGATGTTGTTGCATCTTAAATGCTTCTGGAGGAGGTTACTGTTTGTGTGGCAGAGCCAGGAGAAGGGGCTACAATACAGGTTCTCATAAATGTCAATGAAAAAAGTCATTTCAACTTCAAGCCAGCAAAGGAGATGGTGTGGACCTCATTGCATTGGGTTAGGAACTGCTCACACACTTCTTTCCCTGGGTGAGCTGAAAAGTGGGGCTGCCTGCAAGATGTTGAGAGCTTCAACCAGTCCAGAAGAGCTGCAAAGAGCATAGCTGCCCTCGTGTCTAGTGAGCCATCTTTAATTCACCTTTGAGAAGCTCCTGCTGCAAAGCAGCCACACCCAGCTCTGCTGAGAATGGTTTAGCCTTTCATTTAGCTGGATAACTGAGTCTCAGGCAGCCTTCCCTAAAGGAATACACTCAATGCTGAGCAAAGATCCAAGTGTGCTGACTGCACCTGCACTGCTTTGCTCAAAGCCTCTACTGACCACAGAGCAGACAATCATTTGTGCATTGCCTGGTCACAACCCGAGCATTTTCCCAGGGAAAACAGAATCCATAGATCTCAGAGCACTGGGCAGCTGTTAAATAAACCATCAGGCCCAGGAAGAGAGTGTTATGTGCAAGGGACCAGTATGGATAGAAAACTGAGCAGGAGTAAGGCAAGGAAGGAGAGGCAAAAATACTCCCAGACCCTGCAGATGCAGTGCCCGGTACTCCACGTGCTTTCCCAGTTCTGAGCCCGAGGGTTTTCAGAGGAATTTCTAGCACTGAGGTTGGCTGAGTGGGGCTACATTTTTGTTTTGGTTGCAAATTGGAAGTCACTATTTTTATCCCCAAGTCCTCCAAAGCATCTGTTTCTCTCTAGCTGTTTAAGACTTCCTTTTATAAGACCTACTTAGAGGGTATCATTATTTTTAAATGTTACTCCTTGCAGTCACACTTACGTTTTATCATCATTACGTGTGTCATTATCTGTGTGCTTGAACTGTGTAATTTGAAGATGAGGAGATAAAATCCTTCCAGGGGGTCTGAGAGTTACTTCCCCTTGAGCAAATATTTTGGGATAATACCCACCATTTGGTACAAGCTGATGCATCCCAAAGAAAAGAAGGGCAATCCTTTTACAGGTCACACTTTCAAGTCACCTAGAGGAAGAAACTCTCTGGAAGCATCCAAAGAGTAGGCTCAATCCTCAGCAGAGAAGAATACCCTACTTGTTCCCAGCTCGTAGTCAAGGCACAGCCATCCAGAAAAATCTGTACAAGCCTTCCCTGGAAACACTGCATTCACAGGGAGTTCTGTTCATCACAAAGAGTAAAAGATGGGGATATATCAAGCAGTTTCGTGGTTGGACTGTAAGACAGAAGACAATATGTCTTATTTAATGAGCTACATGGAGTCTCGATTACAACAGACCTGACAGGGTGCTAGTTTTGGACCACTTAAGGGTTCATAAAATGGGATGTAAATGCAACTCAGGTCATTTAATTTAGGAGGCCACTTTCGTTTTGCTGCTTCTGTAACTGATTTGCCTTGCTGCTGCTAATGGTTGTGGGGATTTTTTTATTGCCTCATCACCACTCAATCCTTAAGTGACAGACAAGGAAATGAGATCTACTCCAATCTCTTCCTATAGCAGGCAAAATACACCCTCTACGACTCGATGGGCTAGGTACATCATCAGGTTCCAAGAGACTGTAGGGCACTGGCAGTGGGGATGCTACCACAACACAGGCAAAGCAGCAAGAGGCAAAAAATCTCAACCTCTGGGTCTAATTTGAGAGACAAACTCATGCAGGAGTGATGTCTGAAACTGCATGTCAAAAGGAACAGTCAGATGGGCCATGCAATCAAGCAACAAGACATGTAGAATTTCAGTTCCTGCCAAGCAACAGCCCCAATCTGAGCTAAGACTGTGTTGGACTTGATACTATACGTGGAGTAAAGGCTGCTACGTTGTCCAAGAGTGGGTAAGTGCACAAAGCAGCAGAGTCACATGTTATGAACAGTTTGGGTTACCCTTTTCACACTTGTCAAGGCCTTCTTGCAAGAAATTTTGTCCTCTATATTCCATACCCTAGAAACCCTAAAGAGAAAAGGTGTTCCTTCTTCTGCACTGGAGTCAAAGTTGTAACAAAGAGTCCAATTTAGAATAATAGAATAGCTTGGGTTGGAAGGGACTTTAAAGATCATCCAGTTCCAACCCAAGACAAGCAAAGGCAAATTTTAGAGAGAATAGCAATGGTTCACTGGGAGTGAGAATAACCTTGCACTTTTTCTAGGTGAGAAAAACATGGAGGTGATGTGGATCTTTTCTTCAACTTCTAGCATCCAAATACAGTTCACAACTGTTAATTCAAAAAGCAGCTGCTACATGAAAGCTCAGTAAGGAAAAAACAACTCCAGGGTCCGAGGCTGTGTGATACTCCCAAGGACTTGTGATTTTGTTTTCATTATCAGGTGCCACATCGTGCCAAGGGGACACGTGGGAGAGCGGAGAGGTTTGGGAGGTGTGTCAACCCATGGACAACCACCTTCATTTGTACTCAGCACACCCTGGCTAACACTGGGAGACGTGCAGGGTGCTGGGACCACGGCGGGTGCTCATCCAGCTCACCCAGCCCTACCTGGAGCTGCCAGGTGCCCCCCGGGGAGAACGTGTGCGCACACACCTATGCATTCCTTCCGCATTATTCCATGGGAGGTTCATTCCTTTGGCCACCAATTCCCTGAGCTCCAAGCAAAGCAGCCCTCTGAGAGTCAGCACAAAGACAAAAACCTTGACTGGCACCTGACCAGATTTGAAAGACAGATATAAACCATGCGAGAAAGGTGTTTCAATAAATGCTGCTGTCAAATCTATTTGACTCCAGACCTTCAGATAAGAAGAACTGCATCCCAAAACAGGACAATTGATTCTGTCCATTATTCTAGACACGTAAACCTACAAGTAGGTACAACTGAATTTAGTATGAAATAGATGTTGACACACCTAAGGGAAGTCTCCAGCAACCGTCTTTCCTTCTTCCCTTCCTTTCCCTCCTAACACGAAGCTCACAAACACCCACATCAGGTGCCACGGAGGCAAAGCTTCATCCTAGTCTTCTCCATCAGATTGTAACTGTCATTTGGGAAGTCCTTCTCCTAAAAAGTAGATTCCAATAATCAGAACTGCTGTGTTTAAAACTTATCAAAATAAAGCTATGCAGGTGTACAAAATGGATTCTTCTTGGCCAGCCTTTCAGTGCTGCTCATGGCCATTCATTCCTCGGGCATCTAACTGAGCTTAGAGAAAACTGTACCTTCATTTCCCAGTGTTGCTACCCCTCAACCACTCTGAACCAGGCTGTTTCTCACTGCCATCAGGCTGAGTAAATAACATTAATCACAGTGTCCTTCAAACTTCCCTGAGCTTTAGTGCTCTTACTTTCAAACTTTAAATTATTTTCCCTTTGTAGGTGCATGGGGCTAGAGCACTATTTTAACCTTAAAGTTAAGACTTTCAGAAAATTACCTGTGTCATCAATCAGGAGCTTTCAGAATTGCAAGTTCCCTGCAGAAATGGTGAGAGCAGAGCATGACATTTTACAGGCAGAGAACGAAAGCATGGAGAGAAGGAGCGATTTTCAGAAGCTGACAGAGGAAGTGCACCACTGAGTTTGGAATCCAGTTCACATCTCTTGGTTCCAGTCCAAATGCTTAAACCACAAGATCATCCTTCAGGCCTAGGACACCAACAAAATCTTTAACTCTAACTTTAACTTAATGATACAATCATAAGATCCTGAAACATTTTTAATAATCGTTTTCTAGCAGAGGAGGCCTCCAGCCTAAGACAGGATCCTGACCTGGCTGCTCAATGTTTGAAGACAGTTTGGGATGGGCCTGTTGGGTGACAGCCCACACGGTTTTTGATATTTGATTTGGGTATTTCACACCCTGGACATGCACTCCACATATTTCTGC
Organism: Dromococcyx pavoninus; assembly: GCA_033558185.1. Lineage (NCBI taxonomy): Eukaryota > Metazoa > Chordata > Aves > Cuculiformes > Neomorphidae > Dromococcyx > Dromococcyx pavoninus. The sequence continues at coordinate 305,120 of JAUMJL010000666.1, read as the reverse complement.
CTCAGCTGTGCTGCAACAGTTTGCTGGGATCTGAAAATGAGCTTTTTTCAGATACAATATCATACTGAGAGAGCATCTCTCACCACCCCTGCCCTGTACAACCTCAAAGGGGGGAAAATAGGAAATATTCAGAACTTTAGAAAAATTGTAGTGATTAGAATTCCTAAATAACTTGGAAAGAGAATATTTAAACACAAACTAACACGGTCCCTTGGAGAAGAACGGTGGGGACAAAGAAGGGAGGTCCTTCTACTGTCCAAAATACTGCTTTTCAATAGGTATAAAAATACCACAACCCCATTTCCCTTTAGCACAGAACAAGCCAGAAAATAAAGTGCAATATGATTATCATAGCAAAATGTCTAGGGAGGGGAAAGGAGGAGGAGTAAGAGACTTGTGTCTACATGCTCAGTACCAAAGCAAGGAGGGTTGAAACAAAGCAGATGTATATTTGAGAGAGTCTTATTGGGGTGGGGGACACACATGATCACTGCTGCCATTTGCCCATCTTCCTCTTTGGCCTGAGATTAGAGAAAGGACAAGTGAAACAAATGGGGTCACAGCTTAGAACATATCACAGAGCCACCTAACGGGGAAAAAACTGCCTCTTTCGTTTTCAAATGACTCAAAGAGAAATTGTTCCACCACTTCAGTTTTTTGGCTGCAAGTCTCCTTAGAACAGGGTGCAGTGAGTATTTTATCTCATCTCCATTTCCTAAATGTAGGTCACCTCCATCCGTGGCTGTGCTGGTAGTGATACCTCTGTGATGTGCCACAGCCCTGGCTTGTAGGAAGTCAGCAGCAATTTAGGAAAAGCTAAACAGCAGACAGTGTCTGAGTAGCTCATAACCCAGTCTCTGCACAGCCACTGGAAGGGGCAGGTCACTACTTTTGGTGATGGCTCACTCAGGGAGAAAAGCTTTTGGGCCCACAATCAAAAGCCAAGAATCCTAGAATGGTTTGGGTTGGAAGGGACCTCAAAGCCCATCCAGTTCCACCCTCCTGCCATGAGCAGGGACACCTCCCACTGGATCAGGGGGCTCAAAGCCCCATCCAACCTGGCCTTGAACACCTCCAGGGATGGGACAGCCATGACTTTTCTGGACTTGCTTTAACAGATCCGTGTCTGTCCTGTGCTGAGATCTCCACAACTGAATGCAGGACGTCAGGTGAGGTCTCACAAGAACACAGTAGAGGAGAAGAAGGGGAGAATCCCCTCCCTCGACCTGCTGGTCACACTTCTTTTGATTCACTTCTTCAGCTGCTGGACGGAGGGGACAAGTACAGTTGGACTCAATGATCTCAGAGGTCTTTTCCAGCCAGATGATTCTATGGACACAGCAATGGGAGAATCCATCATTCATTACCACCATGCTATTCACAGTATCACAGTATCACAAGGTTGGAAAGGACCTCTGAGATCATCAAGTCCAACCTATAACCCAACACTAACACCAACACCAACACTAACACCAACCATCATCTAAACCATGGCACTCAGTGCCTCATCTAATCTCCCCTTAAACACCTCCAGGGTCGGCGACTCCACCCCCTCCCTGGGCAGCGCATTCCAATGGCCAATCACCCAGTACATTCATTCCAGTACAGCTACAAAACTTGTCTCTGGTAAGACAAAAAAAAGGATGGAACAGACTGAGAAAGTGATTCACACCCTGCTCTCAAACTTTCTAGAGATATCCTGATGTCTCTCTTTGAGATAGTTGTAGATCTAGGACCAGCATAATTGATACAAGAAACTGGAATCTGAAACCAGCCCTTGCAGTTCAAGAAATGTGTTCTTTTCCCTCTCCTTGCTTGTCTGGTATCATCCCTTAAAAAGGCCTAAAGGATGAACATGTAGAAGTCTGTCTCATTTGTCATAGCAACGTCGGCTGGTGCTAACTGGAAGAAGCGGTGCTTCAGACCTGCTTTAGATTAGGAAGAGACAGGAGAAATAAAAAGAGCATCTGACACCAAAATAAAACTATTTTGGTCACTGCCATCTCTCTTATTCTAAATGAAGCAATTGTGGGCTACGTTTGTTTTGCATTCATAATTAGCAGACAGAACAGATGGCAAAGGCGTCACTTAAAGCCACACGTCCGACAAAATAACCCAGGCTGCCAGTGCAATTTTTCACTAGGAACAAGGAATACTTTTCCCTCTTCTTCCCATTGAAATGTATCCCGAAGAAACGAGGCCAGTAAATGTTTGCATCAAGCAGGGGATTCACCGCAAGAAGAAACCCATTGTGTTTTGGAGTGTGTTGATTACTGGCTGAGCGAGGGAGAAAAGGGCAATAGCAAACGGATTGCTAAGAGAACAAAAAATAGGGATGGAAACTGGGGATACGTTGCCAGCAATGCAACAAGGGGCTCAAATAAACATATATTCTCTCCTCTCCTTAGTCCTGTGGTTTGGGCATAGGCTGGAACTCGGGACATCTGTGTTTCATTTAAAAGAGAGCTGAATAGGAGGATCTTTATCAACGAAGGTGACTGTTGTTCCACACCCACACCTGACTATACAAGTGTATTGAAGGTGCTTATCTTCTCAATACCTACCTCAGTTTAAGGATACTGCGAAACAAGCAAGGCACAAAGTTTAACACCTCACCCACTGCATGTGGACAGTTCAGAACCACGGCCAGGAGAGACTCTTGCACTAGAAAACTGGAGCATAAAATGCATGTACGGCATTCCCATCCTATTTCTTCTGCCACAAGAAACAATATAAAACCCCAAACCACATACTGCTTGCTCAAAATGTTGAAGCACTGTTCTTTGGTCTATTGGAGAGGAATGTACCACGTTTGGCTTGTGGCAGCCAGAATACAGGTATGTGAACATTTCAGAGGAAGAACTCTGAGGAATCTCTTCTGACAGCCCATCTTGCGTGACCAAGTCCCTTTGTTGAGCTCTTAACCTCCTCCAAAACCCTGACAATCTAATCACGGTGAATAACCCTGCCTGCTGGAAATAAAAAAGAGACAGATACTAATATAGTTTCATTCCTTTTATTGCCTTGTGAGGTCCTCCAACAGCCTTGCTGATGGACTACAAGAGGCTTTTGGCACACCGTTCCCTGCACACTATGGATAAGCTGTTCCCAGCACGCATGACTGAGCAGGATCAGGAGTCAGACTGATGGCAATATAATAAACATCCCGAGCCTTGCTGCACTCATATTGCAAATGCAGTAGTAAGAATGAGCTTCTGCAGCTATTGCCATCTCAAAACCTTCTCTCTGATACTATTAAGATGCCAATAATTGTGAATCTTGTCAAGTTATTTAAGCCACATCCTTCCCCCCTCAGGTGTTGCCAATGTGCTAATACTTGCATGTCTCAACAGCTACTGCAGAGTAGAACTCTGCTCTCTCTGAGGTTGTAAATATGCTAATAACGAGGCTCAGTACAACTGCAGCCTGCTCAGCTGATCCTCAACAAAACAAAAGTGCCTAGAGAAAGAGAGTAGATGTCTAGGAAAGAGCAAAAGCTTAGGGAAAAAAGGATGGGTGTCTAGGAAAAAGCACAGACCTAGAGAAAGAGAATAGGTCCCTACAAGAGTTAAGTCCCTAGGAAAGCACACAGACCTGGGCCAGAGCTCAGCAGGACCCAAAGGTATTCCCTCCACCTCCTCCCCCTCACCAAAGACCCTTCTGAGAAAGGGAAGCCTCTCTGGGGAGGAATACATTGAGGCAGCTCCATCTATCTGCCAGGTGTCTCCATTAGGAGCAGGACAGACAGACTGCCTTAACACTCAACCCTTCCGTGAGGCTCATGGGATCCTGATGATGCTTTGAGCAAACTCCATAGCAGTTCTTCTTCAGGAATCTCCTTCCCTGATTAACCCCCACTCCCCCCCAAAAGCATTCATAGAACCATAGAGTGGTTTGGGTTAGAAGAGACCTTAGAGCCCATCCAGTTACACCCCCTGCCATGGGCAGGGACACTTCCCACGGGATCAGGGGTCTCAAAGTCCCATCCAAGCCAGCCTAAAAACTCAAACTGCTGTGAATTAGAAACATCCAGATAATGGGAGTGCAGAGGCAATGGTATTCACACAACAGGACTAAAGCATGCTAGCAGAGGGGTTCCTTCCTACAGGCAGTAGAGTAACTTTCCTGGGCAATCACAGTGGAAAATCTCTCCTAAGCATTGCTGCTCCACTCATCATCTACTGCTGCAGGAAAGGGCTCAGAAATTTTGGCAAGTTCTGTATTAATGCAAGATACAGTTAATTCATCTCACTAAACCAGATGGTCCTAACATTTTTGGACACCTTGTTCCTATTTCCTCTGTTTTATAGTGAAGACTTAACTTTGGTTTTACTTCTTTCTGCAGTTATCTGAACATTCATAAGCGGAGAGCATTGTGCAAGAAACAGGCTCATCCAAAACACGTGTGATTTCCCCTCAGCTTTAGCCTCAAATGACATTTGCTTTTTGTTACCTCCACCAGCTCTAAGCCACAGAATCTCCCTGCTTTTGCCAGCTGTTCAATAACCTAAGAGAAGGACCCCTACGTGCTAAGCCACCAGGACACACAGCCCAGGAGCAGAGCTTAATTCCCTCCAGATTTAGAGCTGGACACTGGTCCACTGGCATAAACTTTAAAACGTTCAGCAACTGCTCTAAATCAGGAAAGTGCTCCACAAAAGCTCCTAGAGCTCTTTTGCATCTACTGGGAATCCCCTTTAGATTTGTAAGAGAGGGAATAGCCCCCACCAGGACACTGCTCTCACCATTTCTGTGGCTTGCAAAGAGGTCTATGAAAACTTCACGTGGGCTACAGCTCCTGCAGATAAAATTCACACTGTGAGAAATCTGCCCCAGTGGTCCCACTCCACAAACTGACTTGGATTCCTTACACAGAAATCCAGAGATCTGAGGTGCCCAAGAGAGTGATTCTCAAAATACCAGGTTCAAGCCTTAGCTACCCAGTTTGCTGCCATCCTTGTCTCACTCAGGCCTCTGCATAAAATGCAATGACCACGGATAATTATGTGCAAAGCCCTGAAAATAGAATGCATCATCCTCCATTTCTTATATCATCTTCCATTTCATTACAGCAGTCTCCAGTACTGAAAGGAGCTCCAGCAAAGCTGGGGAGGGGCTCTTGATCAAGAAGTTCAGGGATAGGATGAGGGGAATGGTTTTCAGCTGAAAGAGGGGAGATTGAGGTAAGATTTTAGGAAGAAATGTTTTGCTGTGAGGGTGGGGAGGCCCTGGCCCAGGTTGCCCAGAGAAGCTGTGGCTGCCCCATCCCTGGAGGTGTTCAAGGCCAGGTTGGATGGGGCTTTGAGCCCCCTGATCCAGTGGGAGGTGTCCCTGCCCATGGCAGGGAGTTGGAATTGGATAATCTTAAAGGTCCCTTCAGACCCATTCCATGATTCTGCAGTGGTGAAAAGACCAAAGAAACAGAGAAGACCGTGCCATCCATCTAGGCTCTCCAAACCTTAGAGGTCAGTGCCTTGGCCAGCTGGCTGCCAGTTATTTCTCATGTCAGGACTCACTGAAATTCCTGCTAAAGTTGTGTGAAAGAGATGGAAAGATCCAATGCACTGGAAGATGGAGCACAGCTCCCTGGTGTTCTGCTTGCAGCACTCAACTGGCAAAGGCAAAACCTGGGCTCAGATCCCTACTTCAAGGACTAAATCTGCAGTCAGCAATTAAAATGCACAAATAGTCCTCAAAGATGTAATCTCAACGTAGAGACTGAAATAAAACAATTCACTACTCAAATCAATACAATCACTGGAGGAGATGGGAAGGTGAATACCTGCCTTAAGACTTTGCCTCTGTCAATACTTAGTTATTCATGCAGAGAGGCTGGAGTTCAGCACACATTCCTGCAGGCTGGATGTGGTTCAAATTTCCTAAAGGTAGGGGAGGTAACTGAACCAGGGTGTCCTACATCTGAGGTGACCACACTGACTCCTGAGACACTTGATGAGAAGATGCTACCACGGCTGCTGCTGCTGCCTACGGCTCTTCCTTCATCTTGCCCAGCCTCTAAAGCTCTGTGCTTTGCCTTCTGAAAGCTCAAGGCTTATGGGAAGCACGAGGAAAAAATCATGTGGGGATAAGAGATTCCCTTTCAGGGAGGGGAAATGGAGACTTCGCACCCCCAAAATTCCCACTTCTGCCACTGATCTCCCTAAAACCAGCCCATTATTCACACAGCCCAGGAACAGATGAATCCCACTAAAGTCAAGGGTAGTTATAAGACTTCTGAAAACTTGGTACACTTCTAATTTAGGTGCCAATGAATCCAGCAGATTAACAGGTGCCGACATATTCATGCACAGAGCTTAATAGAAACAAAAGTCATTTAGTCCCAGAACTCAACAGCAGCAGAAGAAAGGTGGGGTGCTTATTGTATAAGCACACACACACAGGTTATTCATCAGTTCCCAAGCCAGATCATCATGCTATCTTCTCCCATACGTGTTATTCACTGTCTTACAGAGCAGGCATATGTCCATTCAATATTTAATAGCACTTGGGGCATCAATTAGACATGTGTTATATCTCTTAGAACATATATAAGTAGATAAGTAGAGAGAGATGAATTTTGATGCAAAGAGACATTTCAAATCTTCAAAGGTGAAGACTTTTGCAAAGGGATTGACTGGGTCAATTCAGCTTTATTTACAGTGCTCCTGTAAGTCTTTAGCTCTGGCCATTATGTGTCCTACCACGGTGGGAATTTCACCTGGTATGTACAATACCTTTCGCTTCCACAGCGTTAATTTTAGCCCATAGGCAAGATTCTCAGAAGTGCCATAAAGTATGCACTTACCTCATTCTACTGTCTACTCATAATTTCAAGTGAATGAGGTAACCAACCTCACCACCAATAAATTTATTATCATTGTTCAACCCAGGTTTCCTCCTTTCTTTTCATTTATTTAATTAAACCTGCTCACATCTCTGGTCTTGTCTTAATGTTGTGCTTTTATAGCACTTTGAATGACTCCCACAGTGAGAGGCAGCTCTGAACTCCACCTCGAGTTCCAAACCTCCTGCTGGAAAGACACTAACCTGAGATGAGATGTCTGGAGCCAGTTCCCAGCTCATGAAGGAAGGGATGTGCCCTCTGTGCAATGCAGGGGCTCCTGGTAACTTCTGCAGAGCGATGTCAGGGAAGTTGGAAGCCTCCCCCAGTGTGCCTTCCCACTACCAAGCTTGGGCATCTAGGTTGGGATACCTTAACAACACCTGAGCAATTCTCAGAGTCTCTTGAAAATCAAGCTTTTTATTGATTTCTGCATTTCTGAGCATGCCACGAAGCCTCAGAACTGCAAACTACCAGTCATTTCTGACAATGAGACTGTGATATTGCTCGGGGCTTGCAAAATACAGATAAACGTTATCCCAACGTTAAGACATACTTTCTGATAACAAGTTTAAGCTTCCTTTGGCTTTCTTTCACCCTGATACTATGAATTCCTGCCCAGATTTCTCAGGAAGGCAGAATTCAAATCCATTTAGATACACCCATGCAGTCATAAATGAAAAAAAAATAATTAATAGGTTACTTAGATAAAGGCTTTCCATCTTAGGGCAGAGGAAACTATTACTTAATTAATCATCAAGTTGGCATTAACTTATCTTTTGGCACCTAGAATAAAATGTAAATCTCAAATGAGCAGTGTGGGGGGAAGAAAGAAATAAGAAACCAACTATAGTTCTGGAAATGGATGACAAAGTCCAAATGTTCTGCCTCACTGCTGCTAAATTAAGCGCAGTGTTATCAGTGCAAAGATTAGAAAAAAGAGAGATTTTCCTCTGAACCTGAAGTCACACTTCTTAGCTGCACAGGACATGACAGCAGTAGTGAAGACAAGAGAATTCACTCACCCTGAAAATGAGCGGAAATAATAAAAGGACCCGTTCAGTTCTTGATTTCCCCAAATGAAGTTCTATAGAGTAGAAAAAGAAAGAAGGACATTAGTTTACTGTACACAGCAGACAAAGAAGTGATGCCCCACGCTCCATCCCTTCCCAGGCACCACCTGACCCACCTTTGCCTTGCTCTGCTTTCACCAATTCCCCCCTGCAGGGCACAGGGCAGGGGATTAGAGCCAACCTGCTATTGGAAAGGGCTCTAGCAAGATCCTGGCTTTAACTGGAAATTGTTCTGGGAATTATTTTCATGTTACAAAGGATGAGAAAAAATGTTTTCCCACCTTCCATTGGAGGCTCTCAGCTGCTGAACAAAGATGAAAGGTCCTCGTGTGCAATTGACTTTTCTCCAATTGATTTTGTTTAGCTTTTGAGTTAAACTCACTCTTTGAGAGAGAGATCAGTTCCAGAAACACAGGCATAAAATGTTCAGTGTATGCATCAGTTTGGCTATTAGGGGATGCACAGCTCTCCCATGACTCCTCTACCTACAGGGGAACTGCACCTCCTCTGCCTCTTGCTCTGTAAGCAGAAAGAAGTCAGTGAGGTTCTTGCTCTGTTATGATTTTCCAGGGTCTTTTCGGAAGCAAAAGAGGCCTCAGCATCTCTGTCCATATGACACAGCCATGGTAGCACAGAAGGCACCAAAAAGGATATTAGACTCCCCTAAGCTCCTTGAAAAATCATTTGTTCTCCTAATTAATATTAAATTGTGGCAAATCTAGACCTTAACTTTTAAGCTGCTACGGTGCTTTCCTTTTGTTTTCTATTGCTGTTGATTTTTGATAATATTACTAATTATTACTACTACCCTGGGCCATAAACTGTCAGCCTCAAGACAAACGGGTCCCAAGCCCACTCAAGCCAAACCACCTCTCCTACAGACTCTCTCTGAGACTTTGGGCAAGACATGTACTGTTCTGGCACATCAGTTCTCCATCTATTAAGGTAAGAAAGCACAGCTCTTGCTGTGCTGTGGGGTTCTCGAGTGCTACAGATGTGGAAATTATCAAGGCACTAAGTTGGAGAGATATGCTTTGATGTTCTTGGGCTCAAAAGACAGATCTGCTTCAGTGGTTTTTGAATTCATATTGATCCATTCCTGGTGAAATCACTTAATCAACCTACATCATTTGTATTTCTCAGATAAACCCGATGATATCTTCCACCTCAGAAGAAAAATGGTGAAAACAATTAATGCTCTGTAAAACCCTGCTGAAAAGAAAAATTACATCGAGGACTTTTACCCCCAAATCCAGATGTGACCCAGCAAGGGAAAGGATTATACACCTCTCTTCCAAAACTACAATTCATAATCATTCAGTTCAGTTCCATGTCAAACGTTTTGCAACCACCCGTGGGTGTTTATTTGATCAAAGTAAATGTGCTGCATCCTGCCCAGGCACAGAACTGCCTGGTAAAGGAGACAGAAGTCTGGATGTGCATTTTGCTCCTCCAGAAAGCTGTTTTATTACCAAATGAACTGCGAATAAAGGAAGGTAGAAAGACAGCTTTAAACTATCTTTGCTCCTGCCTTTCATTCAAGATGCCCTGTGTTTGCCTACAATGACTCCCCAGGAGTCCTGCAATCATCCAAGCCTCTCTGGAGCCTCTAAACCCAGCCTGGCAGAAGGCACGAAAGCACCTGATACAGGGCAGCACCAGCAGCCACACAGCACCTGGGGAAATCATGGTATTCCACCAAGCCAGGTTCAATAAGCAAAAATCAATGTATTTCTAATCAGCAGGGCTATTTAAGCACAACACAGAGCCCTCAGCTTCTCCAAGTCCATACAACCCCATCCAAATGCAAACATTACTTCCATAGGTCGATATAATACCTCTAATATTCCCTTTCTTTCTCTTCCTCTTTTGTCACCAAAACCATACGAAATCCAACAATCCAGCACGTTCTGATTGAATGCACAAAACCCACCAAGCCCTGGGCTGAGCTGCACCAAACTCCATTCAGATGCTGTATTTTTTCCCAGCCACAGCATCACAAATCCACAGTAAGGAGAGGCAAAATTTTTCTGAATCCCTGAAGAAAGAGAGACGCAGTTTTAGGTGTTGGGTTGGGTTTTTTTCACTGCATTTTCCTTTCATTAATTTCATTTCAAGAATGAAGTCAGATTTTTTTTTTGTAATGTTGCTGGTTATTTGATGAGTGAAGCATCAGATTTGTGAGTTGTTCTGCAAGCCAAAACATGCTCCCCCTTTCATTCATAACACTGTGCTGCTCCGCGTTAAACAGCCGATTATCATGAATGAAGTGGGTGTAACTTCCTTGAAATCCTCCACAGACCTGTCAAAGCAGAGCTACTGCAGCTCAGTTTTCTCCTTGAAGCGCACAGATCATTGGTTTAATTGTTCCACGCTGATCTTGAAATATGCTTGCTTGGTTCAAAGCTTTAGGTGGTATCACTTTTGGAGGAGGAAAAGGGAAGGGTGGAGAACGGTGCCTCAGGATAAGAGAGAAAAGTGGGTATATGTCTCCACCATCAAATTCAGATTTTCTTTTGGAATCTAAATTGAGCTTCATCCATTTAAAAGCGTGTCAGACAAAACCTTACAAATCAAAGCCTTGGCCTGTTTTGCATGGATAATCAAGAGCCTCTGGGTCTTTTTGTAAGAGGAAATGTTTAACCCTAAAGAGAAGAGGACTGATCGTACGGTTTAAAGTGCTGGCCAGTGACTTAGAAAATTTAAATTTGACCCAAGTCTGCCATCCTCCATCCAATTTCAAACCTTTTGGTGCTGCCCCAGTGTTACAAAGGAACATACTGGTATTTGCAAACTAGGTCTCTGAGCCTAGAGACTGAAAGACTGCACATACACTAATAAATAAATACACTACAATCTGTGCCTATGAACTTGCTCAATATAGAGCTTTCCAAGGATGGCCATTAAATAAAGACCTGCAGCATCTCAGTTATTCATCTTGTCAGACCTCAGGACACTAATGGATGGACCTTGGCCAGTAATAAATTGTGACAGTGCCATTGACTTTGGGGGACCCACTAAATATCTGATCAGCACCTGATCTCTTGCCTAACGTTCTTAAAGCCTGGAAAGCTGCAGATTCATAGATTCATGGAATGGGACCTTCAAAGCCATGCAGTTCCAACCCCTGCCCGTGGCAGGGACACCTCCCACTGGATCAGGGTACTCAAAGCCTCATCCAACCTGATCTTGATGGTCTAGATGACTACAGGAAAGTCAGTAAAGAAAAGCATAAGAAGATGAGTACTAACAGACTTAGAAGGGTAAGCCCTCAGGAAACACTGGTGGAAGTGGCACCACCAAAAAGTATTAATTTTTTTGTATTTCAGCTCAGATTTTCTGCTAAATTTCATTATCTCACCCACAACCAAAACAACAACAACAAATCTCGACGGTAGTTTCGCAGCAGCAGTTTTTACACATCTCTTCACAGCTGTAACACTAACAAAGGCTGGCACTTTTAGAAACAAATTAAATATTTGTCCAACATTTTGGAAGTCTTAAAACTCATAACACTCTGCATCCAGCTCCAGAGACAGCGCTGCTTCCCACCGGCTCCTCATTCCTTTATCACCTTCCTGCAACGAGGTGATGCCCACCTGGCACCACTCACATTTGGCTGGAGACTGTTCTCTACTGAAATGCCACCCCCAGCTCCTCAAGGCCCCGGTGCTAAAGGTGCCCACAGCAGGGCAAGTTCTCTACCAGCTCCTTCTTGCAAAACCCCACCACTCCTCCTTGCTTATCAGCAAATGGAAACCACAAGACCATGTCCCGAGGGATAATTCTGCTCCCATTAAAGCGAGCAAGAATTTTGACACTGGTTTAAAAAGCAGCAAGAGCTGGCTGGCACACAAGCAGGTCTGACAGGTTGCATTTTCATTCTCATTACTATTACGGGCATGTGGATTCATTTCTATTTATCTTTAGCTGGCATTCGGTCCTGGATTTAAACTGCATCTGTGGTTGCGTTGCTGTGAAATGTATCACTACTTATGACTCACGCTGCAAAGGACACGTTTGTAAACTGACCCACCATTGACAAAATCCTCTCTTTCTTCATTTGTAGGAGGCGAGATGAGGCATAGGTTCCTCGTCTGATTCATTTCCTGAGGAAATTTTTACTCCATGCATCTTTTTCAGTCCTTATTCAGTCAGAGAGTACTGAAGTGATTAATACAAAATCCATGCTTGACACAGAGTGGAAGGAGGATTCATTCAAATTCTTTTAAAATCAGCTCTTAATTAATTGCTTAGAAAAACAACGCGGTGCCAAAAATGAGTGGGGTTGTTTTTTGGCTTTTTTCTTTCTTTCCTTTTTTTGTTTCTTTCCAGTTGAGAAAGCTTTTTTTTTTTCTTTTTTCAGTTGAGAAACTAATTACAGGCAGCGGCACACAGCGAATTGCACGAAGGACAAATCTGGCACCTTTTGAAATCAGCCCCTCGGAAGGAAGAATGAGCAACCTGGACAGAGCTCCGGGCAACTCCAGCTCTGCTGCTCGATCTAATTCACTTACAGCCAGCTCTGCTCCTTTCTCACAACACTGCAGAAATCCGAGGAGAGCAGGAAATCTAACACCTCTGTCACACACAGACAATGATCAGGAAATTAAAATTGCCAGAAATAAAAGATAACAGACAGAGAGCCCTGAGGAAACTGCAGTAAGTTTCTTGACCATTTTTATCTACCTGATTATTTATATCAAGACAGTACTAACCAAGTCCGGATCGGGATGGGGTTGTGAACAATCCCTGGGGCTTGGAAGGCTGTTCAGAACTTGGCACTCAGGATCAGGCTCATTTCTGCATCCTATTAGGGTGGACAATGTTAGCCTACAGAATCAGGGAGAAAAATTGAGTGTGTCCTTTCCCTTCATTTCTTCTCCCCCTCTCTCTCTCTCTCTCTCTCCACATTCTTCTCCTCCCGTCTTTTTCATCGCGAGCACTGAATGACGGGATTTTTGACATCAGAGGAAAGTCATCCTTTCTCCACTCCCCCAGCTCTTGTCCGCTTCCTCCTTATGCACGTCTGTTCGTTTGCATACTATATCCCCACTCAAAGAACGGGATCAGCTGATCCAACCACAGCTTCATCTAACTAAGCATCCTAAATCCTGCCCAAAGCAGACCAGACTGACTGGCTCGTTCCCCCTGGCAGTCAGCTACCAACAAGCCTTTAAAGTACATTTTGTAACCGCTACATAGCTGGCACCGACTATAGCAAAGTCATTGTTTAGTCAAGGTAAAGTGACCTCTGTTTACTCAGACAACTCAGCTGCCTACAGGGAATAACTGGGTTTGAGATAAGTGAAAATCTGCTGGGAAAGTTTCCCTTTGGCTGGGCTGACGCTTACTACAATCAGCTGAATGTTTGCCCGGTTCATGCCCTTTCTCCTACAGTTTCTTCAGCCCTTTGATTTATTATCTGTGACCAGACAGCAAATGACCCCATCCAATTTCAGTGAGTTTGTGGTAAGCCAAAGACAGACGAGAGCCTTGTTCAAGTAAGTATTTTTTGTGATCCCTAATAAATACCCCGTTTGATGATCAGAACCTGCCAGGCACCTGCCGTAAGTTCTTGATTTGTGTTTTAAAGAAGAGCATTAACTCAATCAGGTCTTTTTCTACGTGCAGCTTCTCATTTTCCCCCTCAAATAGTTCTGGGAGAACAAGTCCAGCTGCACTTTCGGGGGTGGTGACCAGGGCTGCGTGCAGGGTCAGGATCACGACTGCCACAAGCTGAGCACCACCCCAGGAACCGCGTCTGCAGTGACTCAGGCTGACTCTGAGTCATGGTGCTTCTCCTGCTTCCTCCTTTCTCCGGGGGGTGGAGGTAGGAATTTCCTGCTGGCCCGGCCTTGTAAATCCCAACGTCCTGTTGCAGCAACACAGCTGGGAGGGTCAGTGAGTGGGAGAAGTGGAGCTGGTGCCCCGTCCACCTGCCCTGGAGAAGGAGAGATGGGGCAGAGTGCCCCACGCAGGCACGAACGCTTGGTAAGACGGCAGAGAGAGATCACAGCAGGACCCTGGGTCTCCTTGCTCCACATCATGGTTTGATTTGCAGAACAGTCCTGACACCCAAAGACTCGACCGGAACCGCACACGATCCATCCAGCAATGCAAGAACCCAACTGGCATCTTACAAACACATGAACTAACCTGATAAAATCTGGACAACTTCTCTTTCTTCAAGACAGCATCGTAAGTGAGAAGAGAATCAAGTCCTAAATGTCTGCACGCCATCCCCTATAATTTTGAATGTGAAGGTGAAAACCAAGACATTCAGAGAAGGTTCTGGGACCAATCCAACTGTTAAATGTCACCCTGTGAAAGCCTTTCCAGCTGTCCTTCAAAAAAGTTGAACTTAATTACAGTTGCAGCTGGAAGGATTTCACCGTCTCAAAAGAACTCAAGAACATGGATGAGCTGTGCTGTGGTAACCCTGAGAAAAACCAATGTATAAGTGTGAGAAAATGGGCCATGCATAATTAGGAGGGAAAGGAAACAGCCTTGTGAAGAGCAGATGTAACCTATTTGCTGGTGAAAACCAGTGTTTGGAGTAAGAAACTGAATGGTGGAAAGGAAAAGAGGGATGGTGGCAGAGATGGTACTAAGCAGAATTCTTATAATCAATGGTTTGGGTTGGAAGGGACCTTAAGGTCCACCCAGTTCTAACCCCCTGCTATGGGCAGGGACAACTTCCACTGATCAGGTTGCTCAAAGCCCCACCCAACCAGGACTCAAATATATATATTTTTAATCATGTACCTTTACACTGGTTTAATTTCATCCTTTCTAGGGCCAACTTTGCTTTAGGTACTGCAGGGAAAAATATCAAAGTGTGCATCCAAAAGAGACACATGCAGGGAGATGACCTCTTCAGACCAAGACTGTTTAATGATGTTGATACTGGAGAGGGAGAGTTTGTGGATAGTCAAACCTGAATGGATTTTTGGCACATTCTTTAAAAAGTATGGGGTTTTGAGAGCAAATGGTTACAATCTGAACTTTATGTCTTATCTGGAAGATGACGGCTCTTGGAGCATCTTTTGGAAAATATCAGATCGAGGCATCAAAGACTTTGAAAAAAATTTACACAAGAGCTCTTCTGTCCACTGACAGAGGTACAACCAAATGCAATGACAAGAAAATTAAAACTAAATAGACTTTCACCAAAAATGAGGCACTCATTTTTAACAGCCAGAGGCAATTAACCCCTGGAAGCGCTTCTGAAGGACAGTGGGTGGTTTTCCATCACTCAATGTTTAAAAACCAAGGATAGATATTTTTTATCTCGACAGATGCAGTTCAGATGGGGAAGTCTCATGGCCAGCGTTACCCAGAAGGTCAGAGCAGACTCTGATGAGGGTCCTGGCTGCCTCCACAACCTACCCAGTCGTTCACCTACTGACTCCCAGCACTGCTCTCGCTGTACATAGCCTTGTTGTTCACAGTCAGCCTGTTTCCCCACGGATGACCAGACCTGACCCCGCTTAGATTACAAAAGCTAAAGGGTTCAGAAGTGAGGAAAACAGGAAACCCAAACAGTGAAAATCTCAGCAATAATGTTTCCTAACAAAGACCTTCAGATCTCACTCTCAGCCAACAGCTGTCTTCGTGACGTCCAAAAAGGACGGTGTTTAGTGCGGTGAAGACTGTCTTTCTGCCATTTATTTTTTACCCTGTTTATTTTTCTATACTGTGACATTTTCCTTCTTCTTTAAAAACTTGGTCATAAATGAGGGCGCTAATCCAGACCTAAGAAAACACACACGAACGCACGTACTCCATATGCTCCAATCACACGGGCTCAGAGGGTGGAATTCTCCCTACAGAAAAGCAAACCAATACTTGTGCACCACTTCAATTCCCCTTTGGGCCACAAAACAGGCCTGAATGCTGCAGAGCCTTTTTTATTTCAAGAGAAGTGAAATGAGTTGACCTGTAGCTTAATTTATTACACCACAAAGTCTGGGACTGCAAAGCAACTGAAAACATTAACCTGCGGGGAAACGTGAGCAAAAGATGAAGAGTGAGGAAAAGCTTAATTTCGAAGGAAAATATGTTTGTTTGCTCTACCGTTTCTGCATTTTAAATCTTACCCAAATTTCCTGACCTAATGTCATCTGCATGCAAATCACAACTATGGCTGTGATATTTATGTGAGCTCCGTGGGCCAAAGCTGTGGGTGGCATAAATTGGTGTAACTCCTGTGCCATCGGGACCTAAGTGAAGACCTTGTCCTAGGTCCTTAGAGAGAGTGTTACGGGAATTTAAGAAGGTTGAATGGGCATTTTAAGGTCTGGTTGGTTTGCATTCAAATTTTAAATTTCAAACCTTTTTTTGCTTTTGAGATGAAATTTGACTTTTCTGCCCAGCAGCACAGGAGGGCAGGTTTTTGCCATTACGCTGCCATCTAGTGATGTGAGGCTGCAAGGCAAAAGAGCGGGCAAAAAGATGGGTGACCAAGAGCAAGTGCCTGAGTCAAGTTCTGAAAGGAGGGTCCAGAACTAAATTACATTCAATTAAACAAAAAGGCTCACCCGGTGGTGGCCTTCAACCATCTACGAGAAAGACAGGCATTAGAGTACGTAAGATAATACAACCCTCACAGTAGAAGGGGTTGCACAGAAGCTCATCCACTATCCAGCTGTTATCCATGGTAGGGGACATTCAGGATGTGCAAGTTTGCAACTGTAAATTTTAAAGTCCAGTTGAAAAGCTGCTATTCCTCTACTGATTTATAACTGCCAAGCTTACACTCAAGCAAAGCCTCCTTAGAAGTTTTCCACAAGAATTACACTCTTGAATGCCTCTGGCCATGTTTTTTCCGGCTTTCCTGGATACATTCCTCAGCATAACTCCCTCCTGCCTTCAGCTCTCTTGTATCAGACCATCTGGGCCAAATTTGTTCTCTTTGTAGTTGATTTCAGTGGTTTCCACCATGGACTATTCCAATGGTCAACCATCCAAGCCATTACTATGGCCAATCACCATCCAAAAAGGATCTACTAAGCAAGCACATCGTATTCCTTAAAGAAAAATCCTCCTTATAATCCCCACACTCAAGGACTGGAGAGCAAAATTAAGGCTTAACCTATGAACCTGAAACAAACTGACCTTTACGATTTAAAAGCCCAGCCCTAGTGTTTTACTCATCTTGAGGCTATTTGTCCTCAGCAGTTTGTGTGTCAGAGGGCGTGAAAGTGAGAGTGTCTTGAGGTTAACAATTGTTCATACTCATAGTGGATGAATCATAAGATAACACCACAGCAACATCCTGTATAATTGTTGGGAGCCTCTATTTCTGGCAGCACGTCCCTAGCCTGCCCCGTGAGTAAATGTTATTTGTGCTTTACTATATAAAAACCAAAAAAAGCAAACAAAATTATACAACGGGACACTATCCTGCAGGCACCGGCCCAAATCACAAGTGCCTAATTGAGCCTTCAGTTCCCCACTTCAGTGATGAATTGTGTGATGAAGTTAATAGGGTTGAGATGGATATCTCAGTTCTTCATCTGATTAATACATGAGCAACTCTCCACATGTGAGGAACAATATTTGTGTTTCCTTAGCCACAATTGAACTCAGTGGGACTATCACATACGTAAAGAGCTGGGACTTTGCTCGTGAGGCAGTGGGTGCTGAGGGAACACGCGGGTCAGAAGATTTATGTTTTCCTTCTGGATGACTACAAGCAAGTCACTCCCCCCTCTTCTCCCTCCCTTCAGTCTGCAAGCTTCACTGCTCTTCGAGCAACAGAGCTGCACCAAGAGGACACCCAGCTCGCTTTGCCAACCTAAACACCTGTGGAAAGCGAAACACAACACCAAAGGCAACAGCGGAGAACTGCAGCAAGCCACAGATTTAGAGCAACCCCCCTGGGACACAGCAAAAATACCAAGTACCTGGACCACCCCTAGCACAAAAAGGCACCAACTCAGAGCGTATCCCCTGTGTTGGGTTTCAAACATAGAATTGTAGAATGGTTTGGGTTGGAAGGGAACTCAAAGCCCATCCAGTTCCACCCCCCTGCCATGGGCAGGGACACCTCCCACTGCATCAGGGGGCTCAAAGCCCCATCCAACCTGGCCTTGAACACCTCCAGGGATGGGACAGCCACAGCTTCTCTGGGCAGCCTGGGCCAGGGCCTCCCCACCCTCACAGCACAACATTTCTTCCTAAGATCTCATCTCAATCTCCCTTCTTTCAGCTCAAAACCATTCCCCCTCATCCTATCCCTGAACTTCCTGGTCAAGAGCCCCTCCCCAGCTTTCCTGGAGCCTCTTTCAGTACTGGAAACACATCACTGAGCCCAAATGACCACGGCTGTGGCACCAGGGGCCACACAGCTAACATCCTCAGCCCCTTTGGGGTGCACATGTAGCTGCTGTCATGCATTTCTCTGTTGGGAAACATTTGTTGTAGGCAATCTCGTAATACGCACGCTTAGGGCAGAGGCCAATCTTGTTTTTGTTCATAAGGTGATGGCAGGATTTTGGCCCGTGGTTTGTGACTCTGGTTCTGAAGCACTAATGAAACACAACACACTGGCACAGGGAGCTGGTGTTTTATGTGTAACCACAGAAGCTTCAAGGGAACCGTGGTTGAATCACCCTGAGAAAAATAAAGCTAATAGTGCAACCAACTTTTTGCACATAATTAAAACTAAGGAGAACCTTTAAATCCTGTAGAACCATCCATTCAAAAATTTCAGAGCAGATGTTTTATTTCTCATTAGAAATAACTTTTTGCTTTGACATATCCTAGCTTTAGAGTTATATTTTCATATACTAAAGAAAAACTCAACATCAACACAAAATCTTTCTAGTCCACCTATAGCAAATTCCATTGTTTACAATATTGATATAGATATTCCATTGTTTACAAGAGCAAACATCCTGATGAAACAGTCAATTCTCTTCAAATATATTTTTGAGGAGGAGAGGGACATGTAGAGGAAAAGTTTCTGAAAATAGCTAAATTTGAAATCCTTTGCAAGAATTATCTCCTGTTTAGCTCTAAAAATAACCTATTTCTAAAGTGCCACCCAAGTTCACTAAATGATTACCATTGTTACGTTTTGATTTTCATTGAAAATGCTTAATTTCAGTGTTTTACCCACTACTTGCAATAGAAATTTGCAGGATATTCACATTAATAAGAACAAACTTTTTAAAACAATCTAGGGGATCAGCCACACATCTTCCATTAAAACTGAAGTACCTTTGGCTGCTTTAAATTCTCATGAGATTCATTTTAAGGAAGTCTATTAAAAATGAATGTAGAATTGGGCCAATATTAGAGAGTGGGATCTGAAACCCTTTTCATTGCAGTGGAAGCAGGTGGGAATTTCTACATGTGCAGCACCCAAAGGTACTGGATTCTGAAGGCTTTTAATTATTTAATTCTGCATCAAAAAAGAAAAACCAAACCCAAGCAAACTAAAATTAAATGAGAACATTGACAACAGAAGGCAGAAACACTTTGTGAAGTCATATTTACTTTTTTGGCTCCAGATCTTTGGATCATTTCTCTGCTTTCAACCCCCCAGCCTCAATTCAAACCCAGGTCTAACACAAACCCAAATTCCAACACCACTTCCCAAAGGTTTCAATAAAGCCCTCACTGCAGGACCCACCGGCCTGAGCATTCCTTGCTCCAAAGTAAGAAAAAATCCCGTTGAATTCAAAAAATATCTTCACTGCTGCCTCCTCATTTCCTGGCTGTAGCTGAGAGCGGAAATAGCTACATTTCCTGAGCAAGGCTGTTCCCCTGGGAACGTCAGCCTGTCTGCAGCGAGCAACCACGGGATGCTAAGGCTGGACTACGGCATCTCAGAGGGTTTTAAATCTGACTTGGGATGGCAGCCCTGCAAGGATTCATAGAGAGGGATACCTTGGAAGACAAGGCGTGAGGGGACAGAGGGAAAGTGGGAGGAAGTAGGAAAACAAACTGGGAATATGAAAATGAGTTTTGAAAAATAAAAGACATGAGAGAGAGAGAGAGAGAGAAAGACAGAGGAGAGTGTTACCAACAGCCAGAGTCTGCGCTCAGAGAAATCAGATGTAACTCCCTAGCCCCCCACATCTTAAAGGAGATTCCCCTCAGCCTGTGTTCTGTATTTATTTGGGTTATTTTCCCACAATCACGCTCAACAAGGAAAGCAATTTATTAAGACAACATGAAGGCTCCGCTTTAGCGGAGTGGGAAGAGATTTAATAGCCCGGAGGGAGGGGGAAGAAAGATGGATGAACAGAGACTACTTCTGAGAAACTCTGCAAATAGGTGGAGCAATTCACAATCCAATAAACCCCGCAGGGAAAGCCTTATCTTTCCTTCCTGCATTGGAAATCCATTCTTCCCTGGCTCTTTGTGGCCAGGAATTATCCAGAAAGGTATGAAGTCCAAAGGAGTCCACACACCTTTAGGTAGTCGCCTTGGATTGCTCTTGGCAACAGAGAAGCTGACTGGTGTTTCAGAGCCTTCACCACATCACCTGGACAGTGTCTATGGGAAAAGAGTGCTCAGGGTTACAGAGCCTGAGACACAGATTAAGTCATATTTTGGGGTTGTCCTGTGCAGGGACAGGAGTTGGACTCGATGATCCTTGTGGGTCCCTTCCAACTCAAGACGTTCTATGACTCTACATTCATTTTTTACCTGTAACCATCTAAAGATCGAGGTCCAATTCTCATCTAATTGTTTAAGTGCTTTATAACACAAATAAAGACACTGACGTGTCCGTGGGGGTAAATCAACCAACCCTAAAGCAGAGGGAAATGATGGACACAACTCAACCCAACCCAAAGGGAAATGATAGACACCGCCAGTTATTCCCCCCGAGTAGTAGCTTGCACTAAACAGCTGGGTTGTAGATGAACTAAGTTAAGAGAACTCTCACTCAAAACAGCAGTTTAAGGAAAAATAATAATAAAAAATATGCATAAGGGCCTAACTCCCACTGTAATTAAATAATAATCTCAAAAAATGTCCATCACTGACCTAAGTTTGCAGCCGTGAACCACGAATTCCTGAGAGCAAGTCTACTAAGAAGCAGGCTTGGGCTTGACCTCTGCATCATCCTACGAAGAGGATGTTGGTTGATAAAACTGTGCTGAGTTTAATTGTTGAAAATATCACCTCAACCTGCCCAGTACATAACTCGATCAATCTGCTGAGTCTTCACAATTTTCACCCACAAAACATCTTTGCTTTGGTAATTATCAATCACCTTTATGCGGAAAGGTTCTTCCAATTCTTTTTAACTGCTCAATCCTTTGAGAGACAGATGAATTTTAATGATTTAGATTATTAACCTAAAGGTTGATCCAGACTGGAAGGAACAGAATAATTTGTTTAATCATTATTATTATTTATAATTATTTAACATAGGGGAGAAAAATATCACCTTAAATGTCATCACGATGCTTTTTAATTGCCTCAGATAAAATTCAGAGTAATCATTGCTCTGTAAATGTATACAGATCTAATTTTAAATACCCTGAGATGCTGGATATTTATCTGGAAAAATGCAAAGAATGCATATTCATTACTGTACAGGGAGTTGCAAAGACAGAAAAGAATTGATCAACCATTTATTGAAAATTCATTCTTTTCCCAGTTTCACAACTGAGCTGTAATTTGACACAAGGCAGAAAAATAAGCTGAGCCAGGTAATTTTTCATATTCAGTCATTCCAGGATTTTAGTGTGTGTGTCCTTTATGAAGAGGCATGTTTTATGGATATATAAGAACATACTTCTCATAGAATCACAGGATGATTTGGGTTGGAAGGGACCTCAAAGCCCATCCAGTTTCAACTCCCTGACATGGGCAGGGACACCTCCCACTGGATCAGGGGGCTCAAAGCCCCATCCATCCTGGCCTTGAACACCTCCAGGGATGGGGCAGCCACCACTGCTCTGGGAAAAGAGTGTGGCTATAATTTGTAATACATCTGTTGTGGAGTTATCTGCAGTTGGAACGGTCACGCTGAGCGATGCCCAGCATACCAAGACTTTCAGTATATGAGGACTATTGGTAGCCAGGCCCATGTGGGGACTATCAATACACAGGAAACACATGAAACTAGATAATTTCAAAGGATTTTTGTTGTTGTTTTGTTTTGGAGAGGCTTTGCATTTGTGTAGCTACTTCAGGGAGATGTACAAGCATGTAAAAAAGCAGGGTTTGGGATGAAGGATAACTCAGTGCAGAGCAATCATCTCGAGGGAATGAATAACATCAAAATGAGATAAGGGGAAGGCAGGTATGGGACCACCTGGGGATATTCCAACCTGTGCTTCTACAACTCACCATAATTTAGTGATGAACAACCCAGTGTAAGTTACTATCAAATTTAAATGAAATGGAAGCTGGTTTTTTGGTTTTCTGCATTGAAAAGATGGTCTGTTGTCAAAAAGCCTCGGAAAACAAACTCAAAGAATTAAGCAATCATCTTCGTATGTTTTAAGATAATGGTAAGCTTGGAGCATAAAGACAGTCATGCCAGAAATTGACTCCAGCACTGAGCTGATGCTTTGGGAGAGAATATAGTTTACATTGCATCGGGGCTGGATGCAGGACAGTGACACTGAACTAATTCAGAAATGCTGTAACCAACTGAGTTTGCACCACAAATGATAGTTTGTGTGGAGTTGGAAAAGAATAATCATTGTTAAACGGGGGCAATGCTGAAGTTTCAGTACTAAGGAGTATCAGATAGAGAAAAGAGCTTACTGGTTCAGAGAAACCACTCTCTACACTCATCACAACTCTTGGTTAAAGACAGATTCCTCTACCTTAGTGGGTCCCATCAGTGTCTGACTCACTGACCCTGATGCTATCCCTCCGAGTCACCCATAAAATCTGTCTCCCATGTGAGAAGGAACATCCCTTGAGCCCAGGACTCCTGGGTACAGCAGCACAGACAAGGAAGAGCTCAACCCATCAAGCAGGGTTCATCAGCTACTGCTTCAACAAGTCTTGCCATGAGGCTCCACGTGCAGAAGCATCACTGGTACCTTCCAGCCCACCCTATTCATCCCTGTAGACAGTGGTGGGCTGGGATCAGCTTGTGACCACGGTTCTCCTGCAGCAAGACAGTCTCCAATGACACACTGGTACCTAAAACCAAGGTACCCACTGGCCATGAGGATGCACTCCATGACAGCATCTCTGCACTTGAAGGAACAGCTTTCCTTCTGATGGGAAACCTTCTACAGTGAAGAACAGACAAACAAGAAAGAAAGAGAGACCAAGGATTCTTCTAAATGAGCAAAGGATCCAATAGTCCCAGGCCAGGTGAGAGGGGAATGGACTTCACTACAGAAAAGCTCCTGGGTTTGCAGTTCCAGTAGGTCCCCCACATTTTGCCCTGGTCTGCCTTACTCACGCTTCGTTTTCCAAAGCCCTTTGTTTTCCAAGCTGTTTGACCAAGACCTCCCCATTTCCCATCCCATCCATGTCTCCATGCCCCTGCTGCTATCAGAGCTGGGGCACAGGCACTCCGAGTGCCTCGTCTCAGGGAAACATTTGCATTTTCATTGGCACAGGTACAGCATTCAGAATTCTTTCAGGCCAGGCCAATTAAAACAAGCTGAAAACTGCTGAGTGAAGCAGTTTCAGCAAAGATCTGCTTACATTCCCCCTCTGAAAAAAGCAGGGGGCCCACTTTCTGTAACTCTCTCCCTCTCTGCACAGCGTGGGTTTTGCTTTTTTTCCCCCCTTTTTTTCTATTTTTCCTCTTCTTTTCTTTTTAAGGTGGAATAACTTGTGCCCTTTACACAGTGCCTCTAAGAGATGGCTGGCAGAACTTGGGAATGCAGCTTCATTTTAAAACCAGTGCCCGGGCTCTAATACCAAATTGAGGCATGGGAAAAAAAAAAAAGTGAAAAAAACACCAACCCAAAGAGTGGTAACTCTCCACAGATTAACAGACTTTACCTCCTTCACAAACCTTGCATGGTATTTTCTTAGAAAGGCATAGAGCCACATAATTAGCAATCAGTCAAAGCCTAAGGCTTTTCTACCACCACGGAGACTATTCAATGCCTACTGGCTCTGCTAACACACTATATTGCTCTTGGGTTTCTTTTTGGACAGCCTCTTTCAAACTTTAGATGTGCTGTAAATGCATATTGACAGGTTAAAAGATACCATTTTTATACCCTTGAGCTAAAATAAAATCCCATCCTACCAGCGCTGCTTTATTTTCTATTGGTAACCCTCAAGGGCTAGAACAGGGCACAAGGTTCTAGGAATGATGAACCATCTCAGAGTCCCAGGATTGGAAGGACATGGTCAGAAAAGGCAGGTCTCTGCACACACCCTTATCCTAGGGGGTAAGAAAAGGGGTTTTACCAGAGCCCAGCTCTTCTAGTCACAGCAGCCACTCTTCCCAACACCTGCGTCCAGGATCCAACATCAAACACCAACAGAGAAAACCCTGAAAATGCCCTTGCATCAATCTGGGGGGAAAAGAAAAAAAAATGGGCTAATCCAGCAGAACAAACCACAGCACATGGATTTGCATTTGTTTTCATCTCTGAGAATGAGGCTGTGTCAGTCTTAGGCTTGAGCTGAATGGAGGCGAAACACGTATTGCATGTAAAAATCAGATCAGTTTGGAGTTGGTTTGGATTTCATACAACCACAGGACCCAGAGGAACCTGAATCAAAATTTCTCCCTACCCATTTCCACTTAAAGTGATCTCACCTGGATAAATAAGCCCTGGGTTTATGCAGCACCCTACACAACACGGTTCCCACCAATGCACTGCGACAGCACAACTGGAAATGAAATCACAACCCAACATTGACACAGAACCTGCTCACCTGATCATCACAGCATTACTAATATGTTAATAAGAGAAGTGACAGCTGGAGTAAACAGGGGAAGGTTCAAGACAACAGAAATACTGGATTTCTTAGATCATCCCTGAGAGGACACAATTCTCTTCTGTTCTTTTCTATCTGCTTGCAGAGCCCTGTTCTAGGAACAAACTGCCCCAAGGGACCAGGAAACTAGGACATCATGACTATTCTGGATCAAAATCCTTTTCTCTTTCAAAGGCTGCTGGGCTGCCCTTTTCAGTGACCTCAAGCAGCTCAACTTGTCACCTGCTACACAGGTGCCTACAAAGGCCATTTATTGATTTAATTAGGGCAGACAAAGAAAAGACCTAATCAATCCCTGCAGTACACGAAACATGTGATGAGCATCATGTGACCCCAGCTCTGCCAGTTCAGAGAATGTGAGATTATTCATCTTTAGAAGTGTGAGCAGATCCCCAACTTTAAGAATAATAGGTAACAGCATCTGACACTCACATGGTGACTTTTATGTTGGAGTGGCCTCAAGTACTTGAAAAGACACACAGCTGTACACCTCTCCTTCCTGTCCTGCTTTACAGCTCCACCTCTGCAATGGCCTCTCTTCTCAAATAACCTGCAGCTTGAAGCAACTCCCATCCCTTTCATCCAAAAACAGTAACATTTTTTTATCTTTTAGAAATCTTTCTGACTCTTTTTCCCTCACCAAGGAACCTCACTTAGTCTCCATTTTGATTCATTTCCCCACAGAAAAAGCAAACAATAAACAAAAGGGCATTAAAATATCCTTCATGCTGGGAACTCCTCTTGAGGTATCAGCGAGGACTGGAATGAATGGGTGATACTCAACGGAAATCCAGGCACCACAGGAAATATAAAGAAAATCTTTGTGACTGGGCTATCTTGGCATGTCAAGGTTATCACACACTTGGGACACTCAGCTTTCTGGTGACAGTTGCTAATGGCATCACCCATGTTGGGATTCCCCCAGTCGTGCCCTACTGGGCATCCTTTCTTCCTACCCCACAGGGGAACAAAACAAACCAAACTAAAAAGAGGGGATCAGGAAACACTCACTTGGTCATGTCCTGAGCAATTCCCAAGAGATGGATGAGCCTAAGCTTCCTGCTGTCCCATCAAATATGTTATTTTCCACTCCCACCTTTCTTCCTCCTACTTATCTCCCTCCCTCCTTGCCTTCTGAGGCTGACTGAGTCAACCAGTGCAGATTAGATGCCAAGCAATGCAGTCGCTGTACAAAGATTTGACTCCCACAGACAGGCTGGAGAGATAAAAGCAGTCTAAGTCAAACACTGTCCAGAGACAGCACAGGGAGAGCTGGGCTCCCAGTGCCTCTGGCTGGGTGATGTCTCAAACTGGTGACACTCCAGCAACTGAACTGTAAGTACTAAAGGCATAAGCACTTCTTTCTGGTGCCTGTGCTTAAATATAAACAAAATCGGTCATATTTTCCAAAACAGCCACTCTTTGGAGATAAAAAATGACTGATGGAAACCCTGATTCAGGCATCAAAGAGCTGCTGCTGCTCAGAGGTGGAAAGAAGTGCCCCTCCTCTTTACTGGGACCTGGCACTCCCAGGCAGACACTGTGCCAGGTACAGGAACATTCATATTCCCTTAGTATTGATACAGTCATAGGCAAAGACAATTTCAATGCACAGAACCACTTCCCCTGCTATTTGAAGTGTAAGGATTTCCACAATGCAAAATGAAGCCCATTTAGCTATGCACACAAACAGCACACAAAACTGCAGCTGGTGTGGCTGTAGCTTTCTGAACCCACATGGAGAAGCTGTGGCAATCTGGAAGGTAATGACCCACGGGAAATGTGGACAGATCCTACCTCTGCAAAACCTGCCATAACAACACATGCTGTGGGTAGGCAGAGTTGCTGTCGTGCCGTTTGGTCTGTCTTTGTAATGCTTTCCTGGCATTTCATAGAATGGGTTGGATTGGAAGAGATCTCAAAGCCCATCCAGTTCCACCCCCCTGCCATGGGCAGGGACACCTCCCACTGCATCAGGGGGCTCAAAGCCCCATCCAACCTGGCCTTGAACACCTCCAGGGATGGGGCAGCCACCACTGCTCTGGGCAACCTGGGCCAGGGCCTCCCCACCCTCACAGGAAAACATTTCTTCCAGAGATCTCATCTCAATCTCCCCTCTTTCAGCTTAAAACCATAGAATCATCTGGTTGGAAAAGACCTCTGAGATCATCAAGTCCACCTGTACCTGTCCCCTTAATAAACCACGTCCCCAAGAAACTCCTCTACCCTCCTTTTAAACACCTCCAGGCGACTCAACCACCTTCCCCCTCATCCTATCCCTGCACTCCCTGATAAGGATCCCCTTCCCAGCTTTTTTGATCAGTATTGTTTTCCCCTTGAATGATGCTTAGAACGTCACGGCATTCATGAGGGTAAACAGCTCAGTGGCAAAGTGCCTGTCCCATCTGTGGACCTCCAGATGACCCTGAATGCAGAGGTACAGAAAAGCTTTCCACGTTCATTTGGCCCATCTCTGGTTACACGATAAGAAACGAAGTTGACACAGCAATATAAACATTATTACTGACAACGTTAAGATAGAGAGTGGGTGCAGGTCAGGCTGTAGTATCCAGGGGATACTCTATAACTGTAGCTGTCATATTTATCTCTGGCTTCTTCAGAGCCAGCCTCAGTAGCTGGAGACAGTGCACACAAAAGGACTTTTCAGTGTGATGCACAGTCTGAAATAAAACAGATGTGGTGGGGAAGTCTGCAAACTCCCTGGCACAGAAGGTTGGCAGATCTCTGCTCCTTAACTAGGGCCCATCTTCTTGGCAGCACCAGGAGCCCTTCAGTAGCCCTGGTGCCATCGTACTGCTCGTGCTGTTTAGATAAGGACAGCCCGGAGGACAGAGCACTTGGCTTGGCAATTAATAGGGATGCAGAAGCAAACCAAGGCTCAGAGGCCACCCGAGCTTTTAAACACTTCCAACAATTTTGGCTGGCAAAGTAAGGTTTCTCTCACTCTTTCCTCTGTTTTGGCAATTTACTGAGCAGGATGGGGAAGCACATTGCAGCTGACTTGCTGGTAGTTTTACTCTAGGTCAAAAACACGAGAGGCCAAGGTGCAAAGAATGCATAGAGAGGTCAGATTTCAGAGACTGCAGCGGGGCATGAAGCAATTTTGACGATCTAATAAACAGGGTATAAAATCAAGGACTGATTTGAACAAGGTCAGTTTTCTCTCTGGAAAGCAAAAGGGAAGATTCAAATGCTTTACTTGCGAGGAAAAAAATATCCCAGTTTGAAATGCATTTCGTACCCATTTTAAGACCAGTCCGAAACGCTTTTGTTCATAACTGGTATTTCAGGAATGAGCACAACCAAAGGCACCTGGTCTGGTTTTACGGACTGAAATGCTTTTGGAAAGGGATCAGATATGATTTGGACAAAAACAATGGAGGGCCAGACAGAGAGGCTGCCCTGGGAGAGAGTACCAGCTGTCTGCTCAGTCTCAAACCTCTAATCATGTTCTTGGAGAGGAAGCAAGGGGACCTGTTAGGGGTTGCTGAGCTCCGTGCGCGGGGCCAGGTCCAGACGGTGGAGCCAGCGAGCATCAGTCCTTCCCAAGCAGAGGCGGCTCCGTGGCCTCAGACCAAAAATTCTGGCACCGACACAACGGCAAATGAGACCGAGGTCTCTGAACAGACACCGAGGGCTGGGAAACGAGGCAGAGGGAATAAAACCAGCAGCGTGAGCAAAGATGAAATATGCAACTCGGGAGAAGAGCGGGAGGAAGCCCTGGCAGTGCCCGGATAGGCAAAGCACCTGCTGGCATCGGAGAGGGCTGTGTTTAGTAGGCAGTAGGTCCCAGCATAAATCAGCCCTGCTCCTCGCTGGCTGTGCTCAGACACAACAGTTCTAGGGCCCCAACCCAGCACTGGTGGCTTCATCCCACGGACAGAGGCACTGCCTGTATGAATGCGACGTGCAGGATGGGAAGCAGAGGATCCAGGCTAGGGGTAACGAGAGCACTGCCTCAAAGCAAAAGAACCCCTTGGAAAGAAATGCATAAAACTGCTACCACCACCTCCTTCAACTCCTTAGAGCCTCACCCCTGCTTGCAAACTACCCAGGCTGCAACACCTCTCCTCTACAAATCATTTAATGAGAAGCTGGTGCTCTTCTTTTCAGTTTACCTGGGCCATGTGTTGTCTCACTGTGATGAGTGGACACCACACCTTGGCTTGCATTCATCCCAACAAGGTGCAGGCAATTAATTGAGACCCCTCGTTAAGACCACAGTCCTCTTAGGCTCTAAAGCAGAGCAGCAGCACCTCCAAAGGTGATTCAGCCCACCCCATGGATTCCAAGAGCTTTGTGCCACTAACTTAAGCAGGTGGAGTGAATTAATTCAGCCTTGTGCACGTTTAATTCTGATCTGTCTGTTGGGCCTCTTGTTGCTCCCACTAAGCAGTAAAATGCCAAACATGGCTCCTACCAATTCCACCTCTCTCTAATGTGTTTTGTCAGCTCATCATAATCTTAAAAGGGACCTTTAAGTGCTGGGAGGCATTCTGGTTTCTAATTAGGCTCAGTCAGATTTTGTGGCCTCACACGCCTATTTAGCCAAGTTCATCTGGCTCACGATGTTGCCAGCTTCAAACTTACATACTTGAGATCAGTTTTTCCACTCAGAAAAAGATAAAGTCTACAGTTTCCTCCCCTCACATAAGCTTAAGAAGAAATAAAAAAATGAAGTAATGTCCCTGCCACCCAATAGCCACGTGGTTCTGTATCCCATCTCCACAACAGCTCCCAAACCAGAGCAGAGACCTGGCATCTACCTCTGCAGGGCATTTAAAATCCTGAAGGGCAGTGCCCCAAATCCACCCCTTTTCTATGCCCTCGGCTCTCCCTGTGATCAGGAGGGGAAATGGACACTTTAAGAGCAATATTCCACCTGCCTGAAGTCTGAGTTTCCTTTTGCACCCATTTATTTGTCTCAGCTCACGAGTGATCTGTGTAGGGACAGGAGTTGGACTCGATGATCCTTTTGGGTCCCTTCCAGCTCGGATGATTCTATGATTCTACGAAATCTCTGCTGGGAAGCACAGGACACTCAACTAATGCTTAATGTCAGGCAGAGCCAGTCTTTGACAAAGGGAGTTTGCACACAAGGTGCAAGGGAAGGAGAATTGCCCTGGTGCATTCACACTCTAAAATGTTATGCACCTAAAAAGTTTTTAGTCTCAAAGTAAGCCACAAATATGAAGTTTGAATGGTTCCCACTAGCACCTGCTCTTCTCAGCAGCTGAATATGCATAATCCATGTTGAAGTTAACCAAAGGAATGACCAAAGCACCAGGAAGCCACTGGAAAACTGAGTCCTGGTTGTGGGAACTGTAAGGAACTTGAATTTCTAAATAGGAGAATCAAACCTTGACTGCCAGGTTAGGGAATAACACCTGAAGCCATCCAAACTACAGGTCTGCACCCATTGCAGATCTGGTCCCATTTGAAACTCTTTCAAAGAAAGCAAATTGCATTCAGTTTTTTAGGAACTGCCCCGACCAGAGCTACTCATTACTGGCAGTCGAAGACAGAAATCAAAGCACAGGACACTTCAAGGGGTGAATCAGAGAGCAAAAGGATTCATGAATTTCGAAGTCACTGCAAAAGGATTGGCTGAGCTGCTGTTCATTTGCACTACTATTGTTATTTGTATTTTCAGAGATGTCATAGTGTCCTCAGCACTTTGCAAACAACAGGTCAGAATTCACATAATTTTCCAAACAAACCAAGCAAAAACCCAAAGTCCTTCCAAAAAAGCAGAAAATTCAAAGCTGACTCAGTCTGCTTCATTACAGAGCACTTTCTGAAACTTCTTTTCATCCACCACGTGCTGACTGTAAAACATTTGATCCAATACCATTTTTTAAAGTCATTTAAGCCTTACAACTGTGTAATTCCTTTCTGATACAAGTGAATTTCACTTGTGGCATTTTTATCACCTCTAAGTCCACGTGCAGGGTCTGACTGAGTGACCATGGATGCTGCTCACAGAATGGTGACAGTGACTCCAGGGAAAAGGCACTGACCTGTTGAGGTAGTGGTGTTGTCTCCTCTTTGAATCCAACTTGAATCTTGCCTCAGTAATCCTTCCTGTGCCATGGCATTCCCTTCTCCTCCAGCTGCCAAAAGGAGATCTGAAATGACCATAATTAACATACA
Organism: Dromococcyx pavoninus; assembly: GCA_033558185.1. Classification (NCBI taxonomy): domain Eukaryota; kingdom Metazoa; phylum Chordata; class Aves; order Cuculiformes; family Neomorphidae; genus Dromococcyx; species Dromococcyx pavoninus. The sequence goes on along the minus strand of JAUMJL010000666.1, from coordinate 274,127 downwards.
TCAGTGATGGGTTTTATTTTTCCCCTGCCAAGCACCCAAACCCATCTTCAATAAACAAACAAAACATTTGCCTTGAACCAAATTCTGGCTCCAAACAAATCTGAATAAGAAATCCATGGTTGGGATCTGTCATATTGAATCCAGTGAAGTAAATTTAACCCAGATGTGACCATTACTATGACATCCAGACCCCAAACCGTTTGGTGGGTTGGGTAATGACTTTTGGCATCTTTCAGGATGTGGTCCAGGGGTATTCCTGGGCCAGGGATGCTCGAGTTGTGCCTGAGAGCACTAATCCAGAGCCCCCAACACTGAGCAGTGGCAGAGGAAGACGTGCTCAGGTTGGGTTTACCCGAGCAGCCTGGCTGTTGGGATCAAGCATCTCTGTGACTCTGAGTGTGGCAAACTGAAGTCAGGACTGGCTTTGGGATTTCTTTCTCCCCACGGACATGCCCTGAGGCCAGGACATGTCTCACTCACCTTTAGGGACCTTCCTGAGGTAGCTCAGGTGAGGGGCATCCCCAAGGCACTCATGCAATTGAGAGGCACCTTTGGAGACTTCGATCTCCCACCCATCAGCTACAGCCCCTCAAGGCAATTCCAGCCAGTCTGTTCCTCTGCTCCAGCTCTTTCTTTGTGCTCTGTTATCCTGGCTGCTGCTTGGCTCACACCCAGAAATGAGCACCTTGGGAAGCCTGCAGCACAAGGCAGGCTTTCCAAACAGCATTATCTGCAAAGCTGTAAGGACACACGTGTATCTTCATTTCTCATACAGCACATCTTTCCTTCTCATTGACTTTTCCATCACTCCTCTACCTTCCAGGAAACGCAAGGGATTTGCCGTGGCGTGAGGGACTCGAGGGCAACCCCTTTTGCTAAAATCGAAGAGGGTGAGAGGGTGCAAAGCTCTGAATGGGCTGCCTTGTCTTTGAGGTTTCCACTGAGCTCAAATTTTGCCTAAAAAGGGCTTAATTAACATTGGACAACCCCACAGCGATTCCTCATCAGCTCTGGAGCAGAGGAGCTCGTCACTATGGTGACACAACATTAAAGGGCTGGGTCCAAAATGTTATTCTGGCTGGAAGATGCAAGCACCAGGCCAGAATCTGAGATGCTGGGCGAGCTGGTGGTAACCCTGGTGGAGATACTGCAGGCTTACCCTGGTGCCACCGAGACCAGCCCTGGCCTGCAGCCTTTGGGGAGAGCTCCATCCTGTTGTGCAGATGGTTGGCCTTCTCATTTGGAAGGGCTGAATGACTTTTCAAACCTTTGATTCCTGACTGATGTATTCACTTCAGGAGACACAAAAGTACAAAATCTCAGCATGGAGTGACTCCCATGCTTTCTCTTTCTTTCCTTCCCACCCCCAGCCCCCGCCCCTTGTCCTTTCTTTTCTTCTCTCCCTGGACAGTTTTATAATTTTGGCATGTGGCCAGCATGTCTGTCCTTATTAGCTTGGGCTGGCTGTGAAACACCTGCAGCCCATTAGAGCAGGAGCATGAAAAAAAAAAATCACTTGTCATAGGTAAAGTAATGACCACTTATTTCTTTGTTTTATCAAGCTAAAAGGACAATCGAGAACGGCAGCAAAAAAAAATGGCATCGTTTTACCATCACAACTGCCATTGACTAAACTCAACTGTAGACACTGGGTCATATTTTTATCTGATAAGTGACTCTAATAAATTGTTGTCAATTCACACCAGTGAAGGTGCCAGTTTATTCAATATGAGATGCACTTGCTGCCTTTGAACACTGTCTTGTGCACCTCTTTTTTTTTAATTCATGTCTTTATTATGAACTAAATAGGTACCAGGAAGAAACTTCCCTCTGGGCAGGTTATAACTACAGTGTCTACTGGCGTATCCTTCTAATATCCCAGCTAGTACTGGCTGCAAACACTGCCAGATCCAGCCAAGCCTCTGGAATGGCAAAGGGCTACAGGATGGGACAGACACTTCCGAGTCTCACGGGCCACTCCTCAGCCAGAAGGGCTGTACATCCAAAATACCCCAATAACCATTTGGGTTGGGTATTGGGAAAAAGATCTTAGGCTGGGTATTAGGAAAAGGTTCTTCACCCAGAGGGTGGTGGAGCTCTGGAAGAGCTCCCCAGGGAAGCAGTCACAGCCTGGCAATATTCCAGAAGCATTCGGCCAATGCCCTCAGCCCCACGGTGTGAGTGTTGGGGTTGTCCTGTGCAGGGGCAGGGCTTGGACTGGATGATCCTTGTGGGTCCCTTCCAACACAGGCCATTCTATGGTTCTGTGATTCTATGAAAAGTCTGACCAGGGTATTGGCAATGATGCAGAACTGGTTCTCAGAGCATCACTGGAGCTCTTGGCCCTGGAGCTGTGCAAAAGCTTTTATAATAAACACAGAGATTTCCTTGCCTTATGTACATGGTGACTCCTGGCAATATTTGCTCTCCACACTCCCAGCCTGCAGAACTCCACCTTACCTCAAAGACCAGCTCACTGTACTTCTACAAGACCATCCATCTGGAGATGAGCCCTACTTAGCACCACAGAATTCTACTTCAAAAGGTGTATTTGTACACAAGCATAGCTGTTACTCAGAAGAGGTGCTTGGTGCCTGCTATGATGTTGACACTAAAGAGATCAAACCATCCTTCAGATCCCCCACTGTTCAGTAGCACAACAACCAAAATACACTCAGACTGAAGGAGAGGCCACAACCAGACCTCCTGGTACAAGCATCTCACTGAAGGTGCACGTGGCGTCGTAGGGGATGCCAGAGAGAGGATCTGGGTGGACAGCTAAAGGGCTAAATAATTTATCATGCTCTTGAACTATGACAACAAAGTAGCTGAAAGGCAGCTCCAAGAGCTTTTGCTACTGAAAGCAGACTCACTCTCCAAGGACTAGATGGTATTTCAATCCCAACAACCCATTCATGGGAAAATGCCACAGTCAGGATGTCAAGAGACCCAGAGTTCCTTCCAAAACTTTGCTGTGTTTTAATCAAACCTACTTGTCTAGCTGTGAGGCAGTTGAGACATTTACCCCAGCAGCTGATGGTTCCAGTTCTGCACCAAGTGGAGTGCAGTCACTTTATAAAGAAATAAAAGGAAAAGACAAACTTTTCACCACAAGGGACTCTGCCAAATATTCCCACTGCTGTCCTGGAGCATGGAAACGCAAGTCTGCTGTTGCACACAGGTCTGACTATTTGCATTTTTAATAATTCAAGAGTTTAATTAGTATCATGGCCTTAATCAGAGGCTGAAAATACAGCTGAAGTCATCAGAGTTTAATTAGTTTAAAAAAGAAATCTGCAGTCTGAAAATGCCTCTACTATCATGAAGGTCTCTCTTTAGCTTGATGTTTTGGGGTTCAGCTGAGATTCTACCTGTTGATTCTGATTTTCTACAGCTCAAAGTAACTCAGAACCCCCAAACAACACTGAGTCAAATCAGATGGGCTTCCCACTTTATTCCTATAAACAGCTTTCTTGAACTGGACTCAGAAAAGCTGACCAGATTGAAGAGAGCATCTTAAATTAATCCAACTATAACCCACGTGCTCTATTTCTCCTCTATAGGAAAAGCAATGTTCTTAGAACATCAACAACTATCACTTGATCTTCAGCCAAGCCAGCAGGAACAGTCTTGAGGGAAATAACTAGGTATGACCAGAAAAATCACCATCTGTAGTGAGTAGGAGGTCACCCTGGTTCCCCACAGCCCAAGTTGGGTGGTGAAGCACAGGAGGTTTGGTGCTTCTTTCCCTTCTCAAGTGCAAGGGATGGATGTGGTCTCAAGGGGAATTATCACTGGTTTGGAACCTGAAGCCCAGGCAAGAGCCATCCATGTATTCACTGGACAGATTGATAGCGTTGTACAGGACATCCTGGATGGACTTTTTCGAACAATATGTGATTTAACAGTGGGACTCATCACTACCCAATGCTGCTGAGGCCAAACATATAAACAGGTTCAAAAATGGAGTTGCAAAATTCATGGAAGATAGGTCAATCAGAGACAATTAAATATGGCAATCCGGATGCAACTTCCAGTTCAGGAAGTCACTCGGTTTAATGCCCTTCCACCTCTGATTTACTTGTGAAAAAGGAAGCCAGAAAAATTCTCCCTATGCCAAAACTGTCCCTTGGCTCCAAGCATTAGCTCGAATCACAATAAATTCTACTTTTTGGCAGGGGGAGGGGGATACATTTTCTTTCAGTAATGACATTACAGCATGCTATTTATTTCCCTCTGCAGCTCCTGAACCTCTGTGTAACCTCCCATCTCCCTGTCCCCTTAGGAGTACAGCAAATAAATTAGTGAGACCTACTGGAAGGTGATGGCAATCACAGATAGAACTAAGTTCTGTTTAGTAAGGAATTAGGAAACCAATCACTTATGTACATAGGAAAAGTCTGACTGGATCATACTGCAAAAACACTCTGTCTTTGTGAGGAGAGGAGCAGAGGAACATGCTGGAAACTCAAAACGGAGCTGGTTTGTCCACAAGGGAAGTTTCTTGTAACCCCAGGACAGTTACTGTTTGATTTACTCCCTGACACACATCTGTGCAGAAGCTGGTTTTATATATAAATATAAAATACCTACACACAGTACATTTCATAGAACTATAGAATGGTTTGGGTTGGAAGGGACCTCAAAGCCCATCCAGTTCCAACCCCCCTGCCATGGGCAGGGACACCTCCCACTGGATCAGGGGGCTCAAAGCCCCATCCAACCTGGCCTTGAACACCTCCAGGGATGGGACAGCCACCACTGCTCTGGGCAGCATTTCATACTGCAGTGTTCTGTATCCCCATCCCCTTTGAACCCTGCTAAACCCTTATCCCAAAGGGCAGCTTATGGCACGGGTTATCTGCTCCCTGCTCCCTCGAGGTCTCACCTGCTCCAAGCATTTCCATCCAGTGCTTGGGTCTGAAGGTGTTTTGGGGGGTTTGGTGGAGAGCAGAGGACAGGATGACAAACGAGCTACCACACAGCAATGGAATGTAAGTGAGTCTCAGCTATTTTTAATTAAGAAGCGATGACAGCTGACTAAATTCCCTGACACTGCAGTTAGAGGCTCCCTGACCCAGACATTATTGGACACACTCCTAAGACCAATATATATTGGTCCCGACGGTGCTTCTATTATTGTCCCCGCCGTCTCGACAGATGCAGGACTAACAAAATCTATGCCTATTATCAGCATGCAAATAGTGAGACAAACATGTGAATGCTTATGAGCAGGAGGAGGCAGCAGGTGAGGGGAGGACAAGGAAGGTCATTTTCAAGGGAGCGCTGAAGTGCCAATGTTTGGTTCCAATAAATGTTCAAAAGGATTGGACAAATTTAACTGCCATTTTCATTTTCGGTTGGTTAAACCAATGATAGATTGACCATGAGAGAGGCAGAGAGACAGAAAGAACATTTCCTGCTGTAAGGCAGATAAAAGATAAGAGGCAAAGCAGTATGGTGCCTCGGACTGGCTTTTCTCAGCCCACAGATCACAGGGAGGGCTCAAATGAGAAAGCTTTTCTTTTAATTCCCGGACGAGTGAGTCCAGGAATCTGATGAAGAGATCTGGATTTGGAAGGACAGGAATTCACCTGGCTTCATATGAGGATTCTTTAGATGGGAATGCAGCCAAGGTGTCCAGCTCCCACAGCCACAACAGACTGGTAAGGAACTGTTTCAATAACAAACTGTCTCGGAAAGATGTCGAGAGGAAGATACCAACCACAAAAAGACAAGACAAAACTCACTGGTCTTCTCTGCAATGAATCCAGCAGCAGATCCATTTACCTTGAGCTCACTAGTTGGTTTTAGTTGGAGAGACAAAGAAAAGATTCCCTCCTACCCTTTCCAAAGGATCACGGAGAAAAGGGGTAAAGCTGCCCATGCGGCAGAGTCACACTGATCACGTACAGACTTGGCATGAGCGAGACAAATACATTAAGGGACATCATCAGGAACTTTCCAGCAGGTTTGCACGGTGGGAGGGGGAAAGAGTTGCTTTCTGTTGTTGCTAAGACAGTTCCCCCACCCTTGCTCTCTCCCAGCCCAATCCACGGGCTTTCTCCTCTCATTGGCTCACCAGCTGCATCGAATGATCATGACAGGTTCTCCTCCTCCTCCCTCTATTGGCTTCTGCCTATGGCCTATTATCAGGGGAGAGCAAATCAGACACGTAATCAATAGTTTGTGAGAAGGAACAGGGCTGTAGATGCTACATTTGCATTAAATCTCTCGCTGCCTATGTCTCCGCGTTCGGAGAAGCACGGATCAGCCACGCCGGCCGTGCTCGCAGAGGTGAGAGGAGGTGGCAGACTGGGAGCAAAGCAGCTCTGCAGTGAGCTGGAAGGGAAAGGCAGTCACTGCACATTCCAGTCCTGAACTTCAGGCCAGGCTCTACCTGATGGGAAGCTCAGATCCCAAGCAAACCAGCACAATTCAAGGACCATCAGCATCCTGCCTGAGCGCTGATCTCTCTCAAACCTCCTTCCTGGTAGGCTGTCTGAACTGGTGTCCCCAGCTTGGGTACTCGTTAGGGCAGCTGGCTCTAAAACTAAGGAAAAGGAGTACAGCAGGGGAAAAATCTATCCCATAGTACCATAAGAGACACCCTCTCCAGCAAGTTTTTAGAAAGTTGCTTGGTCTGAAGGCATCTGGAGGCAGGCAGAGATGATAGAAACAATCTACAAGGCCAGATAAGGTTTCCTTCACTGGAAGCAGGATGGCCAATGACAGTCAGCTGTTTGGTCACTGCCAGCCTTCAGAAATTCAGGAACAGTGGTTCCATTGTCTTGGAGCATCCCCATCAGTTTGGCTCTCCCACGGCACCAAAACTCTGTCCTTAGGCAGCAAAACACAGCAGCAGTGGGACAGCTGGGTCCTACCACAGACCAGGTCAAGAGAAGAGGCAGAGGAGTTGGAACAGTTTTCCAACTACAGCCAAAACGGGCTTGAATTGGCACCACGCATCAATGAAACTCCAGTGGAAACCAGCTAGGTGTTGGCAATGGCTTTAAAACCAACTGCAAAGTGAAACCTACTCACTGGTGATGGGGTCCTCAGGGCATCAAGAGCACGGCCAAGGGTCCATAGCTCCTGAACTGGCCTCAGGCCGTAGACTTTTGCAGTTTAACTCTCCCAAGTAAGGCAGCTGATGGAATAACATAGAATCACAGAACGGTTTGTGTTGGAAGGGACCATAAAGCTCATCCACTTCCAACCCTCTGCCATGGGCACCTCCCACTGGGTCAGGGGGCTCAAAGCCCCATCCAACCTGGCCTTGAACACCTCCAGGGATGGGGCAGCCACCGCTTCTCTGGCCAGTCCTTCACCACACTCACAGGAAAAAATATCCCCAGGCACACTCGGTCAGTGGTGAAATAGCAGCCCTTTGGCTCTATTTTCTTTCACCACACAGGTGAGTCAGTATCCGGACTACAGAAGAAAAACTGGCATTTCCTTTTCTGTTCAGGACTGCAAGTGACTGGCAGCAGGAGGAGATCAGTCCAGTTTCTATCCTGTTCCCAACAGATGAGTGTAGAGACTACAAGAGGTCAATGAACCCAGCAATGCCATCCACTGTGGTTGGATGCACATACATTGGATGTACGCTGTTCCCTAAATACTCACCTGGACAGTCCACTTGCTCTCTGTCCTTTCCATACTAAAGAGGTTCTGTTGGAAGAGTTATAACTTAAACTGTTGTAAAATAACATAATTATGAGGCAAGACGCAGGGAAATTTTCTATGGAAATTTCCACAGCCAATCTATTTGTTTGTTTCTGGGGTGGTTGGACATAAAACACCGGGTCAGTAAAAAAAATCCTAAGTGTCTGACCTGAATACTTCCATTTTTATGAAATCCACGGGGATGGTTTCTTCAATATAAGATGGAACTTCAAGTTAAAAGGAGGAAAGAGAAGAAAGGAGCACGCATAAAAATCAGGTTCAAATCCCTGCTTGGCCTCACTCAGTGAGGACTCAGAATTAGGTCTACAGTTACTTAAATGGCTTCAAGTATTTTGGGATTGCTCTCCAGTTCGTCTGATCCGTGTTTCATCCTGAGGCAGAAGAGGAAGAATGTTCCAAGCTCTCAAAAACATTCATGACTTCGGACAAATACATTATACCCAGCTTCAAAACAAATCTGTTCTCTTTTTGAACTTATGTAACAGTCTAGATGTGTGTTTTGATTCCTCCCAATTGTGCACTCAAACTGGTACAGAGCTCCATGAAAGAAAATTAATGGACTGGAAGGAAACCTTAACTTCTTTTTTATATCTCTAAACCATGTGCCTCTTTCCCAGATACCTTCACAGAGGAGAAAAGCATGAAATTTAGCAACAACAAAGATGATAAAAACGAAATCAAATAAGAACTTCTATCATGAGTTAAGCCTGCTTTGGCCACTCGAGAAGACAGAGCCTATGAATGAAGCCTTTTTCATCAATAAAAGTGCTTTTAAATAAAATGAAAGCTCTTTCCAACTAATTCAAGAAGAAGCCTATAATGGAAAAGATTTGGTCCCTGATGGCCTGGGATCAAGCTTGTTTTCTCCTTACTCCTAGTGCCTACACAACAATATTTATTTGGACCTATTAGATTTTCTGTAGATGGAAAAATAATTAGATTTTTACCCATGAATGTGCAGGAAATATCAAAGCTGGGACATGGTAACCAATACTGCTGTGATTACCACGGTGGTGAGTTCACCTGTGACCGCTCACCCCATCACCTGGGAGGAAGGTGTGCTCCCTTACCTGCCAATATGTTCCATCCCCAGCAGCCACGTCGTGCCCGGCCTCAGCGAGAAAGGTGAAGAGGATGGGTGTGCACTTCCTCCCCTCCAACACTCAGCAGGCGCCACCTGGGGAAACAGGAATAAGAAATACATGAATATTGGAAACAAAATGATGGATGACCTAACAGGAAACCCCAAATGAAGGAAAAAATGCATCCATTCCTGTATCTCCCCACCCCAGTTCTGCTGATCATGATGTATCTGCTTCTAGTCCAAGGCTTGGACCTTGGGGCTTCCAGGCTGCCGTTCACCACCTGTCTGGAGTAACTGAGAGAGAAAAAGGAGCCAAGAAACCTGAGAGCCACTTCTGAGCCAATAGTGTGTGTTTCCAGGCTCAATTTTGTTTTCAGATTTCCAGTTTGAAAGGTTTTCATAACTCCCAGTGTATTTCAAGATCCACAAAGGTGATCCGAGGGCTGGAGCACCTCCCATATGAGGACAGGCTGAGAGAGTTGGGGTTGTTCAGCCTGGATAAGAGAAGGCTCTGGGGAGACCTTAGAGCAGCCTCCCAGGACTGAAAGGGGCTCCAGGAGAGCTGGGGAGGGGCTCTTGGTCAGGGAGTGCAGGGATATAATGAAGGGGGAATGGTTTTGAGCTGAAAGAGGGGAGATTGAGATGAGATCTTAGGAAGAAATGTTTTCCTATGAGGGTGGGGAGGCCCTGGCCCAGGTTGCCCAGAGAAGCTGTGGCTGCCCCATCCCTGGAGGTGCTCAAGGCCAGGCTGGATGGGGCTTTGAGCCCCCTGATCCAGTGGGAGGTGTCCCTGCCCATGGCAGGGGGTTGGAACTGGATGGGCTTTGAGGTCCCTTCCAACCCAAACCATTCTGTGATTCTAATTCTCTTCAGATTTGCCTCACCTTAGAAATTACTGTAATATCAGTCATCTTGTTTTTATTATAGGGAGGAAACTATTTTCCATACACATTTCAGAATTTGTCACAAGAAAAAAATGAAGGGATACAGCAATCCCTACTTAGCACATGTACAGCTGTCCATAAAGGGGTCTGATCTCTGTTCATCTGCTTCTGGGTTGTTTCCCAGCTCCATTTCATTAATAAAATTTCTCAAGACTTTCATATCATTAATAAAGCCAAACCACAAGAATACTTCTCATAATTACTCTATTTCTCTGATGCCAAAGGCTAGTAAAAGGTCTCCAAACTTCAATTTCAACTTTAAATAGTCGTATGCAAGGTAACTCAGTGTTACAAGTCCCATTTTGCTGTTAAACAGAGGCACAAAAGAGTGCTAAGAATTGTCCCAGGCCATAAAATAAGTAGAAAAAGACAACAAACAGCAGACTCTGTCCCAGCAGACAACATTCTTACCTATGATTACTAAAAATATTGGGGCCTTCTATGAAACAGAGTAAGGATGTTAATTTTTGAGGTGAAACGACCAGCACAGCATGGGAAATCGTGTAAGTGAATATAATACTCTCAACTTCCTGAACTCTCGGACAATAAACAGCTTAACAACTTGTTTCCCACAGAGGCACCTGTGTTTTAGTAGCAGATAAGAAATGATGCACAAAGATCTGTAGCAATATTTTCTTTTCTTCTAGCTGTACACACACGTAAATATCCACAAATGTAAAATACATGCATGTATATGTCTATATCTCAGTTATGAAAATTAAAAGGAACTTTGATATTGGTCTCAGCATGGTCTGCAAAATGCTAATTCCACCAGAGCACAGCTGTGGGAAGGAGCCTCCTGCTCTGTGCACAGCACTCCAGGCACATGAAATGCAAAGGCCTATTTGGATAAGAGCACAGAGCCAAGACGCTTCCCTCAAGCTGCTTCTTCCTACCCATCACACCTATCACCTGCCCATGGAAATGAACTTCCCACGTCTCCACTGGGGGAACCTTGACCCCTTTTTGCTGAGCATGTGCCTCCCCACAATACCCAATATCACCACAACACCTGGCTACCCAATAATTACAAGCTCTTAATTGAAGTGCAGACCCATCTCCACAAGCCGTGGGATGGCTGGATGCCTTTGGTACTAAGGCCAATGCTCTCATGAATGCTGACTCTTAAATCAAAACAAAAAAATATTAAGTAAATTAACAATATTTTACACTCATTTGTTTAGAATGATGGATCAACAAACAGTAATATTTTAATGGGGGTTTGTTATTTTTTTTTACAAACAGCTTTTTATAACTCACAACCCAAAATAAGCCCTGACCCAGCTGCAGTGCCATGTTAAACAGTAATTACTCTATATAAGGCTGACCAAATGGGAATATTTGTGGGCCAGCAGAATGGAATTATTTTCAGACTTACACAAACTGTCTCTGGGAGTGGTGAGACAAGCTGTGGGCAATGTGGTGTGCCTAAGGAACAAGTGGACACAGGAGGGGTTTTTCTTCTTCTTCCAAGCCTCCATCAAAACTCACTAGGTGACATTAAATGACTTTCCCCAATTTCTGCTCTGGGAAATGGAAAAAAATAAAGATGTAGAAGTGAAATTTGTTTACCCCTGTACAGATTTGGAGATTCTTCCTCAACCTGGCTACCTGTCACGCCTGCTAAACCACACCCAGAGCATAAGTAAGCAAAGGTGCAAAGCAAACCCCTTGTAATATTTCATTTTATTTAAGGGGATGGGGGAAATTAAGCCTCAGCTTCAGCTCTCGCCTACCTTTCAGGTTGCTTCACCGTGAGCTGTTATACAGGGATGCAGAACATCTGCCTTACAGGAGAGCAAGCTGAAAGGGGGGATTCCTTGGTAAAAGACAGGACCTTCTGGGGAGACCTTAGAGCAGCCTTCCAGCACTGAAAGGGACAACAGAAAAGCTGGGGAGGGGAGTGCAGGGATAGGATGAGGGAAAACAGTTTTCAGCTGCAAGAGGTGAGACTGAGATAAGATCTTGGGAAGAAATGTTTTGCTGTGAGGGTGGGGAGGCCCTGGCCCCATTTGCCCAGAGAAGCTGTGGCTGCCCCATCCCTGGAGGTGTTCAAGGCCAGGTTGGATGGGGCTTTGAGCCCCCTGATCCAGCGGGAGTTGTCCCTGCCCATGGCAGGGAGCTGGACCTGGATTGGCTTTGAGGTCCCTTCCAACCCAAACCATTCCACAATCAGCCACTGAAATGTCCATCACCAGACATTTTCCTGTCCAGGACTGTTTCAAGAACCTCTCTTCCCACCCAGCCCACACACTACACAGTTGGTTCTTTGCCACCTCACTGCCACAAAGCCAAACCCTTCACAAGAACTCACCTTTTTGCTTGGCCTTTGCTTGAAATGTTGCTAAACTACACGAATACACATTGCAGAGCAATTTTTCATCCCTTCTACATGGCAGATGCACTCACACTCCTGATCTTTTGGCAATGTTTGGGCCCCACTGGATCTGTTCTGCTGAGGTTAAGAGAGGAAGAGCCCATAAATCCAAACTCCCTCATCCTCTCAAATAGTCTGTTCATCATTTCAAAGTGCAGGTGAGGCAGCACAGCCTGCAGAGAAAGGAACAGAAGTCCTGTCACCTGGGGCATGCCCTGCCTTGTAGGAGGGTGGGGAATCCTAGAAGAAGAGGCTGACAGAGCTTTCAGAGAGGCAATGCTCAGTTCAAAAAATTAATGGCACGTCATTCCAGTGCAAATGGCAGCTCTCCAGTTTCCAAAACATCCCTCCTCCTGATGTCACAGTGAAACAGGGTGAAAATGGAAAGTGGTTTAGCAAGTAGGAACATTGCATTCAAAATAGAATCAGAGGATTAAAGCAAATAGGCAGACTGTTCTAACCTGTGTTTACAGCCCAAATACTGTACCAATTCCTGTTATTTTCAGGGTGTTCTGCCTCTGTTGTAACATTCTCTCTGGGATTAAACTTGGCCCATGCAACGTGTGACTCATCTGACTACAAGACCCTGGGCATGTGCTGCAGGTTTTGCAGATGAGAACCCGTCCCACAGCCTCTGAGCACATTACACAGGGGGGGTCGCTGGAGGGGTAGGAAGAAAATGATAACAATGCATCCTTAATTAAGGAGTTAAGAAGTCTATTTTCTGAGCAGGATGCTGGGTAGAAAATAAAATAAAGCTAATTTTTTAATGATCTCTGTGAAACTCAAGTCCATTTTCTAGTTAAAATGCATCCTTGCATACAGGGATTTCAAGTTAAAAATTCACTGCTATGGAACTTGTCTTATCTACAGCACCAAGCACTGACAGTGGCCAAACTAATCCCAGGTAGGATCCCCTGCCATCACTGATGTAAAACAGATTCGCTGTTTTCAGGTTTGATTTTCATTCTACCTGACTCTCTGCATTCCAGGAGATAACTTCTTTTTTGTGTCTGTTTCTGATCTGTTCTTGGAATTACCTTCACATGCTCGATTATCCAACACTGAGTCCACCCTGCCATTCTTCATTCCCTTTCTCTGACCCAGACAAGTGCCAGTACCTTACTGATATTCACTCAGAGACACCGTAATGCCTTTACTGTTACAGCATTAAATACACAGGTGAGATCCATTTTAGCTGCAACAAATCACAAGATGAAGCAGGAGGTAATTCAAAGAATAAAAATTCACATAATAGAAAGAGAGGAAGAAAGAGAAAAAAGATAACCATGCAGAAGCAATGGACTTGTGTAGTATATTACAGCCTTACAGTACTGTTGTACAAATATAGTGAGTTATAAAGCTTCTGAGCAATTAATTATCTGTACAATTCACAATTGGTAATGGCTTTCGAATAGAAAGGAGCAAAAAGCTAAGTGTTTCAGTTGATGCTGAACATCTCACCTATAAACAGCTCCTCCTTACACTCTTTGCCAATGGGAAGGAGTAACCACGGTCTGGGACAGCAGGTTCTGTTGTGTAGTTTGCAGAAGGGACTTCACCAGTATTGGTAGATCCTAAAAAAGGAGGAAATTCACACTCAGAAGCGGAATTAGATGCGATCTCCTATTTTATTAAGTCATTGACTGTTGGAGAGCCCAGTTCTGTTCACAGGCTGAAAGTCTGATACATGTGTAAAAAGAGAGTGAGTCCAGGCCTGGAGAATTCAGGTATTTCAGTGCCTTGGTAAGTGCATGAGAGCCAGTGACCACAGTGGACACTCCTGTCAGTACAAGTTAATCAAGAGCCAGAGCCTCTTGCTGAAACGATGCCCGAGGTCAAAGCGGCTGCACCGCCTCCTCCAGTGTTCGCCTACTGAAATCAGCAGTCACACTGGCAGAAGGAAGGCAGCTCAAGGTTCTTGTTGACCTTTAGGCAGGCACCTTAGCTGCAGAGCTTCCTCACACAGGAGCTGTGAGCCCTCAGCTCGAGGCTGTGCTGTCAGGAGAGCCGGACATCGGCCTCGGGAGCCCTGATCCACTCCCTTGGTGCTGCATTAAGGACAGCCCCACACTCCCATTTCTGCTTCCAACGACTAAGACCAGACTCACTGAGTATCATCCTGAGTTTCCTCTTCTTCTTTACATATATAAGAATCTGCAACCTTCCTTTAAACACAATCATAGAATGGTTTGGGTTGGAAGGGACCTTAAAGATGAAGGTAATCAAGGTAAGCACGGCACAAAACCTACCAGATAATTAGGGAACTACAGAAAACAAATAACAAACCCTTTGTTCCCTTGGGTTGCTTTAAAACACAATGCTGTGATTTATCTCTTCTTTCTCAGTCTGTCACCAAAACACAGCTACATGGAAGAAAAATTGAAATTAAACTCAAAGATTACGTTCAGCTCATTACTAACACCTTCTAAACAGTGCTAAACCTTTTACATAGAGACTTTTTGATAAATCCCAAACTAAGGCCAGTAGGGCCACAACAACTGACAGTAATTACAGATTTGGGCTATATTCTGAATGAAAATACCAAAAACAAGTAATAAAACCAGCCACACACAAAAATCTGACTTCTGCAAAAGTTAATAACCTCCTAAGCCCCAAATCTACGTTGCAGGCCTTAAATCTGAGATGCCTGTGTGACATCTGGCAGCTCCTGCAGTACATGTAATGCACCACCTTTGTACAAATATTGCACTGTACAAATATTGATCAGCTAATTTCTAAATGACTGTGTCAGGTGGGATCATTAACACCACCCCTAATTTTACTGACAAGTAGGCTGAGACAGAAGGGTGGAGAGGGTTGTCGAAAGTGAGTAAGTAAGTAAGAATGAGAACTCCAAAGCATCCTCCCATCTCTGAATCCATCTATGGGGTTTTTTTCAATTGCAAAAAAAAATAATCTTTGGCATCATTTGACCCAATGCCAACTGAATTTTGAAGACTTAAAAACCAACCAATGGACTTGAGCTCACACCCTAGGTTCATTGCTAATGAAGCATTTATGTTACATTAAAAATGTGGCTTAGCTTAAGTATCCTTTTTTTAACTATCAACTGAAGTGAAAACATTAATTCATGCAAATCAATACTCTCTAAACAATAATTTTCCTCTGGAATGTTCCTTCTTTCTTAACATAAACTCTTATCTAACATAACCCTTTTAAAGTATTGTATCTGCAGAGTTCAGCAATTAGCTCTGTAAATTGTTTTCCTTGAGCGTATGGAAGGTTACATTACATAGTGAAATATAAAGTGCATGTTACAGTGAATGAAAACCTCCTTTAACAAAGATTATATTTCAAAAAGGCTGGGATAAGGGCCAGATTACCAAAATGAAGTCAAGCCAGCTATTGGAGTTCTACTTCTACATCCAAACTCCCCTGTTATTTCATGCAAGTATCCACTTTCAGTGCACCTTCAGGGCTCTCCAAATGTAATTGTTTATATGTAATACCCACAGACCGTGTTTTCCTGAGAACATGGCCAGAAAAATCCAATCTGAGGAATAAACAAGGAAGTAACTATGAAAGGGATGCAAAGAAAAGCACAGAAAGAGAGAATGGAAATACACAAAACAGACAAATGAAGGTGGGAGGTGGCACTGAAAGATTTCAGATGGGACTGGGAGAGAGGACAAGGAAGGAGAGGCTACACCTCATCTGTCCACTAATCCAGAACAAACTCGTGAGAGTCAGAGACTTGCTTAAAAACAGTATTTTGACTCTGGAAGTCACCTAAGCCACCCTTCTAACCTTGAAATTGAACCTGGTGTTGTCCACTTGAGCTCTGAAAATCCCTAAGAACAGGAATCCCAGAGACCCTCTGGGGATCCTCGCTCCAGCGCTGCGCTGCTCTCTCAGGTTTGGGTTCCCCTCCTCACTTCTATCCAATCAGAATTTCCCTTCTTGCAGCTACACCAGAAGACTTTACGCAGTTGTTTAAAGAAGGCTTCATCCAGCTCTTCCTCTCAATCAGGTGAGTCACAGGAGATGCCCACCAACACACTCTTTTTGGACGTCCCCACTCTGATCCTGACCCACAAGCTCCCAAAAGCCACCGCTACTCCTCGGCACAAAACACAACCCCTTCTTCTTGTTCTCTCTGTATATCTTTGTCAAAGAGCCATATCCATCCATCACAACACTCCAACTACATGAAAAATACCACCATGCCTGCTGTTCAAGCAAACCTTGAGTAAAGCCCATAGTGATAATTAAATAAAAGCACAGTTTCATACACTGGGTGAAGCAAGGCACACAGATACCACAGGGGCAAACTGCCCAGCACCAAGTGTTAGTGACAGAGTGAAGACAATAGAGAAACAATATAAGAATATAGTATAAAAAAGACATCAAACTACTGGAGAGTGTTTGGCCACAAGGCTGGTGAAGGGTCTGGAGGGGAAGGCGTGTGAGGAGTGGCTGAAGTCCCTTTGTCTGTTCAGCCTGGAGAAGAGGATACAGAGGGCATCTCAGAGCTGTCCTCTGCCTCCTCACAAGGGAAGGAGGTGGAACAGGGGCTGATCTCCTCTCTCTTGTGACCTATGATAGGACTCGAGGGAATGGCAGGAAGATGTGCCAGGGGAGGGTTAGGTTGGATATCAGGAAGAGGTTCTTCCCCCAGCGGGTGGTGGAGCACTGGAACAGCTCCCCAGGGAAGCAGTCACGGCACCTGCTCTGCCAGCATTCCAGAAGAATCTGCACAATGCCCTCAGTCACACGATGTGAATGTTGGGAGTGTCCTATACAGGGACAGGAGTTGGACTGGATGATCCTTTTGGTCCCTTCCAGCTCGGGTGATTCTATGATCCCAAACTCCTCATCTTACAAATTACCTTTCAGGCTAAACAGCCTTTGATGATGCCCTAAAGGGCAAAATGAGAAGGAAAGCTTCTCATGGGGAGCAGTCACACTGGGCCAGATGCTCAGCAGATCAAAATCTGTGAACTCCACTGCCTTCAACGCAGCTAAGCCAATTTACATCAGTTGGCGATGCGACCTATATAATGAAAACCAGCTTGAAGCAGCTAAGGAATAGATTCCTGATTTATTCCAAATCTATTATATTTAACACTGTCACTTATCTTTTACATGCCAAGCGCAGGAGACAGACACATTTGGATACTCTCAGCTGGGAATCGTGTTCCTGCAACGCTCCTGGATGATGCACATTCTGTCTCTCTTCACGTTCACCCTTTCAGATGGCATGGTGCCCACGAAACAAGCTGATTAGCACTTGCCCTGGGGCTATCAAGACAAGGCAATGGCATGTTTAGATCAGCAAACTGCATAACAATATAAATGTCATCTATTCTCCGAGAAGCTTTGGCATCATTCGCATCTTGAGCTTCGTTGCATGCACGAGCCAAAAAGAAACTCTAAGACTTGTAAAAGAAAGACAGGCATGGGGTTCGCCAGCCCTCCTGGTTGCCAAAACATCCTGTATAGCAGTGGCTGCCTCATTATAATCCCCAAGGACCATCCACCAGGTGTCAGATTGTATGCAGCATGCACACTACGAGTACATATATATATATATATATATATATAGCCTTTTTTGTTCAGCCAGGCTCATAGGCAGAAAACAAACCACAAACAGCGTGTCTGGCACAGTTTAAGACATGATCTGTACTCTTGCCCAGAAAAGATGGCATCCAGCCTAAACAGAATAGCCCTGGGTGGTCACTGGCTGGTTGTGCAACATCACTGCTGACGAGGCAAACTGCAGCAATACCTTGCAGATACAATGGATAATGGGCTAAGGACAGAGGGTTTGGGACACCAACTGGAGTGCACGCCAGGCCTCTAATGGCCTGGCACTCGTTAGCATTTGATTGTTGCTGGAGACCTATCTGACATGAAATGATGGTCTCACTCCAGTTCCTGGCGAGCAAATGTCAGCACCATTATCCCAGTAAGCATCTGCCTTAGTGGCTGCTCCAAGAAGCCAAAGGCTGAATGGGAAGAAAGGCTGATCTATGTCTTATTGTCAGCACAGGGGGCTTTCCAGGACAGAGCTGGGGCAAACCAGCAGTGTTCAGATCTGCTGCCTGAACAAGAGATAAAGCGCTGGAAAAATGCACAAAAAGGGACAGAGTGGTGTCTGACAGAGGTAGGAAAAAAAGCTCTGCAGATAAGCAGAAAAAAATCATGGCATGACATGCTAAGTTGATAGTGGAATAACACAGCCAGGGTGTTGGAAACTGTACATAACTTACAGGACACTGGAGCAAACTCAAGGAGCATTTACTAGATTTCACAGGTCCTTCTCTGGAGTTTACATTTTGCTTAAACACTAAGAACAAGCAGCAGTGCTGAAAGTAAACCCTCAGCCTTTCTGTACCAGTGAGCCCAACAGGCTGAGGCAGAGCTCCCAGGCTGCCCAAGGAGGGGGGGAAGTCCCCATCCCAGGAGGTGTTTAAAGGATGGGTAGATGAGGTGCTCAGGAGCTGGATTAGCAGTGGACAGGTACGGTTGGACTCGATCGCAAAGGGCTTCTCCAACCAACCAATTCTATGGTTCTAACAGTCTCCTCCAAGAGCAAACCCAAGAGCTTTCTGCATAATTTGTATAAATTCACAACCAAATGCTTTATCCTGACTATTTATTAATAACTATTATTGCTATTATTTGCTTTATCAAAGTTTTATCTTCACAACAAACACAGAAACCTCTTGAACTGTTTCAACCCCCATTTTTTGAGCGAGGCTTCCTTCTCCAAGACACTCTTTCATTGCTCTGTGCAACCTCATTGCATTTCTATTTCATTACACAAGTCTTTGGTCAACGTTAGAGTCACAGCACAGACAGTAAGACTGCAGAGTGACCTGAGGAGATTAAGCAAAGTGTCACTTAGCATTAAATTTCTGTTTGAAAGTGGAAGGTTTTTATTCTTAGTTACACTAATGAAAATCAGAAAAGATACTTCACATTTCTAATATTAAAGTGAAGCCTTTAACTTCTCAAGAATCCTTAGTCATGCCCTTCTGCTATAGCATATTCCTCATATATTCATATTTACAATACTTTATGTTAACGACTACTTTAATTTCTGAAAATAGAAATGGGTCTGACATGCTTTTGTTTGCTTAGCGGGATCCAGATGCATTAAACTTCTATTACATAAGAGGATTTGCACTTTATACTGAAGTTTTCAGCAGGGAGATATTTAAAAGATTATGAAATGGGCTTGTGGAAAAAAAAAAAGAATAGAATGTTGGAACACATCCATCAATATTTCAGTATAAATTGTTGAAGCACCAGAATTACACGGTGTGATTATCTTTTGGAATGTATAGCTCCTAGCACTGATCTTTACATTTAACAGAAAAAAAAAGTGGTTTAATACTTAGTAAATGAATGCCAATTAAGATGTTGGGAAATGTTCTGTCACAACTGAATAATGAAACGAACGCACCTCGCGCAATTGTTTAAGAAGCCTCTTCCGCTCGGCCTTTACCAAGTCTAAGTGGCCTTTTATGCAATGTACTTGCCAACACAAATCTTTACACACAGTCTGATTCTTTCTGACTATGGACCACAGATCTGATTTGGACTCTTACACAGAGCATTGCCACGGTGCAGATGAAACCCTTAACAGAGTCAACGGCGCTGAAGATGAGCTGGACAACTGGTGTCCAGCTCCAAGAAAGCAAAGGACTTTGATTTCTTTCAGGGTTTGGGTTTTATTTAAGTAAAAAATCAATTAGAGACAATTCTCTTAATATATCCCAATGTCAGTCATTTTTTCTTGGGTTTTTTCCCCCTCTCATTCAACCTTTGCAGAAATAGTTCCTCGTTGCCCATCCATTGATCCACCTTCTTCCAAAGGGTTTGATGCATCAGGCTGGGGTTTGATCACACGCTGTGTCAATACTGGGTCCATTTGTGGTGTGTGTATCTAAGATGATAAACAGGGCAGGTTTTGCAATGGTAATGTGGGACGTGAGAAGAGCCCAAACAAAGAATCCCATTGACAGAGCTGTGTTTTGGATCAGGCCCACTGTGAATCCAAAGACAAAATAAGAAGCAGGATGGCTATTCCCTTCCAGTAAATATGCAAAGTTCTCTTGTCACATACAATGGAAACAGTTTTACCCTGATGTAGATCATGGGCCATGGATAATCAGCCCACTATTCACTTCCCCAGCTTTGCGGAAGCGTAATCAGGAAAGCATTATGAAGAAAAACCTGCCCTGCAGGGATAGACTTGCTT
Source organism: Dromococcyx pavoninus (assembly GCA_033558185.1). NCBI lineage: Eukaryota > Metazoa > Chordata > Aves > Cuculiformes > Neomorphidae > Dromococcyx > Dromococcyx pavoninus. The sequence continues at coordinate 253,800 of JAUMJL010000666.1, read as the reverse complement.
TAATAATGTTTATGACTTGTCCATATTGTATTTATGTCTGGAAGTTGATTCCTTGGGTTTTCCCACCCTTCCCCCTCTCTCAACCCCAAAGGACAATTTGCAAAATGAATCCTCCACCGGGATAAATGGGGGAAGCACCAGTGACTGACAGATAAGACTCTCCTCTCCACACGCTCAAACTCATATCCAGGAATAATGCTTGATTTTATCTAAAACACAGTTCAAAGCTCACCTTTTCCTGAAGTGACCGGTGCAAAATCAAGCCCAGACTTCACAAATGATCAGGTTTGGACTGAAAGTGCAACCATTGCTCTGGTCAGCTGCTGGCCTCCTGTCCCACGTGTCTGGAGAACAGCCCAGAGTCACCCCACAAACAGCAATATTAAAAGAAAATGATTGAAGACTTCCCCAGTTATTTGCCAGCTTCACAATTCTGACTGAACCTTACAAATGTGTCATCACTGCTGGTTCTTTTAAAGCCATCAATCAGTCTCCCAAGGGCATCACAGGAAACAAATCCCTGAGGGGATCCAATCTGCAGAGCAATTGAGGAAAAGTGGCTGTGAGAAAAGCCACGCAGAAACCTGCTTTGTCCAGGTATTCCCTCTCAGACAGGTTCTGGGGGCAGAAATCTGCTGTGTTTGCTTTTGCCATGTTATTCCAGTCTGATTTCACTGCTTGCTTCAGCAAAACCTGCCTCAAACTTCCTAATTTTCCAATGATTTCAAAGAGAGGTGAAGCACTGGAATAGACTGCCCATGGAAGTGGTGGAATCTCCATCTCTGGAGGGGTTCAGACGTGCAGACGTGGCATTTGGGGACATGGTTTTGTAGGCACGGTGGGGTTGGTCTGATGGTTGGACTGGATGATCTTGGAAGTCTTTTCCAACCTTAATGATTCTACGTTTCATTTGGTTTGTGTGGCAGTTGAATTTGATGGCATTCAAAGGCCCAAGCTGAAATGAAATTTTCAAGGAAGAAGGTATAAAGGAATTGACAGGTGATAGGAATTTCTTGGGCTGTTTGTTACATTTCACAGTTGTCAAAGTGCTTTGGCTAACACTGCTGTAGGCCATGAAAATTCCCAGGTAGTGCTGACTCTGTGGGTGTCTCTTTGCTTAAATCCAAACCTGATTGCACCCAGGGATGGCTTAGCCATGGAATCATGGAATGATTTGGGTCGGAAGGGACTTTAAACGTCACCCAGTTCCAAACCCCTGCCATGGGCAGGGACACCTCCCACTGGATCAGGGGGCTCAAAGCCCCATCCAACCTGGCCTTGAACACCTCCAGGGATGGGGCAGCCACCACTGCTCTGGGCAACCTGGGCCAGGGCCTTCCCAACCTCACAGCAAAACATTTCTTCCCAAGATCTCTTATCTCAATCTCCCCTCTTTCAGCTTCAAACCGTTCCCCCTCATCCTATCCCTGCACTCCCTGATCAAGAGCCCCTCCCCAGCTTTCCTTTCAGTACTGGGAGGCTGCTCTACGGTTTCCCTGGAGCCTTCATCCCCTATCCAAAGGGCTGCTGGCCTCACCTGGACTCGCAAATGCCTGAAAATAGCACAGCCCATTTGAACACAAACATCTTCAGATTTTTGGACCCAGCCCATGCTGAAATATGGAGTATGTTTGGGCTCCCCCACCTGCTCGGTTGGCTCCTCCCAAGCCCTGAAGCAGGTGCCCACTTGCACATACACAGGAGAGCAGGCACATCTGATCCAGAGCAGCTGAGGACTGAACTGCACTCAGCGTGGCTGCAGAGTTCACAACCAAAACGAGAAAGACAGCTTTTGTTCCCTGCCTTGGGGCACTCCCTGACTTCTGAAAGAGAGAGACTGAGCCACAGGAGTCACTTGCAATGGCTCTGCTGACCTCTTCTTGGCAGCAAGTGTGTTGGTGCAACCAAAAGGAGGTGGAGGGGAGCATCTATGGCTCTTGTGCCTCACAGCTGCACTGGACTTACAGCTTTGTTCTGTTTTATAACGTTAAGGTTTGTCTAAAAGACAAAATAAACAAGTCAGTCATATTTTCACTCTCCCATGCACCGCTCAGCAACTGTAGCTATTGATAAGAAAAGCCCCTGAAAGCCAAAAGGTTTATTTGCTTATTTACTTCTTTTATCTTTACTTATTTTCTGTTAAAGAAAGTAACCCAGCCTCGGTTTAGTACAAACCTAGCCAGAAACAAAAACCCTCTTGAATTCCTCTTCATTATAAATGGATTGTCAATGTGTTAAATAAATCAGTGAAAATGAAAATCCAAAAATAAATAGCCATCCTGCTGTTGCTAGGACAACTCTAATTTTTTACCTGGACAGAGATTTTCTGTTTCACAGTTTGCAGTCACTGAAAAGGAGGGTCACATTTTTTTTAAATCCTGGCACATTTCACCACCTACCCCCACCACAAAAAAAAGGATTATTTTTGGTTACTCTTTAGCAAATGAGGGAAGATCAAAACCAGGAGTTATTTTTCATTCCAGACAGGAGAGATGAGATACACAACATTGCACATAATGTCTACTCAGCCTGGAAAGGACAGTGAGAACCAAATATTACAGTAGGATTTCAAAGGCTTTAACATTAACCTGCTATTCAAAAAGCTCAGCACCTGTAGAATAAGATTAAGACAGTTTAAAACCATATTTTGGCTCATACTTAAAGGCATTTTACTATGGTAAAAAACAACATCTCAGAATGTCAGCAGGAAGGAAATATTTTGCAACTTGTGCCATCGTTCATGTCTAAATAACCCAGCAGTCAAACTGCAAAGTTAATGCACTGCCCAGTCCTTAAAATGGTAGAAATCAACCCAATTTCCCCCAAATCCATGGCTGGGGAAGGCTCAAAGTACTGAAGAATCAGGGCCTCACGATACAGTGGAATTAATGTCTGGGTTATTCTGCCACGAGTGATGGGATGAAGCACTCTGGGATGGAGAAGAGAAGGAAACTCAACAGCGGAGAGAGGGAAGAGCCACCAAGGGGACCCAAGGTGTCACAGAGCTCTGAGCTGGTATCGCCTGGGAATCCCTCAACCAGCCCAAACCAGCCACATAAGGGTCTTTTATTTCATTCCACCTGCCCTAAAATACTCTGCTTGGTGCCTCCTTGTCTAGAGGCAGATGGGTGGATTCACTCTGTAACGGGTCAGATCAGCGCACACCTTTATCTCTGGGCTGGTACACATCTGAGCAAACCTTCCCTTCACCCTGAGAGGTGACCAAAGAAGCAAATTCTCTAAAAATTTCAGAAATTCAAAACATATTTTAAAAGAAAAAAAACTCTTTAAAATCATGCCTATATGTTTCCATTGGCTGAGTTCTTCTACAAATGTTTACAGTAATAAGATGAAATTTCAAAACAACTTTGTCTTGACCAAAATATTTTCTTCAGTTCAAAACTTTGTAATTTGTTTCCAAAAAAACATTTAGAATTTCAGGGTAGGGAGGAAGCAGCACAGAATCACTCTGCTTCTCAAGGCTCCATAAACCTTCTTCTACAAATAATAGCCTTTGTCAGAAAATGCCTTGACTTGCATTAAAGAGAATTTATGAATCCCATCCCAAACTTAGCCTCATGGTAATAAAATCACAGAATGGTTTGGATTGGAAGGGATGTTAAAGGCCATCCAGTTCCAACCACCTGCCATGGGCAGGGACACCCCTCACTCAATTAGGGGGCTCAGAGCTTGAGCCAACCTGGCCTTGGACGTCTCCATGGATGGAGCATCCACACCTTCTCTGGGCAAAAACCACTCCCCAAACTGTCCACAAAATCCCCAGCAGCGAAGTGATAAATCCTCACAGAACCACACACAATACATGTGGCCACGTGAGACACTTTTTACAGTCAAATGTTTGTCCCAACGTGCCATCCTACCAGCCCAAGCCTGTACCCAGTCACTCTGATTTTATATAGATCTGTACCCACACATATGCACACACACTGCGATTGTGAAAGCGCTCTAAACAAATATGGGTGTTTGCATCCTGCCTTGCCCGAAAAAGCAAAGCAAAGCAGACTGTTCAAGCAGCAGCCGGTGAAAGCAAGCATTCAATTCTACTCCGAGGCTCGTTTTCCTCTAAATGGGCCTCTCAGACTCAGTGACAACTCTTCGCTGCCTGAGAAAAAAAACACTGGAATCAAAAAAAAAAAAAAAGAACCTATTTTCCAGTGCAAAGTAATCCCTGTTCCATTGCCATGGCACCAGACATCCGTCTCTTTCTTTCATTGACCAGACGAGGTCCTCCTCAGCCCCTCGCTTCTTGTTTTTTAAAAAAAAGACATTTTTTGTTTTGTTCATGCGTGTGTGTGCGCCTGAATTTGTTTCCTTGGTAGGAAAAGGAGTCATTAAAGTATTAGTTTAGGTTGATTGATTCTTCGGGGACAGAAGAGGGTTCTGGGGCTTTGTAATCTCTGACATGATCTCAAAACAGAGGCTCTTCAGCATGATACAAGATTGAAATAATAGAAGGAAGATGCAGCGCACCCCTCAGAAAGGCAAATGGCAAAGTCGACAGGCTGGGAGGAGAATCGCTCCCCAAACTTTGTGATTTCTTCAAGGTACAGTGAAATAAAGGAGGAGCACAATGCAATCTCTTTTTCTTTTAGCTTTAGAGCCATTTATGCACATGGTATCATTCCAAAATGCCCTTTACCACGGCAGCAGCACAGAACCTGGCTGCAGATTGCAGCAAAATGCAGAAAAAACAAAGAGAGAGAAGAAAACCAAAACAACCAATAGCTGAGTCAGTTTAAAATAAAAAAGAGAAAGGGAAGAAAGCACCAATCGATGCTCAAAGAAATGCCAGCGCTGGCAACCACACAAATCCTGCAGAGGTTACCAAAACCACCTTAGCTCTGCCCCCATAAGTTCAGATCCACTCCCATCCTCTCCTGCTTCCCGAGCTAAGGAAATCCAAATGATTTGCAGCTTCTTTGGGTGAACAGAGGAGCACAAAAGTGCTGGGCAATGACTCAGCATCTGTTGCTTTGTTTCAGCAGATGACTGTACTGGGGAAGTTTAATAAAAGATGGATCTGATTGCAGCTCGGGTGCTCCAGGAAGATGCAGCCCGCCCGGTTTGCAGGGGATGCTGCAGGTGCTTGGATTTTCAGCACCTTGGCAGGATCGGGCTCTTTGGTGGCAGGAAAACACCACACACACCCACCTGGATGTGCTGTGTGTGCTGACTTTTCTGTAAGGGAAAGAGAACCTGTGCTTACTGACAGGTTTTGTAGGAAAAACAAAAGAAAACGTCTCTCCTCCTCAGACGGATCCATCATTGGCTACAATTTATGTGCCTCTTTATTAATGAATAATTCTAAATAACCATCCTGCGCGCCCTCCCTCCAACGAGAGCCCTGACAAGACAGATGGCTCAGAATTGCCTAACACCACGGTTCACCTTTTTATTTCAGAGAAAAAAAAAATCAATTTTCTGTGGCATCCGCAGGGCCAATGCAGGAGGAAGCAGAGAAAGGGAGCAAATGTATATGCAGGGCACACACAGACTGCGCTGCGGTCGGCGCACGCACACGCAGAATTGATTCCCTGTGGCTCCTGCAGTCTGATCAATTTTGCATTCAGCACAGACCTACAGTGAATTTATTACTCCTCGGAAACTTTCTAGCAGAAAGGGAGATGGATCCGTTATGGCAGAGCCCAGGGTTTCAATCAGCCATCTCCTGCAGTGCCCTTGCAGTTTTTGACTCATCCCTGCTTCCCCCGAAGGTAAGAGGGCACCTGATTTAAGACCAACAGATCCAACATTCCGGGTCACAGGAATGTTACTGGCATTATGGCATTTCCCAGAGGCACTATTTGGCACGGAGGCACCATTATACCACACAAATTTTGATATTTAGATTGCAAGACACAGCAAGAGGTGAAAGAGAAGGAGGAACGGAGAGGTGAGGTGGCTTAGAAGACATTAATGACATCACCAGCAACGAAACTGAGACAGCCTGAGCCCAAACCATTTACCAGCCTGCAGCCCACAGCCAACTCCTCCTACCTAAGGCCAACAAGACACTTTTCTTGGACACGTGGGGCAAAGTTACCTTGCAATGTTTTGGATGCTTTGGCATTTACATCTCTCTGAAATCGTCTCCCACTCCAGTAAGGAAAATATGTCTTTCCCAGTTGACGCAACTGGGGAACTTATCTTCTGCCTGACACTTCTGTGTGTGACAAAGCTAGAAGAAACCTTCTTCTGTGACAGGGCTCCATTGCAGGGACAGGATTTCTAGGGTTCTAGGAAATTGTAGAATCATAGAACAGTCTGAGTTGGAAGGAACCTTAGAGATTATCCAGTTCCACAGGCAGGGTTATTTTCCTATTCCAGGAAAGTCTGGCCTCCAGGAAAATTCTCTGGCTCATTTTATATGCAACAGTGGGTTCTACATCCATGTTCAATCTCTTTTGCCATGTGCAAGCAGGAATTACTGTAAATTCAGCCCAGGAGGGAAAAAAGCAGAGAGAAGATTGTTCATCTCATCACTCACGCTGGAAAGGAAGGATAACAGTACGGGAATGCTGCTTCCTTAAGATGAGGGGGGGCATTATGTGATCTTTCTTTGCTTTTAGTTCAATTTAAATTACCAAGTTTGTAATTCATTGCCTTCCCAGAACATTTTCCTGCCTTCTATAAAATGTCTGGGCAGAGGTTATGAACTCCAATGTGATTACTGCTGCAAAAAGGAAGAGGAATAGGCTGGAGCAAGGTGGCAGATGTTAAACAATTAGGCAGGAACATCTCTGTAGCTCACTGACCTTTATGATTACATTCAGTTTCTGGAAGATGGAGCTTGGGTGTGGATATAAAGTTGGCTGCTTACCCCTACCTCTGCTTTGAGCCAAACAAAATCTTGGTACCTACACCCAGAAACACATTGCAATACTTCCAGCCTAGAAGTTTCAAACCTGATCTCCCCTTTCATTTTCTCACCCGCGCATGCTGTGATGGATTTGCTCTTAGATAGAAAGACCATCCACGGCAGACAGATCAGGCACCTGACACGAATTCTTCTGCCTGTTGTCTTCTCATGCCACACAAACCCTCCTGAGGATGCTCTAGGGTTGGCTCTAAGCTGCCTCCTACCCATTAACATTTTTAGCTAGACAAATAAAATCTCAAGCACCACCAAATCAGAATGGCAGCATTTCAACACCTTGACTTCTCGTAGGCACAAATGACAACATCAGGTGCCAGACAGGGGAGAACCAGTCTCCCCCATTGACAGTCCTGCAAGACACACTAAAAATAGAGCCAGGCCAAATATGGCTGAGCTGCTCCCAGCTGCACCCAGCTCCAACTCAGCTCCCTCACACAGCGTGCAAATTAACACCAGCAAACGAGCTACGCCAGGGTGAATCTGATAGAATCATAGATTGGGTTGGGTTGGGTTGGAAGGGACCTCAAAGCCCATCCAGTTCCATCCCCCCTGTCATGGGCAGGGACACCTCCCACTGCATCAGGGGGCTCAAAGCCCCATCCAGCCTGGCCTTGAACACCTCCAGGGATGGGGCAGCCACCACTGCTCTGGGCAACCTGGGCCAGGGCCTCCCCACCCTCACAGAAAAACATTTCTTCCCAATATCTCATCTCAGTCTCCCCTCTTTTAATTTAAAACCCTCCCCCCTCATCCTATCCCTGCACTCCTTGATCAAGAGCCCCTCCCCAGCTTTCCTGGAGCCGCTTTCAGTACTGGAGGCTGCTCTAAGGTCTCCTTGGAACCTTCTCTTCTCCAGGATGAACAACCCCAACTCTCTCATCAAAATTACACTTTGCTATATAATTCCAAAAAGGTCTTTCACCAGGATAACACAAACGACAGCTCAGATTTGCCAAAGTTCTATTGTCTGTGCCAGCCTTCAACTCCTTCCTCCTTGGCCAATTCCACAGACTACCAGAAGAGGGGGATCACATACAGGACTGGCCGAAAGGGGAGTTAACACATTTCCTTCAACAGATTTCTTTATTAATTTAAATTTGCCCTTTCCTCTTCCAATTCTTCCTGGTGACAGAAAAATAGTAAGGAAAAACCCCTCTCCTTTCCAGGAATCCCTGTTTCACGGGAAGCTGCAGTCAGTGAGGTAAAGTGTTAACACAGTAGTTTACTGTGGTTTTAGTAGGAAAAGTATGATTTTAAGTAAAATCAAAATAAATGTAAGAAAAGATATATTTAGTTGCTGAGACAAAGAAATATTGGAACAGAAATTAATATTAATGGAAAATAATGAGCCTCTGAGCAGCCTTTGTGGAGCTGATTCATTTTCCATGCATAAAGTTGCAATGAAGTAGTACAATGCTGACCAGCAGAGCCTGGCTGCAGTAAACTGGGGAAGAAATCAGACCTATTGATATTCTCATTTATTTTGGGGGGAGAAAAAGCAATCCAGCACACAGAAGGAACTGAGCAGAAACCTCACCAGTGCTACCCAAAGTAAGAGAGAGCCCACTCCCTGTGTTGGCCCAGACTTCACACACCCCACAAGCAATCAGTCTGAAAAAAACACTGCTAGATCCAAAGAGAAATCTTAGAATTCAAGGAAAACCCCTGAATTCTGAAGCCTTTACCAGGCAATGAAGAATGTATTGGCTTTTCTTGCCCCAGGCTGCAGTCTCATGAGCTGTCCTTTAGGCAGTGGTGGTGGCTGCAAGAAGTTCTCACTCCCTCTCTGCTCTCCACCACCTGACCCTATGCCCATTCCCAACTCAGACATGACTGGACACTGCATGGTAGTCAGATCCCTGCTTTATCAAACATCCCAAAATGCAGCGTACCCACAGGTACTCCAGTGCCCTAAAGGCACCCAAAGAATTGCAGTCCCATTGACAGAGAGGGTTTGGTTTACAGTGATTTATCCTTTTTGATTTGAAGAGCAGTAATTCCTAATTTAGCAGATGCTGGCATAAGAAGTGGATCAGGCACCCAAATCCTATAGATTTCCACACAAATCCCTGTCATAGCCCATAACTTTTAGCCATCCCATCTAACAGGTTGATGCAATTTATTACCATGCAGCAAATTAAAAAAACCTCTTTAGATATCGTGGGCCAGAGGGGACTGAGAGGGGATCTCAGAGGGAAGGAGGTGGAACAGGAGCTGAGCTCTTCTCTCGTGACCTGTGATAGAACTCGAGGGAATGGCAGGAAGATGTGCCAGGGGAGGGTTAGGTTGGATATTAGGAAGAGGTTTTTCACCCAGAGGGTGGTGGAGCACTAGAACAGCTCCCCAGGGAAGCAGTCCCAGCACCCACTCTGCCAGCATTCCAGAAGCATCTGCACAATGCCCTCAGTCACACAGGGTGAATGTTGGGGTTGTCCTGTGCAGGAACAGGAGTTGGACTGGATGATCCTTTTGGGTCCCTTCCAGCTCGGGTGAAATCAAAACCAAAGAGGGGTGATTTGTGCCTATTTATTCAAGGTGGGACCCAGGTGCTTCCCAAAAAACCCTACCAAAAAACCCAGAATCTGTTCTCTCCAGTTTACTTTTTGCAGAAGAAAGAAGCCAAGGTTCAGAAATAATCCAGGCAGGCCCCTGGGGAGGAGGAGAAAAAAGCAAACCAGGCTCCTTCTGGTGTCCACAGCAGCCATGGTATAGAGTGGGGGTGAGGGAGGTGAGTCTGGTGCAGGAAGGGCTGGGACTGAAGACCCCAGGCTGGACAGGGCACACTCAGTAACCCCTGAACAATCGGATGAGCAATCTTTGTCAGGAACAAAAGACATCTGCTGAGTAAAACAGGAATTGAGTCAGAGCAAGGACAAAGCCAGACAGTATCACATGACGAGCCAGTCTGTTCCAGCAAGATGCCAGGGTCAACGGCAACTAATGCACCCAATAAGTCAAGAGGAATCAATAATGCTAAATAACTCAGTGTCTTCTAGATGAAGCAAATCAGTGCAAATGCAGTTAAAACGGGTCCGTGCACTGCAGACGGGAATCTGATTGAAGTCTGTCATGTGACACGGTGGCATTGGCAGCCTGAGGTTCCCACAGCTGCAGGAAAATGTCTTTTCAAGCTCAGTACAGACATAAGGCAGGTTTGAATATGGATGCACGTTATCCATCTTTTTTTAGAGACCTAAAATGGGAGGAGAGCAAGGAGACACTGGATTTTTAGAAACGCATACATATTGCCCACGCAAAGAGGCTGTTTAATAACAAACCCCACTTCCAAAACACCCCCTCACCATTAAAGTATTCCAGCTTCTAAATGCTGGCTGTGCATTTCTGTGTCTGTACTCACAATATGCACACAAGCCACACACACCTACTCCAACTGCCCATCGATAACCAGCCAACAATGCAGAAACTACTGTGGCACGAGGAAGGGCTGAGCCTAAAACTCAGAAAGGTCCTCACTCAGGTTCTTAAAATCGTGGAAGAATCATGGAACGGTTTTGGGTTGGAAAAGACCTCAAAGCCCATCCAGTTCCACCCTGCTGCCATGGGCAGGGACACCTCCCACTGGATCAGGGGGCTCAAAGCCCCATCCAACCTGGCCTTGAACACCTCCAGGGATGGGGCAGCCACAGCTTCTCTGGGCAACCTTGTCCAGGGCCTCCCCACCTTCACAGCAAAACATTTCTTCCTAAGATCTCATCTCAATCTCCCCTCTTTCAGCTTAAAGCCCCCTTGGCCAATCACTGCACTGTGCTCTGTTTAACTTTGGGTCAGGTCACTTGGCCTCCCCGTGCCTCAGTTTCCCATTTGTAAGACAGGAACATCATCACTTCATTCCACCTTTGGGATGCTGTGAGAAGAATATATTAGCAAAACAGGACTCACTCTGATATCACAGCAATATAGGGCAGGCAAGAACCTACATTTCATGAGAATTATTCCTGCATAGCTTAACCCAATTATTAACAAGTCATATACTCAAAGTTATCTACAACTGAAGGAAGTATCAAACCCATATGAGCTAATATTGCAACAGGTCTTTCTCTTTCTCCACAGCAGACTCAGCATGCAGATTATTTTGCATCATCATTACACAAAATGGTTCACTTATTTCAGCCTCTCATTCGGAATTGGCAGGATCCTAACTGCTGTCCTCAAAGACAACACGAAGAACAAACATCTCCTCCTTGCTTTGGATTCAAACCCAGATTGTGTCCCTCAGGGAAGCAAATTCAGCTCCTCGCCTGACCACCCGTAATTCAGCACAATGACTCCACCTCTGTATATTGAAAAAAATGAACACTGATTTTCCTTTACTAAATCTCACAAAGCTGTAGAAAGATTACATTCCCCTTGGAAGCATTCTAAAAATTCTGAAATTTATTATGTTTCATACTTTGGGATTTTTTTAACCAATTTTATTTCCAAAGCCACTTGCTCCAGTTGAGAAAGTTTGAAAAGAACACAGTATTTAAATTTCATTTCTTACTTTTTAACACCTCTTCTTTTATTACTAAAGACTGCTATGGGCACGGTTCAGTACATACTCAAGAGCTCAGTCCACATTGGCAATTCCTGGAACTACAATGTGAATTTTATTGTTAGATGGCACAACATTGTAGGGAAAACCACAATCCAAAATACACAGCTGAATTCTAACCAGTTCAAACCAAGAAATACAGGAAAGGGAGGCAATGCAGAGGGAGTCACTACTCAGCAATCCACATCTAAGAAAGTAACTGAATGGAAGCAATCTGAATCAAGAGTAACAAAACAGCATCACAGCACATATTACCACTTTCCCTGGCAGCTCTTCCTCAATCATCTAAATGGTTCATTTAACCTGTTCCTAAGTGCCTCTGTGGGAGAAAATGCAAATTTTTATGCAAGTAGAAATGACTCATCACTTAAGCAGGAGGATCTTAACCCAAAGTCAGCAAATAAGTTGAAAGTAAAATTATTAACATAGATAAGCCGCAAAGCCACGAGCAAAGATGAGAACACATCAAAGAAAACACACCTTAAATATGTTAACAAGTGCCAGAAAGTCATGCCTTGGCCTGAATGACTACAGAGTTCAACACAGAGCTCTGCTACCACCACAGCAACCAAATGTGGAATCAAAGATTTCTGCAACCTGCAGCAAAAACGCCTCCTGTGGGAACGAGCAGGCGTACGATGGAGAAGTGCTGCCAAGGAGAGAAGGCAGGAGGTGTTGAGAATTCCCCCATTTGATTTCCCATTTCCTCACCAGTTCCACTCTCAACTAGCACAAAGCATGGCTGGCCTTGGCCATTCATACACATTTCCCTACCCCACAAGCCACTGAAATGCAGGACTTGCAGGTAGAGAAAGGCACACGAATGCTTCGCTACAATCCAGACGTAATAAAGCACAAAACACCACACAGAGGCTTTCACAGAGCAGGAGAAGAGAAGGAATTAGGAAAGCTAATACCAAAGAGTCCCCAACACTGCTTTGAGCTCTGTAAAGCAGCTGGGTGAAGTATTTCAGGATGAACAGGACTAAGCGCCGATATTATTGTTATTATTTATTATATAACATCCCATATTGCTGCATTTTCAATTCACCCACAACCACCTCCTGGAGCACTTACACTGTCACTCTGTTCTTATGTTGCCCTAGTTTTCCAGCTTTCTTCTATCTAGGTAAATACAGAGGCCCCATCTCTGGAGCAGCTGAGTACCTATTATACCCTGCTGTTTCTCCCCCGCATTTATCCTATTATGCTATTACAGCTGTAGGGTCGTGTGTTTTCTGTTTTGTGACATAATATTGTGGGCCCAATTCCACCACCACTAATACACTATATAATAAGGGTGAGCCACACAGGAGTGCTGGTAAGAGCCCTTCATGTGGCAGGAGTCAGGGCTGCAAATAGTTAGACTGCTATCCCTCAGCAGGATCCAGGATCTGCTCATTCCCACAGATACTGTTGTGCCTTCCATTTCTATATATAAATTACCATTTTATATATAAAGACAGCACCGACCTAAAATAACAACCAGAGCAAATACAGCCAGTTAATATGTGCAAATAAAGACAACTTGGATGCATATCAGAGTGAAAAACCTCTCTCTCTGCCTTTTAGGCAGAGGAAAACATTGTTTCTGGACTTCAGTTCTTCTTAGCTCCTTCCACCTTCTGCAGCTGAAGGTACCTCAGCCCTGACCAGCAAAAATGGAAAGCGAGGAGTGACAGTGGTGTATGGATTTTTCCCTTCTCCCAGATGAGAGATGCAAAATGACTTTTTTTCCAGATGAATTCATGACTTTTTGTCCTTAAAATCTTCATTGGTATTTTTATTCTTGGAACAAAATCAAAGCGACCCTCTGCGATGCTCCGCAGCGGTCACCGGCTCCAGCAGCAGTTTGTTGAGCCGGTGGTCACCAGGGTTTTGAGCATACAGACATTGAGCACCTGGGCCAGGCTAAACTTCAACCTGCTCCAACCCAGCAGACTGTGGATGGACAACAGCTCACCAGGAGGACCTCCAAACCACATTACAAAGCATTGAAAAGAGGCAGGATTTAGCAATTCGGAGCAGTCCACTAAAACAGCAATACCATTTTCAAGCCCAAGCTGTATCTCTTCGACATCAGGTCATGTAGAAGAAAAAAAAGCAACTCTGCTGCAGGTTGAATACCCAGAAGCAGCAGCTACAACAGCAAACAAAGGAAAGCCAAGGTGAGCACAAGCACTACATGCAACAGGGCAGAGATGCAGGATCCGGCGACGGTGAAGGGTTCAACCTTTCATCTCTGACTGAACTAAATACAGCACAGGCCATGAGTATGAGCTGCAAAATTATCACACAGTCCCTGTGACTCACTTTGTAAATATCTGCAGCTTATTATTTCTCCTACTACACATGAAGAAGGTACCAAGCAAGGTTGGGTGGTAATTTACTCAGCTCAGTAGCAACAAAGAGTAAAAAACTTCGGAAGCAATGGGAATTACTTACCTCAAATAAATACCATCTTCTGAGATGAAGCATAGGTTATTTTTAAGAACAGAGTTGGTTCCTAAATCTCTTTTCCAAATGCTACTTTCAGGGAATTGCCTATGGTCACTGGAGAAAAGGCACTGCAGGACTACCACACCCAGATCTCTTCCACTCCAGGCCTTGGCAGCAAGAGCAAAGGGCCTGGACCAAGACTGACATCATGGACAAGGAATAATGAGTACATTAGTATCCTATTTAAAAATATTAAATTATTGCAAAATAGCATAATTATCAATTAGTTAGGGCTTTTTGTCAAAATCTTCAGGTTTTTTTCAATAAGGACTCTAATGAGAATATAAATCAGAAGTACTGTGTTGTCTCCATATCTTCTGTTATGGTTGTAGCTAACCTGCTTACCAGGAAGATAAGTGGAGACCTTGGAGAATACTTCCAGTATTTAAAGGGGGCTCCAGGAGTGCAGGGATGGGATGAGGGGAATGGTTTTAACCTCAAAGAGGGGAGATTTAGGTGAGATCTTGGGAAGAAATATTTTCCCGTGAGGGTGGGGAGGCCCTGGCCCAGGTTGTCCAGAGAAGCTGTGGCTGCCCCATCCCTGGAGGTGTTCAAGGCCAGGTTGGATGGGGCTTGGAGCCCCCTGATCCAGTGGGAGGTGTCCCTGCCCATGGCAGGGGGGTGGGACTGGATGGGCTTTAAGGTTTCTTCCAACCCAATCCATTCTATGATTGTAAGATTTGACTGATGTAAAAGATGTTAAATCTGTGGTTATTTTGTTCAGAACAGACTTACAGGCAGTGGTGACACAAATAGAAAACAGACTCATCCCTCTCAATCACCTCGTAAACCAGACTTGTCAGCTGTGTTCAGCCACAACTTCTACCACTCCAGCCCAGGTGAGGAACCAGCCCAACATTCAAACAGTATAATTCTGCTGAATTTTTTGCCACAAACTACACAACCCCATTGAAATATCACAGCTTGACCAGTTGTACCTATGGATCTTGACATAAATTTCCCATTCATTAGTTTTGCTCTTCTCACCAGTGCCGGTCAATCTTTTACTAAAGCCAAAATCAGTTCCCAACAAACCCACCAAGCTTTGGACCTCACTGAATTCCATCCAGGAGACATCAAGAACAGACTCATAGCTTACAGCAATGTCATAACTTGAGCATCCTGTGTTTTGTTCAACAGTTCAGGTGGCAAGCACGGCCATATAAACTGAAGAGCAAAAGCTGCACTGCATTTTAACTGAAGGATTCAGTAACAGCACAATGAAGAGTGCATTTATAAAACTCCTGCTTGTTCAAAAAGCAGAGATTTTAAACCTACTTAGGCAAATGCCACTTTGCACAGCTATGCCATCTCTTCTTTATTTCCTTTCTTTTCAGTTCCCTACAGCCTTCGGGGGGGGTCGTGTGCCCTTGTGATCCACTTTCCATAACAACATACATTCCTTTGCAACCACTCTAATGCTTTTGTTTTATAGCCTGTAGTGGAGAATCCCACTGAACTGAAATGGAGTTAAAATGAGAGACAATGCAGTGAGAGATGAGAATCAGGTTCACTGTTTCTATTTCTCTTGTAATAAAACCTGTTAGCATCATAATCAATGCCCATCTTTATAGTGGATTAGTTCATGAAGCCATCTGAAGTCACCTCTTGTTATAGCCAGCTTTTAAAGCCACAGACACAGAATTATATTAATAGTTCATAGGCTTTTTATCTACAAATGGGCAGCCTAAAGCATTTTAGCTTGCTAGTTTGCCACAGATACCTTGTCCAGCTACCCTGGGACTGCACCCAGGGCCTCCAAAGTTAAACCAACAACACTTTACAGCCTGAGCCACAGGGTCAAAGTCTGAGAGCCAAGACAGACCCAGTTCCTCTGAGACTTGGGCACTCAGAGGACACACAATACACACTGACCAACACTATATCCTTCTCTAAACAGCAGAGCTGACCTGGAGCATCTCTGTTGAGCTTTCACTGATTATGATGACTACAGCACTGGCCAGAACACATAAGTAATTATAGCTTGACCTAGAGTTGGAGGACTTCAAGGAAGTCTCCATTAGCAGCACCGTGTCACGTATATGAGCTAACTCCAAAAGATCTATTATGCCTATATATCTCAGCACTGCTCCAGGGAGAGACACCAGCTCAGGACCTAAAAAATATAATGCCACATTAACCTGGCCTAATTAGCCACTGCATCAGCCGGGCTGGTCCTGTTTTGCACGTCTGAACGAACCCGCCTGCAGTTTGTTCTCTACGCGTTACGGATACCCACCGAGTGGAACAGCCAGCTGGCGAGTTCAGGGGCCAGATCCAGTTCACAAGGCAGAAAATCTGGTCCCTGGGGAGGCTGGCTGATCAACAGGCCACACAAACTCATATTTCTGTGTGCCTGCTTAAGTGCGTGGAAGGGCAAAGCGGAGGTCAGCAGCTCTTAGTAAGGTGCCGGTGAAAGGGGACACACAGACGCGTAGCAGTGGGTTACAGCAGCACGTGTGTGAAGATCTGCACTCACATGTAGTTCCAATGACTTCAACAGGACTGTTTGCACCAGCTGTTACACAAGTACCTGGAGGTTTTGGATTCGTTGTGTGCTCAGCCAGCCCCATGTAGAATCATAGAATCAGCTGGTTGGAAAAGACCTCTGAGATCATCGAGTCCAACCGTACCTGTCCCCTTACTAAACCCTGTCCCTAAGAAACTCATTTATCCTCCTCTTAAACACCTTCAGGGATGGCGACTCCACAACCTCCCTGGGCAGCTGTTCCAGTGCCTGAGAACCCTTTCAATGTAGAAATTTTTCCTAATATCCAATCTAAACCTCCCCTGGCGCAACTTGAGGCCACTTCCTCTCATCCTACGATCTGTACGTTAAGGAAAAGCTTCACACTCGAGGTCTGTTTCAAATTGTAAGCAGTTCTTGCTGCAATTAATCACAGCTCAGCTGAAAAAGCCAACTGCACTGAAATGACAACATGCATTCTGGGAAACTAACACTGTCATCTCTAGCCACAACAAGTTTATTTTAAACCTCAGAACAATGAAGGTTTGTCACCCAGTCCCTTGTCTGCTCTTCTCAAAGCAGCTTTCTAAACAAGTAAGAAGCAGATGGACCAAAAGATCATTCACCAAGGTTTAGATTTCTCCATCATCTTCTGGATGGGGGCTTCCAGCACATGGATTTGTGTCCTCAGAAGCAAAATATTGTCTTAACAACTGACATTATCAGGCCAATATATGGACCATAAACATTAAAGAACACTCATTCATCACTCAAGAAAGAAGGTACATGCTACGTGAAGCAGTACCTTTCCATACATCCTTAACTGCTGAACACTCACAACATGATTTTATTAACTACTGAATTAAAGTATATACTGGATTAATTACTGCCTTTGAGCTAACATTGGCAATTCTTCAGTTCTCCCTCTCCCCATTCGAATTTCCCTTTTATAGAATTTCACCCACTTTACCTACATTGTTAAGCCGACCCTGGAAAGTATCCAAAGCTATCTAACCATCTTAAATCATGTGAAATGGCATGTAAATATTTGCTTTTAACTAAAAATTTTAAAAGTTTTATCAAAACTTTTTCTCCGTTTCTTTGCAAGAAGATATTAAAAACCCCTCTCCAAGCAGAAAAGAGCTGTGTGACATTTGCACGCAAGGCAGTTTTCAGGACCTTTATATATGAGAATACCATCCAAAGTGATAAAAGAAATTAAATTAATCAGAGATGTCACTCCACCCAAGGTTCTGACCCCCTTCTTGGCTTGGTCTCAACCTATGATATCTCCCCAGCCAGCCTCCCACGACAGAGCCCACGATAGCATCAGCTGGTTGCCCATCTACCACATCCATCAACCTGGAGCCAAGTGAAGAGCAAGTCTCTCCGAGAACTGAGCCTCACCCTAACTGGTACAGGCTGAAGAGTTACCCTCAAGCCCAGATCCAACTCCTAAGTGCATCAGCAGTTGGTATCACTCTGAATTGCTGCCTCATACCAGAGGTGAGGCTGCTTCTAATGGATTTGCCTAACATTGCGCACAGCAACGACAAGCTGCCAGGAGAAAAGCTGGCACTGCATACAAGTTCAGGGCTCAGAGGTAAAAATTGTCTGCTTCTTTGACAGGCCATGCTTCAGAAACCTGCTCCTTCCACTGGCCTGTTCATAGGTTTGGATGTTCATGATTTCCCAACATCAGGCCATCTACATCCACCAAACCACTGGAAGGGACCTCAGGAGGTCTCTAGTCCAGCCTCTGGCTCAACACAGGGTCAGCTTTGAGACCAATCCAAGTTACTCAGGGCTTTATCCAGTCTTTCATCCACTCTGTTGCTTTCAGCAAGACACAATCCCCCACTGGTAACCACCACCACTGTTTGATTTCTATTGCCCACTGCGTGCTACTGAATCTTAATACCAACCAGGCATTTTTCTGAGCTGGAGTTAATACCTGAATTATTTTTTTTTTACTATTCACCTATTATTTTTGCATAATTCAAGTATAGATGAAATGCCCATGGCAGAGGTGTTGGAACTGGATGATCATTAAGGTCCCTTCCAACCCAAACCATTCTTTGATTCTACGAAATCACTTGACATGATATCCTCACTCAAGAAGTTTACCAGCTTATTTCACATTAAAACCAAGCAAAATTATGAAGTTAAAGAAATGAGGGGGGAAAAAACCATGGTTACAGTGAAAATATCATGCAACTCATTTAGCTGCCCAGCTAACCTCTCCCTGCCTTGGCAAGTATGCTAATATATTAGAAGAATAGATCATTTCTTCCACTCAATACTGAAGAAGCACAGTTTTAGGAGGGATTTGCATGTTGAGAAGGTGATGACTTAGCAAAGACTGGAAGGATTTTTGATGCACTGGTGGGAATATGAACCAGAGATGGATATCAAGGTAGGTATCATTAGCAGAATGGAAGGAGGTATAACCAGAATCCAAGTCTGAGGTGACTTCTGTAGGAAGAACATGACTTGCAACTGGTTTATTGCTTTCTCAGCATTTAAACCTAATGTTGGCACATTCCTTCAGCAGCTGGGGCCAGATCACACCTGTGTGCAGTGTCCTCTCAGGTGATTGTACCTTCTCTCTACAGAATATATTCTGTGGTCTCTTAATCTCATTCTCTTATCGTTTGGTCAAGTGATACGGGATGAGGCTGGACAAGACAATGAAAATCTGTGAAGGACGGGAGAGTTATTAACAGTGCAAACCTTGATTTTTGCTTTGATAAAAGCTTGAAGAGCCCTCTGAACTCTACAGAAATGACTGTACCTTCTGTAGCAACTGGAAAAATCAACCAGGACCTACAAGGTGACAAGTGCCTCCCATTAGACTTCAGTCCCTTCTCAAACCACAGACAAAAAATGTTGAATAACCAAAGGAACAAGTGGTAAGAGGAAACCCAAACTGTGTGTTGTCCTTTTTAAACCTATGGCTCCCACCCGGGTTAAGAGCCCTTCAGTATCTTGTCATCATAGTCAAAGCCAATGCAAAGAAATCAAATAACACCCACAATTTTCAGCACATGCACAACTCCACACTGACTGCCCTGTCAGAAAAATGTATTCACATAAATAAAAGTGAGAACTCCACACACAGGTTGGAGAAAGTGATTGAGTAAATTTCGAGAGTATAAAGGAAATTGAAGTTTTACCACAAATAATCTTGCTATCAAAATCGCCTTGTGGCAAACTGATATCCTGCAAAGCTGAAATGAACTGCTGAAATCTGAATTAAGATTGATATTTGAACATATGAGGCACGCCTGATGCAATATCAAAATAAAGCAATTGCCCTGAGTTAGAAAGAACGCCACAATTATTAAAAAATTCTCTCCTCTTTCTCGCCAATACTGTCACATGAAAGTTTTCTCCTGTCAGAACACACTAATGGCTTTCAAAGTTCTGTTTTCCTTAAACTATGTCACATGTTTTGAATGAGGAAGAAAGAAATCTGCCAGCACAAAGCTGTCTGAACCTCAGGGAGGAGCAGACCAAGCCGGACAGAGTCCCTGACAGTTTCATACAAGAACTTCCATCTGCCTCACAACCTGCAGCCGAAGGAGAACTCCAGTTGATGCTGAACACTGGGGCAGTTTCCATCAGGTAAGGGTCTGTCCCCTTACATTCTCTGTACTCAAAATCTTCTCAACAGACTTAGTTAACCACAGATTTGCACTGATTTACTGGAAACCAACATAACCTTACCCATTAGTAGACTAATGGCCTGGCTAGTCTTTCGCTCCACACTTCAGCTTCCCATTGCTAAATGAGTCCCTCCAAGCAGGCTTTCCCAGTGGAGGATAATGTGTTCTTCCAAGTCTTATTCCAGGTGCTTCCCCTTCTAACAGGGCTTTAACCATCCTACTTCTACCTGTTAAGCTGGAATTACTTTGCTTCTACTGAATAATACCTAATTCTGTAAACAAGACACGGAAATTGGTGACAATCCCTGGGGAAGGTCCTGCCCATATCATGTAAAATCTACCTGGACACAAAATTCACTGCAATGGCTTGGTTCTGGTGGTTTGTAAAACTCAAAAAGCCAGTAAATGCAGTGGGTTACCTAAATCAGTGAATTAAAGTGATAATGCTCTACCTACGTGCATCTCGGGTGGTGACAGGCCATGGATCTGAAATTAGTAACAGGTTAATAATCCAATGGTTCAGCTTTGCTGACACAACACGCTAAGGGTAGCTCTTCTTGCATTTTGGGCTGTACAAACTGCTCGTCAGCTCGTGACACCAGACAGGCCAGAGGCACCGTGTGAAAGAACACAAGAACCTGCCCTCTGGTTCACTACAAAACTTCACCAACACATTTCCATGAGCGAGAAATGAGCAATCCCAAGGACTCAGCAGTGAAGCTCCAACCAGGGGAAAACAATACTTGCCTGAACCTCAACACGGGATGGAGTCCCTGGAGAAGAGGCCGCAGGCGAGATCCTCTTCTTGTATCTTGGGTAGCTCTTTCATGGAGGCTTCTGGCCCTGACTCTTGCCTGCAGAAGAATGCAGTTGACCCTTTTTCCTTCTTTACAAGCAATTCCCACTGAAGTCATCAAGTTACTCCTATGGAGGAGGGAAGAAAAAGAGAGAGAAACTTATTCCTATGTATATCAGGACTGTAAGGGTTGTGCTTTACTGAAATCCCACAGGAAAAAGTTAAATATGTGCCTGTTTCTTGAGTTGACACTGTACACAGAACACTCCAACCTCAGGTAACAGAAAGGATCTGGGGGGAATAAAGCCTTTTTTACTATTAAAAACAACAGGAACACAAGTTGTCTTGATAAATAAAGAGATAAAATTATTTTAAAAAATTAAACACAGAGGAAAGTTTTCCCTTCTCTACCCTAAACAGTTCTCTCAATCCCCAAACTGTTTTCCAGGCAATCCTCCCGAGTCACCCTTTTTGCAGCAAAATGCACCTATGGAGTCAAATGTTGCTGTCTTTGCTCTGAACACACTTCTTTTTCCTCCCAGGTAGACCTAACATCTCAGCCACCACCACCACATTCCCACTGACACTCTGGAATGTCCAGACACGCAAAATCGCTTCAGAGAGGATAGTATTTCCCTACCCAGACTTAGCTAAAGAAAACACATGGAGTTATTCAAATATTTATTCCTAGATTCGGGAAGGTCAGACTGGTCTCACTTCTAGAGGTGTGAGTCCGGAGTAACGACTGGAATTCAGGATTTACCCCTGTGTGTTCGCAGTCAGCACGAAGTCACTCAGTGGGGATCTCTCACCAGAAGTGTAAAATGAGAGTTTGTCATGTATAAAGAGCTGCAAGACAAGCCCTCGGTCTCAGAAAGCACAGGAACAAGCCAGGCCTGATCCTGGTGCTGCATCAGCATTCAGAGATGGTTTCAGCAGGACAGCTCAGTATTTACACTGGAGTAAGGAAAATCAGGATTAGGCACCATCTGTCTCCCAGCCAAGCGACCAGAATCGCTCCACACATTTGAATCCTCTTCCCCCCATTTCTTTAATCTCTTACACATTCCAGGTTTTCCATTCAGCTCCAGTGACAAAAGATTTTACAAAATGACAGTGCGGAGTGAGCGAACAGAAATGACAACCTCTGACAAAAGGGATCCCAAACTTTTATCAAGGAGAAGTGCTCCTTCCACACAGACACAGGTCTGCAATGGTAAATATAAGGCAGATGTCGAATGGAAATTCAACGTTGTGGCTCCCAGGGTGGCCCCGGCTGCATTCAGAGGTTGATTTAAAACAAGGCCAGAGTTCTTTCATCATCTCTTCAAAAAGTTTCAATTCTAAAGATATTCCAAACAGACCCATGCTTGACCTAGAACTTGGCAATGCAAGCTGTAAAAATGACTAATATGGAAAATGAAAGGCAAAGCGAGTTGTCTGTAGGACGGACTAAGGGAATGTGTTCATCAAATCACTCATATTTCAGCATCCTGAGAGTTAAAAGTGAATTCAGGTGAATATCTTTCCCCATTTGTTTCAAAGTTAAATGCACATTTCTCACTTGGGAGACTCGGACAAGATATTCTTAAACACAACCAAACCAGGAGCTTCACTATTCAGCAGTTTAAGGAATATTTCTCTGCAAGCTTCTTTAAGACTTAAACCATATTTACATCTGTGAAATCACTCTGCCTGTTATTATTAGACACGATAAAATAGCAGCAGACATTTGCAATGACTTAAATATTCAGACTCAAAAAGCACATATTGGTATGGTCTGCAGTGTTTTCTTTTTATAATTTCTGATAATCTAAGAGTTCAGGCAAAATAATGCAATAATAGACTTGTAAAAATGGAATCTCCAAACTGCTAAATATACTGTACAGTTAGGAAAGTAAGTATAAATGTAAGGGTTAAAAAAGATGCTCATATTCACAAAACCAGTTAAAAGCATAAACCAAATTGCATTTGCTTCTCTTTCACTTTGTTAGATTTTTTAAGAGGAAAAAAAAATCACTGAAAGTGAAATTACTGGGTTATTTACAACTTGAATAAGTAAATATATTTGTATTCTGCTTGGAAGCCATATTTTAGAAATAATTTCTTTTTTTTCGAAACAATTTAATATCAAACACGGTAAAACAAAAACTTTTTGAGGCCACGACTTTGTAACCTCCCTAAAGTTTTGAATGCCAGAAAAGCTGGCCTGTTCACACAAGACAATCAAACACAGACTTAAATGCCAAGTAAAGCCCTATTATACATTTTTCCACCCATGAAAGGAAGAAATTGTGACAAGATTTTACTTTTAGATGACCTGACAAACCAGCACCTTCTGGCACGAGCAGGACAGTCGTTCCCCCTTCATCTCCCAGTACAAGATTCAATCAGCTCAAACACAAACCTCATTCTACACTGAGATATTTTCAAATAAAACCAACTTGCAAACAGTCTCTCTGGCCTTTTTAAAAATCATTTTCAATGCCTTTAAAACATAAAATATAGATGAATGGATGAATGAATGGACAGCTAGAGAAATGCTTTCAGTCATGCTTCCCCCCCCCCCTTCTTAAAATTGAAAAGCATCAGTATCCAAATAGCAACAGGAAATTTTTACCTTGTGGCTAAATAGCTCACTGTTCACTTTGCAGCTGCCTCTATTTTTTGCTGGGCAAAAACACCAATACAAAAGTCTTTCCTAAGAAACCAAGCTTTTGACATAAGGGCAGCGACAAACGCAAACCTACAAAGAATTTTTTCCCCCGTCCCGTCGTTATAATTCCTAATTTTGTGGGATGTATTGCTGGGCTGTTTATCATAACAGTGTGCAATAAAAAGGACGACTAACTCTTGCAATTTTCTCCCTACTCCTCCCCTTGACAGGGGCCACTGATAGGGAAAGAGGCTCGGAAAAGCAGAGCAGTGAAAGGCTAAGAAACAATAGGCAACCATGGCTTTGACAATGCAGCCCTGAACCCTTTTTGCTCCCGCTGTGACACTTGCATTCAAGAGCAAGGGCGGCTGCCATCATAAGAATGGACAATGGCATGAGGAATACAAGGGAGAGGGGGGATAAAAAAAAAAAAAAAGGAAATCAGATGAATTCAGAGCTAAGATGGCAGAGCTCTCACCTTTTCCGCTTTTTTTCGAGTAATCTGGATGGAGACGTCCCGCAGAGAAGAGATAAAAAGGGTGTGCTGAACTGTTGGATGGTTCTGAAGACTTCTGCATTTGCAAACGCATTTTAGAACTATTTGTAGGGGTATATATGCTGCATGCCATCTCTCTGTCTCTGTCTCTCTCTCTCTCTCTGTGTCTCTCTCTCTTCTGTTTTATGTCCTGCTATCTCCATCACACACCTCTAATAGTATGAAGACTTTCTGCCCATGTAAGTAAGTGAGAGTGTGTGTTCCTTAATGTTTGAATCAAGACACACGTCTGCATGCATTTCTAATCTAAGGAGCCTATAGCAGTTACTACAACTATCAATTAGTCAGCAATAGCTTGAGATCCCCATGTGTCTGGGTGAACAAAGGTGAGAAACACATGCAAATAGTACTACAGCACCTGGGTCACGTACAGTAACTTAGCTGGCAACAAATAATTGCATCTGTTTCTGCCTTTTCGATGCTTCTTGCTCATTGTTATGTAAAGTTACAGGTTATTAATGTGAATAGTAACACAATTAGACATGGCATTGTATATTTTCATTTGAGCAACACAATAAAAGGAAATTAAGCTTAACTAGATGGAAATAAATGGTGACTTAAAGGCTTTAAACGAAAAGATTCTTGGATCTGTAGCAGCACTTCCATTTTTTGATCAATTGTTCCTGAGTTAAAAATTTAACTGATGTAGATGTATTTGGTCATTTCATACATATTAGATAAGAAACTGATTATTCCAGAGGAGACAGAGGATGCCTAATTTCCTGAAGTTAAGTCCATAAAGAGGGTAAGCTAAATCTGTTACTATTTTTATTAATTAAGTAACTGTTACTGTTAAGATTTTAAGGGTGTCTTTGCAGATGTTTTACACTTAAGCCAAACAATTAAGAAGAAAGATACGGTACCTTTTACTCTCTCCTTCTTCTTAATCTCAAAAAATGAGCCTTACCTTTAAAAACTGTCAGAGCCAAAATGGACTAAAAAAAAAAAATAATAATAATAGTGCCCTGAACAAAATCAAAAACAATAAAACGAGAAAGCTCCAAAATCCAGCACCACCCTGACTCCACCACAAGAAAAGAGAGAGCGAGGTTGCTATCCATGAGCAGAGAGCATTTCAAAGGTGACAACACAGCCTGTGGACAACGTTATTTACACAGATTTGATAAGAGCGACTACGGCTCCAAACTGTAATTTAATTTGCAGAATTACACCCCGTGTTTCGAAGTGCAGGGGACTCGGAAAATTAAGCAGTTTGACAGAAAGAGTTGGTTGCTGAGAAGGAAGCATTTTTATCTCACGTACAATATGCTCACAGAGTCCTGCAAGGATGAACACTGCGTAACCCTCTACCGTCAGCTCTCTTTCGACTTCCACGGGAGGCTGATCAGTGACACCAAAGGAAAAACAGTCTTAATTTTGGGCTCCCAGAAACTGTCGAGTTTATTAAGCTTTAAAACGGCATAAAGCAAAATAATTACTGTTCAATTTAAAACCAACAGAAATACGTCCTTAAAGAAATAACTCCCCAGCTCCCTCACCTTTTAAGAACAGGCTAGTGGCTCGAAGATTACAGCCGGCCACTAGAAGATGCTCACAATAAAGGAAAATTAAAGAAAATCTGCAATAAAAGAATGTCTTTGCCCAAAGAAGCCCTGAGTGCAAGCACCCCAGAGCTGGCTGTGCAGCGTAAAATCAAGCAATAACGGGCTTGAAAAGAAACGGGTGTTGTGCTGACCCGCCATGCAGTTTCATTTCCAAACTTAGCTGTTGGGAATTGCAGGCGCTATGGAGACAGAAGATTTCCAATATGCCAAGCGCAGAGTTTATCGTTGGGCTCTCAGAAAAAAAGAAAGGCAGCGCATAGAGGACCAGCACAACACGGAGAGCATCTCCACCAGAAACAAACCCCGCTCGCGGTCCCCGTACCAGAGGTCCCACCAGGCAGACAAAAGCACCACAAAAAACTACAAAATAATCTCACCCCTTTTCGCTGAACAATGAGACCTTAAAATATACGTACGCCGGGGTATTACATGCAGAATAGGCAGGGGGAGGGGCGGGGGGGGGGAATGAGAACAACATTTCCCATCGATGCGTTTTATTTCTTAGTGTCTGAAAAGGCTCTTTCCCACTTCAACGTGAATAACTCATCGCTTATATCGGGCCGGTCTGTTGCCTGCGAATGTACATCTCAGGTGAAAAGGGGCATTTGTTTAGGAGTTGAAACAGAAAACTAATCGCTCGATACTTATCTGGGGGTGAAAAGTAGTTAAATAGGATAGGAAAGACTGTAATCATTCCCGTGGTTGCCTATCTCCTACCACCGCTCGGGCACACGGGTCCAGCAGACACAAAGGGAGCTCAGGGGTGAAACCAGAGCGCAGGATAATTTATTTTACTACTGTATTTTATGTCCAGTTCCTCTCACTCCTAGAGCGTCTTGACACCATCACTCCTTCAAACATACCACGGGCCGACAAAATAAGTCAGCTTTCTTTAAAACCAACAGATGAATAGACACCACTAATCAGATGTAATGTAATCGAACACTCTTCTTCATCTAATCTGTCTGCTCTGTGTAATCTCGCTATTCTACCAGCTCCAGCATTCGTAATAGCCATGACATTGATTCCCAGCTCGTATAATGTTATTTCAGTATTTAATTTTTAAATGAGCCCACAATTTGGGTGGCTACTTGGCATTCTGAATTCTTCATCAACTTCGCAAACGACGCCATGCGTAAAGCAAAGCTGATCGGCACCTTTTACGCTACGTTTTAATTGTTCGGTTTCGTAACGTCGCGGGCAAATCTCAGAGCACGCCACAGATTTTTAAACAGACAAAAGAGCAACGAGAATTTAACAACACAACTGCCCAGGACCAACAGCCAAAACCACAGAGTTATTTGATAAGATCTGCCTTCGGACACAGGAAAGAGATGAAGTCTTGGCAGCGCACAACACTCACATATATTTATGTTTTCTAAAATGCAGAATGATTTCCTTCAAAAACAAGCATTTAAGCAACGTCCACCTAGGTTTCCCCCAAAGAAAAACTCATCTTATTTTACAGGACAAGCAGGACTCACAAATTAATGGACAAATCGGTCTGCTAGGTAAACGACAACCGTGGAAAGAACAAACCAGCCCTCTCATACAAACAAATGCATTCGAATGCAATAAAAAATGTTGACAACAGTTATGTGATTAAAGCAATTGTTTTCTTCATTTAAGGCCTTACCATTGGAATAATTTAAAATTAAGTGAGAAACATCAGCCCCTTGGGTTTTGCAGAGGAGATTTAATTTGTAGAAATAGTTGTGGGTTTCTTTTTAAACGTAGCTATTTTCAACGTTGCAAGATAAAGCTCTTTTTTTTTCTAATTTTATTTTAAGAATAGACCCCATTTAGGATTTCACATTGTAAATCTCCCTATGTCTGAATGCTGTTACAAGGTTTGACAATGAAAGAATAATTCATGTCAGACAAAAAGAGCCCTTCAATCAGCTTCATGCAGCTTTTCTCCTGCAGGGCTATGCCAAAACGAATGTGGAATCCTGAACTGAACCATCCATCACATTTCCCGAGTCTTTCAATTAATGACACTGCAATCAGATCGATGGCGTGTAATAAGAAAAGAGCTTTGCATTTCTATACCTATTAATTCGCTGAGTAACTCCAGTGGTAAAACGTGACCAGAAAGGGAAGAGAAAAGAAAATTTCATCCTCCTAGCAAGATTTTTGGGGATGTTTAAGCCACTCTGTGCAAGCCTCGGTTCTACATTCCTGCCTCACCCCACGTCCTGAGTGCTCAAAGCAGAAATCACGTTAAGCATTTTTTGTCTAAAAGCAGGGCAGTCTCCCTTCCAGACAGGTATTTTCTCCGTGGAGCACTAAGTGTTTTCTAGGTAGACACTCCTGATTAGAAAGAGGAGCCCATTTCTCTTCCAGGCTCAGACTGGGCAACCCCCACCAGACTCCTGTTAGCCAGCAATGTCCTCTATGCAGTGTGATCCACGGAGGAGTGCAGTCACTTACAGGGCAGGGCTCTGCAGACTCGTTCTCCGGTGCGAAGGCAGTAATTAGCGACCAAATTTCCAGATCACAGAACATGCCAAGGATGGAGTTACCTCACGCAGTGATTAACCTCCAACAAAACGAGGTGGGGGAAGAGAGCTGGGCAGGGGGTGAGGGCAGCCGGGACATAAAAAAAAAACCCTCTTCCAGCAACCATGGGATGAAATTAGAGTGACCTCATGTCAGCGAACTGGCATAAGATTTTTGGATCGATGACAAAAATTATCGAGGCTTTGCAGAAAGGAGCTGCCAAGCACATTTCAATTCCCTTACTGCAAACGCTGTGGGCATTGTTTGGAGAAGCCGAACACGAGAGGAAAGAGAAAACTGCAATTAACCAGAACACTGTGATCATTAAAAAGGTTTAATTCGGAATTGTCTTTTCTTTTAAAAGGTAGCTTCTTGGCCTTAAAATACCTGACTTATAAAATACCCTCTCTCTGAATATTACGCGGCCTCGCGTTTCCTAAAAAGCTACCAAGACCCTCATTTCTGGGTCACACAGGGAAATAAGAGCCCAACCCAAAAGGCTTTATCACCTCATGGCTGATAAGCAGCTTAGAAGGAAGGAGGGATCTAGAGGACCTCCCAGGAGACAAGAGTGGGTCACAGGCAATGAGAGACTCTTCTCACCTACAGAACTGATCCGGTTGTGGTTGCGTTGCCTTCGACGGGAAACTGGACGCAAGCTGCCCCCACCAACTTTAACCCCTTCCTCTGGATTGGATGAAGCCCTCAATCTCCAGCGCTGATGCTTATTCCAGCAGCTTTGGCTTTACCTCAAAGGAAAGAAGCTGCAGCTGTGACAGGAGATGGACCCAGGTCAAACCCTACAAAAAGACCTTCTTCTAGGAGCAGCAGACTCTCAGTGAGGTTGTGTGTTTTGGAAGTCTTCAGAAAGGGAAAAGAAATCTTTATGAGAGAAAACAAGAAATGGATCAAGAGAAAACAAGGGAGAATTTTGATGTTCAGTTCACCAATCCTTTCAAATATCAAAGGATGCTTTTAAAGGATCATTTCCGGCTTTGCCTCTTACCATCGTTTATGACCAAATTTCAGGAGTTCTGAATTTCAGCAGAAAAAAAAAGCCTTGTTAATGCTACAAGTGAATGTACCCCCCCGTGCCATGCAGGGAGTCAGACACTATAAGCTTGAGGGCCAAGGAGGGGAACTGAAAACACAACAATAAGTGAAATGGGACAATGCCCACGAGCTGACTTGCAAAATCACTGCAACTAAAGCACAGTGAGAGATGCCCGCTCGCTGGCAGTCAAAGAACAATAAATAAATAAATCATGTAGAAGCAAAGAAAACTCATTTACAAATAAACCATGAGAGTTGAGTGCAGGCCAGAGAAACAGGAAAAAAGAAATCTAGGATGAAAAACCTGTAAAACTGATAGGAGCTTTGGCTAGGAAGCCAAATGCAAACTATTTATATCGCACATCGTTGTATCTTGCCCTCTCAATGGAGCACGTCAATGCACACAACCATAGGTCAAGGATCCCACCATATTTAAGAGCAGCAGGTTTCACGGTTGCAGCCCACAACCTTCAACGACCTCTAAGGACTAGAAGTCAGCCCTGACCACCTCTCCCAGCCTACAGGACACCAACAACAGCCCCAACTCATTTTTGTGTGGATGTCAGCATCCATACGCAGGGAGGCATCTTTAAAATCCAGGCAGGGTGTGGGAGCTGAGGGGGATCTTTCTGACATTATATGAGATTCTCGCCACGAATACGCGGCTGGAGATTTACGGCTCTGAACAGTGCGCCGCACTGTCCAGTTGCAAAGCACAGTATGTGCTCCACAGTTTAATAATGTACAAATGTCTTGTCTGCTCGCGGGTCAGAGAGAGGGGAGAAAGGGGTGCAGCCTCGAGCCATTATTTCAGCTCTGGCTGCCTTCCAGGAGCTAACAGAGCTTCAGAAGGCACGGGCAGGCTTGCTTACATCTGCCTCCCTCTGCTGTAGCTGCAGACAGACTTACACAGTGCTATTTTCTTTCTTTCCCCCCCCTCCCTCCTTTAAAAATGGGTTTGGGCAAGCTTTCAGTAGGCATTCTCAGGGTTCTTTTCCTCATCTCTCTCAAAGGAGCTTTGGGAGCGCCCACTGCAAATGAATTTGATAAAGAGAAGGCTTCTGTAATTGTTTGCCTTGTTCGCGGTGGCTGGGGCAAAGGCAGCCCCTGGCCTTGGGGTAACAAACTGTGGAGTCTCTGTCAGCCCCTGTCAACACAAGGAATCAGCTACCTGTCCTGTTGCCCTACAGACGAGCACACGTTAAAACCCAACCATCCAAAGTCATGTCCTAACCTAAGCTTTGGGAGTCAGACCTTGTCCCACGCCGTGGGATGCGCTTCTGGAAATTTAGCTACAGAAACACGGAGCTTCAGCTACCAAGGCCCTGGGTTTGATCCCTACTGATCACAACATTTAAATAACGTCATTATTCAATTTCCTTCTTTCTACTGAAATAGTAAGTAAAAAGAAGCCTTCACGAGGCTCCTGGTGCTGAAGCACTTGATTAATACTACAATTAAATTTCAGCATTAAAACAATCAATTCAAGAAGGACGCAGCGAGTCAGCCACCACCTATAAAAAGTCCCCTGTGTCTCCTTATCTAGGAATCCTATCCTTAGCTTTCCCCAACTCCTCTTTCAAACCGCAGCGTTGCGTTCACTCCTTTCCATTAAAATCAAAGCAGGAATATTGCAGTACCTCCATTTTACAAATACTTTTCTGGCAACACAGTATTATTAAACATAGATAAGAAAATCAAAGCGAGACCTAAAGGTGAGACCATAGAATCAAAGAACGGTTTGGGTTGGAAGGGACCTTTAAAGATCATCTAGGTGCTTAAATATTCTGAGGAGTGTATGGGATTACAAGGCTGGAAGAGGTCAGACATGGTTTAAATTCTCAAGTAAGGGTGGGGATTGCCAGAAGAGGCAGGGATGTGTGTCAGGACAATTCTGCTCCTAAACGAGACAGAGAGGGATGGAGTCCTTTTGAAAGGATGGTGTGTTGCCACCGGAATGAAAAAAGCTTGAGGAGCACTGTCTGAAGAGTCAAAGATCAGGGTGGGGTGATGTGAGGCAGGGGGTGATCCCAGCTTTGCATTTCTCATGATGCCATGGAATTAAAAAAAAGAGCATTTTAAGTTTGTTCTGGGCTCTCTCCACCGACTGATCTCATCCTCGGATAAAACAATAGAATCACATATACAAATATTGGCAGCTCTCAGCCTTGTTTTTCACTGCAAGCTCAAAGGGCGCACAGCAGTGAAATTGCAAGCTTTTCTGAGCATGTCTAATCAGCTCTGCCTGCCAGATTTTCAATCTCTGGTGGCCAGTTATGTTCCCAATTTATACAAAAACGCAGCTTCTAGTACGTGTGGTGTTTTGAGGACAAGCTCCAGTCCTCAGGCCCATCTGAAACAGGAGAACACCCCACACGGAGGGAGGAGGCTCAAAAAGCAGTTTATTAATTGGCCTTTCTTGATCTCCCTGCATGGGGCTTGGTGAGAACAGCTCTCCAATGGATTTATTTTTCCATTGTGCCTCCTGGAGCTATAACTCTGGAGATAGAGCACAGAAGGTGGAAGACTAAGCCACTTCAGGACTCCCTGCTGCTCCACAAGTCAGTGAAATTCGGAGGATGCTCCACAGCAGAGAGCAAGAAGAACCACCCTACGCACTCATCAGTCCCACCCCACTAAGAAAGGAGTGGACAATAGTCTGTCAACACCCAGACAGAAGCAATTGGCTCTTGTTCCCTCATCAGGGTGTTTTCTCAGTCATTCAATTAATACCAATAATTCAGTAGTGCAAACTGGATTTTAAAGAAGGACAAGTGTCCTTATTTTTCTTCTTCTCTTTTCAAGAGTTGCGTAAGTTCCTACAGATGCTATAAAGATTTTCAGAAATAGCCAATAAATGGCCTCTACTTAAAAAACAAAACATAAAACCACAAAAAATCCTCCACTGGGCCTTTATCTGCATCTTCCAACAATTGAACCAATTTTAAAATACCAACATTACACGTTTAGGGCTGATACTACATTCCCAGCTTTTGACATAAGTAATCAGATGCCAAAACTATTCGCGTAGACTCCCTCTACAATGAATGGAGGGAGCATCACTTCCAAACAGGCAATTTCACCTCTTCCAGAGACAGGATTTACACTAGCTAACGTAATTCCCTCTGCAAACCTGCCCCCTTTCTCTCAGCTGGTTGGAAAGAGCTCCTGACTGACCAGCAGAGCCCTAAACTACTGATTTTTAGACTTTCGATATTAGACAAGATTAATCCTCTCCAAACTGCCTGGCCCTTGGGATTCCCTACAGGCACGTAGCAGCCTAAAACTGACAAAACTCTTGAATATCTTATGTCATGTGAAAATAGCACATTTCAAAAGCCCTAGGCAGTATCTCAAATGTCCCACACTGCTTTTTGACAAACGCACGTCGATGTACCTCAAGCATTCCTCTAATATCTCAGGAGTGGAAACCTGTGAGAAAGAGGTTATAGTCAATGTTATTTATGTTACTGAAGCAAATCCCTTCCTCATTTCAAATGTCTAATCATTTTCTTGTGTTTGTTACCTTGGTTCTCACCTTCTCATTCTTCTTCTATCTCTACTGTACTCATACATGCAAGCACACACATATCTACACACACACTTAGTCTTGACAGATATTGTGATAACACAAAAAGGAGCTTAATCTTAAATAATGCCAGGATACAGAAAAGAAAAAAAAATCTATTTACATTTCTGTGGGCTAAGAAATAAGTCTTATTCACTCAAAAGCTGAGAAGTGGGATAATTTGAGCTACTATCAGATGCTTATCAGATTTATGCCAATGGTTAGTCAGCCTTAACTGCAAACACAGACATATCAGTGTTCTTGGAAATCAGCTGCTGCATGTTTTAAAGGGACGTCACCTCTTCTCCAAGAGTACATTAGTCACATGTAAACTGTTGAACCTGCAGAAATCAAACTTTCCTGATGGTCACAGTAGTTGCCTTATGGAAGACTTTATTACCCTTACATTAGCCTGTAAAATTACCATTATTATTGAACTTAAAAATAACCACTGGTGTTTCAACTCAGCAGCCTTCTGCAGCAGAATACAACAGGCTGACCGCGCACTGTGAGGCTGATTCATGCCTTCAAAGGCTGAATGTAAGGATTATGCACTGCTTTGGCTCACTGGAGGATGTGCATGGGTTTAAATACCTGTCTATTACAGTTCAAGAGAAACAGATTTTGATTTTCTCCAAACCAATCATATTTGGTCTGAAACAGATTTATCAAACCTTCGCATTCTAGTGGAAATCTGTTAAAACTAAAAACCTCCAACCACTTTTTGGCATCTCAGCCCTCACCCATAAAAGATGACCCTACAGAACACATACAATGGTTCTGAATATTTCAGTATACCTTGAGCCATTACACAGGGATGAGACACCAACTACACTAAAGGAGTTTCATACGCTTCCACTGCCCATTTCCTGGGCACTTTCAGATAATTATACAAGCACTAAAACTGGCTGCTGGGCTATTGTATGATTTTCCAAGTTTTACAACTCAATTTCTTTTAGAGATTCACCTTCAGAATGTGCAGTGTCACCTGCAAACTGGCTGAGGGTGCGCTCGATCCTGCTGTCTGTGTCATTGATGAAGATATTAAACAGGACTGGTCCCAGTATGCCCCTCCCCCAAGGAAAATCACTTGTCACTGATGTCCATCAGACACTGAGCCTTTGGCCACCTCCCTCTGGATGGGACCATCCAACCAATTCCTTGTCCACCAAACAGTTCACTCAAGATGATACCACACAAACAGTGTCACCCTCTTTAATTGGTGTTACCTATGAGCTTGTCCAAACCTTAAAGAAAATGCCCTGTTAGCCAAGTTTTAGCCTGGTATAAGTAGGTGGTTTCACTAAGAATAGAGAGATTTTGGACCATTTTGTTTTTAATTGGTAAAATGAAGCCTGTGGAACAGAAAAAAACATTAAAATCATGATTGGAGACTTAGGTTTCTAAACCACACTGAGGTTGCAAAAACAAATTGACATCAACATATGGGGAAAGTCTGAAGTTGCAGCAAACATTCGCATATGTGAGAAACCTTGGCATGTAAGAGTCCCATTAAATACAAATACACAATGCACAAGATTAAAGTTATTCAGAGGCCTTAGTGTTTGCAAGATCAGACCCTGAGATTTCTCTGTGTAGTAACAGTCACTTTAGGTCTAATCTGTTATTGCATTAATATCTATAAAGAGCATATATAAATACAAATCAGATGGCAGCTGCAGTCTTACTGAAGAAAGACAAAAAGAACGGAGGGATGAGGAGGAACAAAAAATTCCATGATGGCAATTTCCAATGCTACATATTTTGGGATTATCATCCTGCTCAAACTGCAGCTGGTTTTTCCCCGTACACAATACACACACATTTATACCAGAGGACGAAAAAGGCAAAGAAATTAATTTGAGTAAGAAGAGAAGGACAATGCTGATGGGAAGAATTGCTTCAAAATGGACAGATTGGCCTTAGAGAGAAGCGAGTGACAGTCTGAAGTATGGCAACCCCCCCCCAGATTCCTGTGAAAAGCCTGATGTGCTCTACTTAACACTTAAGAAAATTCACTAGGGAATAATGACCTCTAATTTCTTTTGGTTACAGTGATCTTCATCTGTGCTTCTGTTAATCTCACTCTGAAGATTTCAGGGTACTTTTTACTAGAGACTGATTCTAGCTGCCTCATAGTTAATCTGCTCAGATATTCCCCCAAATAACCATCTGCTCTACCTTGTACTTGTTTCACTCTCCCACTATCTTAGTTCTTGGTCTGTCCTGCTGGCTTATTCAGCACTCTTTAAATTTCTCCTCTGGCCTTATGTCTGGTTGCTTATGTTTTGGACAGACAATAGAGGTGATACAGGCCATTATTCATGAGAAGCTTCAAGTGTAACGTGAGAAACATCTCATCTCCTGACCCCTGTTAGCATAAGAATTGCTGATAAAATTCTGGACTGAAAGAGAAGAATCTTCTGGGAAAAATATAGGCAAAAGTTTCACTTGAGAGATGTGTTTTGTAAGAAGAGTCTAGAGTAATTCCCTGCCTAAGGACCAGATCTACCTCCTAGTGCAGTTAGTGGGAATCCAGAGAGGCAGTGTGGGAGAGACTGTACATGTTTGTGAAATTTAAAAGGAAGGATATTCTTTACCATTTCTACAGCTCTGTGCTCTTGGTTTTATTTTTTACCCAAGGATCACAATATGATTTGCACACTTCAGCGAATTTAAGCCCCACAACGCTCCTGGAGAGGCTGTAAATGTAGTTCTGCTGATTCTACACCTGGATCACCCAAGTTAAAGACTGAAGAGACCTCCTCGGATCATGCATTTTCATGCATCATCAGGTTACCAAGTTGTAACCAATTTCAACTCGTTTTAACAGAGTTAGCTCTGAAAGAAGCTGGGTTGATGTAGTGGAGAAATCACACACTCTGAAAGCATGGCCTCTGCCAAAAGCTCAGCAGACACCAAACTGAGAGGACATCTGACCACAGAAAGCAAGTTTTGGTAGCAGCAGAGCATCTATCTGCAATTTAGAACCAAAGGCAGGACCTGCTGGGTGCTGATGTCTATGGAAAACCCACTGGTAGACAGGATGATCAGCTCAAACCTGAGGTGAACGTGGGCCAGCGATGGAATGGGACCACTACCCCTCTTCAGATTTTCAGCTGCATTGGAGCCCAATTCTGCCAAGCAATTTAACTGTTCAGCAGCACAAAGCTGTGAATATTAATTCACACATTGAGAACCTACACAAAATCAACTCTGAAATGCCCCAAGCTCTGCCATTAATAAAATGCAAGCACTACAATTTTAACGTCACTTTTGTACTGATGTTGTTTAAATCTTATCACATTCATGAGAGGGAGGTGCTACTTACATCCTTTTACAGTTGGATGTAGTGAGATACAGAGGTATAAATCATGGCTGTGTCAGTCACAGACCACAACAGTCCACAGATTTCAGGCAACTTTTCAGCACTCTAGATCTTACAGGCTTTTTTGATTAAGCACAAACTAAACTAATACTACTTTAAAGGGAAAATATTAAATAAATGCCAAACAGCAACCCAAATGGGCAATTAATATTCTTGGATGGATTAAAGGAAAAATCTACATGTACCAACTCAAACTATTCCAAAACAAAATCTAAACATACTGAGAAATGTTTGTAGCTGTTCAAACTGCTAATGGCATGCAAGGGGCTTATCTTTCAAATACCATAGGTCAATGAAAAGGAATATGTGAATTTCCAGATGTTCCTTGCTTGGCTGATCCATCAATATGATAACTAATACACACTTAAACTCCTCAATGTACTCCCTGAAATTAAAACAACCAGATAGCACAGAAAGAGCTTAAATAACCATTATCAATGGATTTCAGATAAAAATCAAGAAATAATTTCAGAAAGATCACCCAACGCAATCAAATGAAATAGCTTTGGAAATGGGTCAGGGAAGTGTGAGCTGGGAACCAATTACATTTCGTATGCAGAGGCAGTTCAGCAGCAAAGCCTCCCCAGATTAAAAGCCTGACAAAGTTGGTCCAAGCCACATTCCTCAGTAATTAATGGGCAAAAAAACCCTGCAGTAAACTAACAACTTTCTGCTTACCAATAGCAATCGTGATGCAGTGGATGTTTGCTCAGAAACAGGGTTTGGGTAGAGGCTGCACCTTTTCTCTCCGTGTTTGGGGAAATCAAGAGTGGGTGCTTAGTGGTCCCCACCCACAGTTTGCACCCACACAGGGCAGGGCCCCCTCCCCTCCTCGACCTGTCCCTGACAAACGACAGCACCACAGGCAGGATTGGTGGGCATCCCTGTGCCCAGTATGGGCTGACTGGAGCTCAGGGTGGCTGCACAACCAGCACAGCAGTGGCTCTCCTGACATTGGTTGATTTGACAGTTAGGAAACCTCTGCATTAAAGTTTAAGGGAGAAAACAGAAAAAAAACTGGAGTATTTATATCAGTTTACAATTTGCCAGCAGTTTAGAGGCATTTAAGGTCTTAAAGATAGTGCTAAGGACCTCACTGAATCTTAGAATTACAAAATCAAAGTTGGAAAAGACCATGAAAAGACCTATGAAAAAACCTCCAAGATGATCCATTCCAGCCATCTTCTGTAACACTGAATTCCCATTTATTTAGACACTAGACACCAAGTCTTCCCTTTGTTCTTTGCTTTTCTCTCATTTTCAACCTATCCCTGTCATTATCAATGAAATACCTTTCAAATTCTGGTCCTTGGCACTTTTTTTTTTGTTTAAAAGAGAACTTGGAAGCCTAAGTCATTTCCATGTTCTTGTAAATGGTACCCTGCTCTCAACAAATTAAGAGGAGAGTCCTAGAAGACTACAGCATGGAAAAGAAACAGTATGGGAGAAACAAAGGAATGCCATCAAGGAATGAACATATTGTCTGGATGACAACACTTTACAGGTTTAATGTGTGGAAATGCAGAAACACTTCCACTTTCCTTTCTAAATGGTGTTGCTGCTTTAACTTCAGCATCATCCAGAGGTTCCAACTGAAATTAGGAAGCCTCAACACTTCTGACACTCTACAATCCGTGTTCTTGAGAAAACATTAACTCAATTCACCATAAAAACATGCAATTTAGGAGCACTGGAAGAGCATTCTCACTAATTATTTCAAGGGAGGGTGTTTCAAAACAAGGCAATGGAAAGCACAGGTTGAGGTTAGCACTGAATTCACACACATGAAGTTTTGAGAGGAGAAATGCTCCTCTGGGTGTCTCTTCCTGTTAATCTTGTTTTGGCACTGAGTGGCCTGGCTGCCTCTCTCCTCTCTCCTGGGTGCAACCCTGCAGCTCTTTGATTTCCTTTCATATTTGCAGCTTTGTAATTTCTGGCTGACCCTTCCCAAACCTCAGATGTTTTCCTCTTGGAGCATTATGTATGCTCATAATGAGACCAGCCTGGAGCTGGGCTAGTTGTAAGGCTTTGAGGGTCTTCAGCAACTTTGTGACAATTTTGAGCTGTCAGGGAAACCAGGAGGAAAGATGGGAGCCAATTCCCCATAATTTTAGCCTTTATTCTTTGTTCCCCCCACAGGCACCCAGAAAGATAACACCACATATTTTTCTGGCTGTAGAGCTGTTACCATCTTGGACAATGGGACAGTTCCTCACAAACACCACTTACTGGAAATCATGTACAAAATTGTCCTGTCTCCACTTCCTGCTCTTCTCTCCCCCTCCACAGAGAGTCTCTTTTTAAAAGAGCACAAATGACTGTCATTAAAGATGAACCTTGTGGGTTGTGAAGCTTGGGATGCTGTAGAAATCAGGCAGACCAAGTCAGCTCAGCCCAGCTTGAACTACAAAATCACAGGAGATGGCCAGGCCACCACAGGCTTTTGCAAAGAGAAGCCCAAGCCTCACATCTGCATTTCATGTTCAAAACGTGGGGGGTTCACTTGGGATTACTCAGCCCTAGACTGTGTGGCTTATCCTTTTCTCCCACATGAATGTTGACTCCTATATGAGTGCTGCATTTGAGGGTTTATGGGTGCTATTAGGATGTTTCAGTTACTGGGTGAGAAACCCCTCTGATAATTAGTGTTCCCACAGGATTCTCTCATCCTTCCTGACTCCCAGCACATCAGAAGCACCATCTTATCAGCTGCTCCTGAAGCATCACAGCAACCCACTCTGCTTGTGCCTGTGCAGGATTAGTCAACAGCACCACACAGCCACCTCAGCTGGAAGCACTAAGCACACCTGAAGACAGATCATGCACAGAACTTAGAAATGCCACCCAGAAAAGCCTAAAACATTCATAAGAATGAAATTTAAACACCCTTTGTTAACGTTACTAAAGCTTACTCATTTGAATTTGGCATCATCCATATTCCACTCAGAAGCCAACCAAGTCGATGCAAAGCCAACGCTGCTAGGTGTTTGCTTCTTGAAGGGGATGGAGCAACATAAATTAGCCCTAAACATCTTGGATTTTCCAAGGAGAACTATTTCCAATGAACAAATGAAGAAAACAGGCTCCCAGGGACCCTCATAAATTCTGGCAGAGCATGTGCTTCCATTGAGTGCATTTCAGAACGATATTTCCTGAGGCATTTCTGAATGCTATTGATTTACATGCAAAAGATTATGTCTGCAGCCATGCAAAAGGACTGGATGACAAAGGTGAAAGAACAATGCAGCAAGAAACAAACGCAGACCTTTTTTTCTTCAAGTTAATTAAAAGAAACTAGGTCTGATTCCCTTTGTTTGACACCAGGAGGATACCATTCACTGCTCAGGAGTTAATCCTGATTTACTGCAGCAAATCAGAGCAATACGCGCTCAGCATATGAGCCAGTCTAAGTTGCAATCAGAGAGAGACTTCAGCACAATGCTCCCTACATCTGCAACAAACTCGGATCAAATTTTGCTAATCACCTACCTCTTTTCAATCCATTATGTTGACCATTAAGATAATCATATGAATTTGTAAGTCTGAGATGGGGGAGCCATGTGAGCCTCCATGGTTGTGTTTCTATGGCAACAATTCCCCTGGCATCTTCAGTCCACATTCGGTATTCCTGTCTGACTGTCTCATTCACACATTCAAAATCCCCATTTTTCCAAACACTCGTTTCAGGAGGGCAATGTTTTCTTCTTTTTTCTATTTCTCCATTGAGCTGGGATGAGGAGGTATCTGGCAGGTCAACACATCCCACTCCTGACCTAGAGAAATCAGGATGAAGGCAACAGGACAGAGGTTTTTAGCACTTTGGCTTTTTGGGTGCAGCCAGCAAGACTGAAAATTAGTCCTAATTACGTTTAACAGCTTTGGCAGCTTTCACTCCTCACAAATTAGTAACAATAGGAACTGATATCTGCAGCAACTTCCATCCAGAAGCTACCGCACTCCCATCTCCTTCTGCTTCTCTGGCAGCTTCACCCATCTCATAAAAGCAATCACTTATGTGAAAGGTGGCAGCTTCTGAAGGCCACGTGCAGCCAAGCCACGCTGCACTTCAGGCCTTGCTCAGAGTAATTCCTTACCCAGTTGGAACAAGGAGCATGCCAGGAGGCCAGAAATTAACTACTCAGTTAAAATTTGGCCATAATGCTTCAATTAACACTGCATCCTTATGAAAAGTACCACATCCTGAGCAACAGGGCCTCCATCACCTCCCTTCTGAGACCATTTCGCAGTACAATGGGCTTCACACTTAATTTTCCTAAGAGCCAGCCTGCGTTTTCAATTGCTCAGTCTCACTGTAATCCAGTCCCCACGGACCACTGGGAACAATTAGTTCTTTGTGTTTGCAGAGTGGCCACCACCTTCATCAGCTCAGCAAGGATGGACCTAAGGGTTCCCAAGGCTGAAAACACGAGCTGTTATACCCTCTTCCAACAAGTTACACTCACTAATTGGGGCATTCACAGCAAATGCTGCACAGGAGGCAAGTGATACCATTCAGCAGTGGATTATACCTGCAGCTTCTCAGTACTTCTCATGGCAATGTCCATCCACCCTGTGTTAGACTTTTCTATGTTGGCTTAAAATCTCCCTGTATTTCCACAAAATCAGGTGAAGAAAAAGCTAACAGAAGCATCCTCTCAGTCCATCCTTTTGTCAATATTCAGCTGAAGCCTTAAACTAAACCTGAAGCTGTCTGGTACTGGCTCTTGATTAGCACTCTTGCCCCAAAAAAGGCATCAGCAAAGGCAGAGGCCCTTCAGAAGGAAGATGTCTGAGTATCTTCTACTTTTAAATAATCTGTATTCTGAATATACCAGGAATTAATTCAGAATCATGGAATTCTTAAGGTTGGGAAAGACCTCTGAGATCATCAAGTCCAATCATCAAGGCAGCCCCACTGTTCCTACTGAACCATGTCACAAAGTGCCAAGTGTACAAGCTTTCTGAACACCTCCAGGGGTGGCAACTCCATCACTTGCAGGAGTTAAAGCACCAACTGCCTCCCTAAACTACTGCTTCCTCCCCTGCTCTTACCAGTTTTTAAAAAGTACAAGGGCCACATTTTTAGACAGTGTAATTTGGCACAGATCCCTTCCCTCCATTGTTTTCCCTGGCTCTGTGGTGAGTTACACCAGATGAGGATATTGCTCTAAAAAGGCTTTGCTTTAAAACAAACAACACAAACAAAAACAGGTTCAGACAAGACTGGGGATTTTGAAGCTGCATTCCCGACTCCAGAAACTTCCAATGACTTGCAGAAGTCTTTGCTTCACCAAGCCACAAATTTGTAATGCCTTTAATCTTCCCATGTAAGTCAGTTCCTCTACTCCCTTAATCATTTTTGTTGCTCTTCTCTGAATTCTGTCCAATTTACCACACAGCACAGACTCCGTTACATCTGAAAGGCCAGAAGTATGGTGCACAGAAGCTCATTTTCAAATCCTATGACCTCAGTTCTTGGGAGGATTTCAGAGACCAGACATCAGGCTATAAATGAAGAATGTGTGCCCGTATAGCTGGGTAATTTAAATGCATTTTCTGTGAATAAATCTACTTGGTACTTTCTTGATCTGTACAATCTTCTGCCATAGGGGCCTAACATAAAAATACTTCAAAGGCTCTAACAAATTCCCTCAAGATGTGATCTTCAGCATTTCAAAAGCTGAACGACATAGACAAGGTTTAAAGCGATCATGATGTATTTTCAAGGTAATGCTCTTCAGCAACTCCCGTTCACCCATTTCTTGCAGGCTAAATTATAACACCTCTCTATCTTTTTAACTTATTGACTATCTTATGAGCAATGCAAAGATAAATTTGACATTTGGTTAGGGTTTACTATACCTCATTATCTTTAAATGAAGCACAGCTATGCTTCCTTCCTTCAAATACCTACTAGGCAATTCCAAATGGAAATCCTCCAGCCACAGACCCTCACCGCTTCCTTTGCCTCTTGCAACACTAAGAAAGTTGAGATTTGGATTCAAGTTCCAATCTCTCTTGCCACGTTGAGCTGAAACAAGACCCTTGAACAATAATCTTTCATGAAAGCTTATTTTTATGTCACACCTCAGTCCCATCCCTGATATTAATTACACAGTTTGAGTTTTAAGCCAAAAGATATTTTGAAACTGGTGCTCTTGGTTGAAACCAAGGCTCCTCATGTCCTCCAAATAGTTTCATAACAAACTCTCCTAGGCTGCTGCATATTGAATGAGAATGTGGATGATCAATTGCAGCCCTCCTTGCACGGTTAACTCAATCAGCAAACTTCTAATGACTCCAGCATGTTACAGCCTTTTTTTTTGGCTAATGAGAACCGTATTGACCAGATTTTTCCCGTTCTCCCAGGATCAAACGCCAATATGGAATGAGTTCTGGTACAACTGTAACATTAGCCTGCAAGCCAAACGCTGACCAGCAAGAGCAGGACACAGCCTGAGTGTTATTAAGGAGAAAAAGAGCTCCCAGACTTGTGGGCTGGCCTTTCCAAACCCTTCCATGGTTTGTGTCTGTCTGGTGAAACCAAAGCCCCAGCGCAGAGCTTCCACCTTGGTGCAGAGATTTTATACAGAAAAGCCTTTTGTTCCCAGCTGCACCATCCCTCCTCCTCCTCCCTGCGTTCTGCTGCAGGATAATTCGTAGCAGGTGAGAAGTAAATGTGCTTTGCTTCCTCTTTCTTTCACTTTTGTGCTGTTTGTTGCTGCAGTTTACCCTCACCACTGTTTCTTTTTCCTTCCTCCTTCAAACAGAAGTCAAATGACCCTTCTCTGTATGAAAATCTACACCTGCCCATGTGCTAAGTGAAGAGCAGTGTTTATTGCAGAGCCTGAAGACTGAGATGGGAAACAGTTCATGCGATGCTCTCTGGCCTGTTAACGACCACCATTAAACAAAGATTCACTCCCATGGAAAGAAATTCCAGTGACTTCAGTCATCTTTGGAGCAAGACTGTGTTTCCTTCCAAAATCCTTCCATTTCCAGTACAATCTGATTTTTAAAATGACCAGTTTCTAAAAGACTTTCCAAAATGCTGCAGTCTGACCAATTTCTCTCCATCAAGAGGAGACTTTGGTTCCATTTTTGTCCGCGCTATTGTTTTGTTGGGTGACAAGTCACTTCCTTTCTCCAGTCTTTCACTCCCCTCTATCAAACAGGGATAACATAGAATATTTTGTCCTCTAGGAAGCAAAACTGCTACAGAAAACAACCAAAAAAGAGGTATTATCTTGCTTTTGATGAGCTTCACATTGTACCACCTGACAGCCGTGCACTCTGGCATCCCTGGATGCAACCAAACCAAATCAAAAAGTAAAAACACACTGGGTAAAAAGATGAGAGAGAAGGTATCATTAGTACTTTCTAATCAACTGGAAAGGGTCTATTCTCCAAAGCTGCTTTCCAGACTAAGCTAATTTGCTAGTATCATGGTGAACAAAGATCATGGTGAACATGCATAGTTCATCAACAGGGATTGTGTTCCTTCCTCTTTAAGAGGTGCTCCTACGCAGTTCTCTCCACTTTAAAAGGCTTAAATATTAAATATCATTCAGCCAAGTCATAGTGGGGGTCCATGCTTGACTTCATTCCTCTCTTAACAATGTCCTCAGGCCATCTGCCAGGAATTCAGACACTTAATAACTTCCCTGGGCTGAGAACTCTTCACCTCGAGCACGCTCTCCTCTTATCTACAGTGGGAAATGTTCCCATTTATTTCATGATCCACTCTGACCACGGCACTCCTTGCTTCACTGACTTTCTCCAGCATTATTCTCCAGGTTCAACATTCCCAGCCTCACCTGCAGGTCCAGGCACACCCTGGTAGCTTCCTCTTGGCCTTAGCTTTCAGCCTACAACACCCAATCCTTTGTTTCCTTCTCCCACCCTGACTTCCACATCTTCTTCTGTGCCACCATCCTCTCCTTTGCAAAGGCTGATCCACAGAGCTCTAGGACTTTGCTGTGGTGACCAGTTCTGATAAAGGACCTTTTATTCAGCCTTGCATTTTCAGTGCTGAAGGGTCCCTTTGCAAAGCCATATCCTAATGGTGTGCCACCCTCTTCTCATAACCATTCGTCTTTGCAAGAGTAATTCCAGTGACTTGTGAGCAGAAGCTGGAGCTCCACATTTGCAAGCAGGTTTCTACCCTTCCCTGCTCTTCCCTTAGAGCCTGCTGAGATGTCCTGCACAAACACTCATCACGTTTCTTTCCTCCAGACATGTCACACTCCTTCCCATCCTCCTTTTTTTGTGCAGAGGACATAAGCCAGCCAGCCAGAAATGGCCACCAGGAATGCACTT
Organism: Dromococcyx pavoninus; assembly: GCA_033558185.1. Lineage (NCBI taxonomy): Eukaryota > Metazoa > Chordata > Aves > Cuculiformes > Neomorphidae > Dromococcyx > Dromococcyx pavoninus. Next base: position 209,310 of record JAUMJL010000666.1, on the reverse strand, counting down.
TCACTGATTTACTCTGTTTTAATCTCCTTCCTCTCCTTGCCCTATACAAAATGTTTACAAATTAAAAAAAACCCCATATTTGGGTCCAAAAATCTGTGATTTAAGCCCATTCTTGTCCACTGCTAGCAGATGACAGCCATGGTTTCAGAAATGTCCAAGTCACTCCAAGCTTTACTCTCCTGGGCATCAAGAAGCCAGTTCTTGATATATGTGACTGGCAACTCCCAGGAGAGGCTGCAGTCTAAAGTAAATTAAAAAGTTACAGGAAATATAACTTTGCCACTTCTCTTGTTTTTCTTATTTAAATGGAATAGAGTATTTGCACAGCCAGTTTTTGTATTACAGGACTCTTTCCTCAGATTGCTTTTAAGTTCATTTAAGTTCCAGCTTCAGGAAGAAAATGGGAGCATTTGATTTATTGGTACAGGGGAAGAAGGACAAAGTAAGCAATAAATCTAGCAACAGCAGTGTTACTCCAGCTCAGTGCAAGCCAGTCCCAAGGAGCACCCAGATGCCAGTCCAAGATCAGCACATCCACCTGATGTCGAGGGCAAGTCCTCCCCTTGCTCTGTGCCTCGGTTTCCCTGCTCAGAATAAGACGATGCAAACTGTGAAGTTGAATTCACAGTTATATTTGGCAGAGATGTAAAAACATAAAATCATGTACTCACAAGCAAATCCATGGAGATGGTGTTATCAAGCAGCACTTCTATATAAATCATGTCTCTAGGATACACACAAAAGAACCAGCGTGAAGGCATTAGGGCAGTGCGACGCTTACGACACCGTCTTAACCCTCGAGGGATTTTGTTGTTACTGTCTCTGGGCAAATCATTGAATCTTTCCCCGTCTGTACCATGGAAAACCAGCCCATCCTTCCTTTTCTTCCTCCTCTCAGCCCTACAAGCTCTCAGGGCCATAAAGTGACTCCTAAATATACTTGCAAAACTGGTCTGATAGAACCCCAAATCCTGCTGCACTTCCAACACAAATAATGGGTCACCAATACACGTAATGCTGGATAGACCCAGAATTACAGATGGAAAACATGGAAATCGTTTACCTACAATGGATTATTTCTAGTGGGAGGTGCAGGGGGGTTGAAACTATATGATCTTTACGATCCCTTCCAACCCAAAATACTGTATGATTCTCTGATTTGTAACTTCTAAAGTAAATATGAAAAAAATAATGAATTTTCTGCCTATTTTTTTGTCCTTTTTTTTGCCTTCGAAGAGTAGAGAGCAATCACTAGAAGGTTCTGTGGACAAATCAATACAACTAATACCCAACAAGTGACCTTTCCTCAGTGTCTTATAAGTACCTGTCAACTTCAGGAGTGCCACCACAATTGAACAGGGAGATTTAAAGCCAGACTATTCATTAGAGATCAAACTATTATTCTAGAGACTTAAACGAATTGGCCAGTGGCCAGCCTTCCGGACAGTTTAGGTACCACCAGTGAAATGGAAAGGGGCTGCTATTTGGTTTGCACAAAAGCACAGAAGAGGAAAAAAACCCAGTCTTTTAAGAGGAACAAGAACCAGGCTGTTCAACTGACCATGGGCTGACAAGATGGCATGAAGGGTAAGAAGATATACAGCACAATCAGGGGACTATGAAAACAAGTAGAAGTCTGTAAACATCAGAGATAGCCTCTATTTTATGGCATCTCTAATAATCCACCAACTAAGCACACTATAATGAATGCAGTCATAAAATAAAGAGGTTTGGAGGGTGTCTCAATAACTCCAATTTTCTTTTAGACAGTAGATACTACTGACTTGCCATACACAGTTCTGATTTAAAAGCCAAATTATTACTTTCTCTAATATAGCTCAACTCTGCATTCAATGCTAACATTGCAAAGTAGGAGTTACAAACCCCACCATTAATCATCTGTATCAAATGATACATCACCTTTATCTCCCTAGAGCCCTTTGCTAAGGATAACCTTCTTCTCAAGCTCTCCTTCTAAAACTGTTATTTATGATGATGAGGACAAAAGCAAAGGGGTCTAAAAAGAGCTCTGTTATACAACATCACACGTGTCTGTACCGTGCGAGCAGGAACATCACCTCACCTCACAGCAAGCAAGCCAGCTCTGAACAAGAAGAGCACAGCTGTACTGGCTCTTCATCACTCTCAGGTTAAGCAATGCTGTCAGTACACCCACACTACATTTAAATGAAGCTATTATTATATTACTCTACAAGAAACAACCTACAGGAGGATCAGAATTAAAAGTCCACTATGTAGAATGGAAATAAAAAACAGGGCAGTGAGAGGAAGCAGCCTCACACCACACATTTCTGCAGTTCCCCATCCACACTTCACCCCTTCCCTCATGGTTAGAGCAGCTGGAAAGCCTTGAGATGACAACACTGAATTTTCCTTTGCACTTTAGCAGCAGCTCGTGGTTATTTGTGGTTGGCAAAAAGGAAAGGTGCATTTCAGATGACACAAGGTAAGCCAGTCTGACCACCTGTAAAAATAAGATTATACCACACAGCCCGTGGTTCCAAGTAGTCCAGCTTTGCCACAGATAAGGCTTTCTGAGCAGGCTTAGGTTGCAAATTGAGCACCACTTCTTCAAAAACTACCCAGTTGCTGAAAGTGCAAAAGGCAGAGTTTTAGGATGAGGTTTACGGTGTAATTTTTTCCATCAAATTCTGCTTATGATGATTTAGCTGAGTGGATCCAGAATCTGTTACAGTAAAACAGGTTGAAGAGGACATGGAAAAAGATATTCCCATTCTTCAAAGGCAGAAAAACAATCTTTCATCTTTTCTGACCTGATAAAGATTATTACAACTGGTATGATTGCTTTCAGCAGCCTAGAGTCTGACCTATAATTCTGTAAAAATATAATTAACCCTTCATATACTGACTGTCAAGAATTTTCACCCACGTGCTTCTTGTTCATCTCACTCCACTTTGTATGGAAAACTTGCTGTATTGTAGATCTTCATGTGAAGACTCCTGGGGCTTATTTCATGATCAGACAGAACAGATTAATCATAGAATCACAGAATCATTAAGGTTGGAAAAGATCTCTAAGCTCATCCAGTCCAACCATCAGCCCAGCCCCACCTGCCTTCCAAACCACATCCTCAAGTGCCACGTCTACAGGATTTTTAACCCCTCCAGGGATGGAGACTCCCTCACTGCCCTGGGCAGCCTCTGCCAATGCTTCACCACTCCTTTGGTGAAGGAATTTTTCCTAATATCCAACCTAAACCTCCCCTGATGCAACTTGAGGCCATTTCCTCTTGTGCTATCCCTTGTTACTTGGGAGAAGAGACCAACACCCACCTCATCACAACCTCCCTTCAGGGAGCTACGGAGAGCAATAAGATCTCCCCTATTAAACCAAACAGAATACCATCACAGTTCAAAACTACGTCTGTTCATCTCAACTGCCCAAGAGAGTGCACCTTCAAAACAGTGAGGTTTGTGTCCAAACAGCTGAGAGAGAACTTCACTGGCCTGTTTGTCAGAAGAAGCCAAACAGCAGCAGCTCTGAAGGACTGCAACTCACATTCACCACTTCCAAAAATGAATCCATATTGTAGGAACACAAACGGGGAGGCAACAAATCGATCTGCCTGATGGGTCCTACAACAGGAGACAGCAGCACGACGCACAACAGCACCAGGGTACGGAGCTGCCTTCCTTACACGTGGGCTTTGAAGCCAAGGTGCAGAAGGCCAGCCTGGTGTGAACGTGTTGACAAAGTTCAGAGGAAGCAGCCATCCTGGATGGAGACTTTTTGCTCCCACTGCAACAATGAGGAAGGAAAAATAGTGCAGACTCTGGAAGTTGTTTCCCACCACTGCTGCTTTGTGCAGCTGTAGCAGCGTTCGGAGAACGACCACTGTGAGCACAGAAAGGTAAATTAACTCTCTCATACCTGTGACAGAAATAAGAACATATAAAGTTCAACGTTAGCCTTGCACACCACACCAGATGAAACCAAAACATGGATTGCTGGGAGCTGGGAGGACAAATCAACCCCACTTTTACACAGTTTTGCCCTGAGCATGTGCCACTCGCTGCTTCCAGTGACAAGGAACAAGGCAAGGACTGCTGTAACAACCTTCACCTTATTGCTGCCATCACCACCACAACTGCACCTCACACCCTCATGAGACACAAAGAACAGATATGGATAATCCTACTGAGAGCAAACGAAAGCTCTCCAAGCATCTGAGTCCTGGGAGAGGGATCCCTGCTTTCGCCATCACCAAGGGAAAAAGCCCTCACTCTACTCAAAAGGCCTTTGTTCACACACAGAGCAACCTCAGCTTGGGCAGCTCATCAGAGCTGGTGGGAGCTCAAGACCCCATGGTAGACACAGGGATTACCTTGTGATTTTTAGTGGCGTGTTGTTGATGACAAAGATCTTGGCATGTGATGGAAAAGCAAGGTTAACACCACTAAGCACAGAACAGGTCCTGTGCAATTCCTCACTCGCCACTTGAAGTTTAACTTTCTCTGTTTACTTTTTAATTTAATGTATTCTTTTGATCTCTCTTCCTCTCCTTTCTCTTGTCTCCCTGAGTTTGCTGACACAGTAGAAGCATGACAAGCTCAGACAAGCTAACCTACTTTTTTCTTTCTCTCTTGTACACGTTAACGCTCCCACTCTTCTACCTCGCAAATGAAAGCGTATTCCAAGTATCATTATAATGATACTCCAAATCCCCCTGTGAAGTAATTCCCCCAACTGACAGGTGAAGAAACTGAGACACACTGAGCTCTTAAATTACTTGCCCCTCAAGCTTAGAGAGGAAGCCAGTGACACAAGTGGAAATGAAACTCAACAGCCTTTTTGGTTTTCTTGGCCCCAATCTATATAAAATTATCATACCTCCACCCATCACAGGTCTGTCAAGTACCTCTATTGCTAAATACAGCAGTAATAGCAAAACTTTAGCAACCCATCACACAGACTTACACATTTGTATGATTTAATTGCAGCCAAGGAGCACTCATTGCCGTGCCCTGCGTGCAATCAGCCTGTACTGCCGCCCCTCAGCTCAGGTTCAAGGGCTCCACGCTGCCTCTAAACCTCCAGGTATGTGTTAATAGAAAGGGGTCACAGCTTCCCTGCCTTCTGTAGCCTATAGAACGGTTTGTTTACACATTAAGCTCTGTAATATACTCAATTTCTTTTTATTTTTGGCCTGAGCTTCCAAATGCTCTGGACTTGGCTCCCTGTGTGCACTCATGTTTGGGACAGGTTCAAACCCAGGTCCACCTGAATCTCATCACGGATATCGCTCCGTCAAGATGTTTTCCCTCTACGTGTGGAATAATTCAGCACTAAACCAGGAGCTCGATTTTACAGAGATTACATTTCCAGTTATGACACTGACTAGAATTCAATATCCATCCCTCCCCTCCAGGGTACTGAATAACTTTCAGCATTTACAAACCCGAACTTTCAAAAGCAAGAACACCTTTAAAATTAGTCTAAAATTACTTGAATTCAGATATTGACACCTTTGGGGTTAATATTCTCAGAGATGCTCTCTGCAACAAATCGTGCCTTTTTTATTTTATGAAAGCTGAACTTAGCACATTATCTTGGAGCTCAGCCTTAAAGGCAAAAAAATCCAAATACTCCAAGAAGCGAATGATAAAACCAAAAATGGGCTTTGGACAAAGCATATTTTTGTGCCAGATGGTCTGTCTACACCCAAGAGCACTCAAAAAAAATTAAACCACATTAATTTTTGAGGTAAATCAGTTGAGCACCATTTAGATCCCTGTATAGACGTTTTACTTCACAATCAAAGTGGCTTTAATTAGGTTTCGCTAAATTCATTTTGGAAGAGAATCAAGTTTAAACGAAAAGAGACCACTTTCACCAGGAGCAAGGGTGACCACAAAGGGGTTTGGTGCAGTTTAACTGATGTGTTTTATGTGTATGTCGTTAGTTTAATACAAATTAACTTCTGCCTATTCCAGTGTAGACAAGCCCACGGATCTTTACATCTAAACCTGTAATAATACTCCTTTTGTCTTGTCAGTTTGAGCAGTGAGCTCTCTGGAAACATTACACTGAACAAGGCATCCTCCACTCAGGCCAGGATCTCACGGGATTTAGATCCATACTGGTCCTGCATGGAAGCAGTAAATAGCCTCTTTGGACAACTCATGAGTCAAGTTACTTGCACATATATCCAAAGCACTGGACAGAAGAAATTAAAACCTGAAGCCAGCTACGGCTGGACTCGATCATCTCAGAGGTCTTTTCCAACCAGATGACTCTATGATCATCACAAGAAACACACGCTGACATCCACACTCCTTACACCCCACGTTTCATCCACAGGTGGGATCCTGGGTGGATCTGTGCATGTGGGATCCACACACCAGAGTGGAGCTGTTCACATGCATTTCAGTTCTAATGTTTAATTATCTTGAACACAGCGACACCCACACCACTCCAGAAAGAAATCGATTCTCTCTTTGCTCTCAGCTCTAAATGCATGTATCCCATGATCAGCCAAACAGAACAGACACATGGGATTGTACATCTGGGAATCATGAGGCCTTCTTGCATATAAAATTATTTTGCAAAGCATCTCTCTCAGACCCAGCTTTAAGTATTTTTCCTTCACTTTAACGCTGGAAAATTTGATGGATGTTTTTGGTTTATAAGTTATTAAATTATAAACCACTCAGTTGAGTTACTGGAATGCTTTTCACTCCTCAAATCTCTCACTACATGTTCTCAATCCTATCTGCTGTGTTTCTTTGACATGCCAGGACTCTCTTTTTTTGCCACTAGTGCTGGGACTCCGCTCCTCCCATCACTGACTTAAGGCTGGCTCTGGGGTTGAACTGGGCACACAAATACCTTTCCAGGGCAAACAGTAACAGATGAACAATCACAGGGCTTCAAGAAGACATGAAGTAAACATGAACCTCGTTCAGACATTTTTTCAGCACCGATGGCTCTACCAAGGAGTTTGTAAAACCAAAGGAGGAGATTTCCTACTGAAAAGCATCTCCTCAAGAAGGCACTGCCACTATCAGTGACTCAGAGAAGATGGCAAGCTCATTCCTACAAGAATCTCATTACATGGTCACAGACTCCAAAATTATCGTGACCCGTCACAGGCTCATTGTGAACCAAAAAATCTGGTCATCTTCACATCTTCCTCACTCCACTGGCAACAAAACAGGGTGGATCAGACACCCTGGGCAACTCTTCATCTGCAAACTGGCAATAATATCATTTCACTTTTGCCACCTCCTGACTGCCACGTCTCAGGGTTGTGGACTCCTACTTAGTACCTACAGCAATTAACACAATAAAGGGTTAAACTCAACTGTGGGTAACAGGCATTCTAATCATTATCTTTTTTCTTTTTGAATTTCCAAACCTGTCCAGTGAGTGCCATCCTGCATTCCAGGGTGAAAATACAAATGAAATTAAAGGCCATAATGATTCTATGATGAAAGGGAACCTCAGAAGCAGCCAAACTTGTCCATGGAAGGAACCTTCAACCAACCCCACAACACCCTCTGCAGTAAGAACTGAAGATGTGAGTTTTGTGAAGGCACACGACAAGAACCAAACTGCACACGCTGATTGGAGCAGAAAAGCATTTTGATGGTGGCGACACAAGAGTGAGGGAAATCCTGAAATCTTAGTCTCCCCCTCCAAGCTGTAAAGTACCCAATATTTTCCAATTTCAATTAAAAATGCAACCCTGTGGGAAAATTGTGGAAATGCCACTTTGGGTAACTCTTCTGCAGTGATTTGCTACAGAAACCAAAACCCACAAGGTGTGTTCTAGCATTAAGCTAAATCACAAAGCCAGGTGCTACTGTGCTTCAGTTAAGTATTTGTACTCCTCCCTCTCTCTTTCAGATTTTCCTTGGAAGCCCAAGCAATCATTTACGGGAGCACAGGGTCCCTTCTGTGCTGGAACGGCTTTTCTTTTCCTTCCTCCCTCTCTTTTAGGAGAGTGGCAACGCCGTGCAAAGACCGGATCTTGTTTGACTTTATTGCTATTAGGGGCAAAGTAAAAAGAGTGAGACCTATAAACACAAAGATGCCAAGATACAAGGAAACCACATGCTTGAATGCCCAGCCCTGGCTGCTTTGTTCCGTGAGTAATAACCAATATGTTGGCGGAGGTCATAAATATACGTTTGCCAGAGGACAAGTGGAGGTGCGAAAAGATACACTTTATCCCAACAAACCATTTCATTTCCTATGGCAGAGCATCCTTTCGCCCTTGCACACATCATAAACCTTCTTTTTAGCCACATTTTTCCTCTGAATCAATACCTCCTGTTCCACTTCTGCTCCCTCCAGCAACAGGCGCTGCAGAAATGCTTCTGAGGGATTCAGTGCCGAAAATGTTTGGGAGAAGAAAAACAACCATGCAACAGGGACCCATTTGGAGCCCAAATCACAGGGCAAGTTACAGGATTTAACTATAAACTTTGAATTCAGGCCAGACCGGTTGAAGTTTCACTAAATTCAGTTATCCCAGGGTAATTTGGTGCTTTCTGTGGCGGCAGCTCAAGCAAATCACCTGGCAATCTCACACTCTTCATCTCCACAGCACTTGGAATTCCTCTGAAGCCTGACCTTCCCAGCTGGCCTTGCTGCCCCGACCCACACCCTGACCCTGGGCCAGGTACTCCTGGCTCAGCCCTTCTGAAGCAGGAGCCCTAAATTTCCAAGGAAAGCAGTAACTCTGCTTTATGGGAAGCTCATGTTTTGAAACAGCTCCTTCAAGCTGCTGGAGAGCCCAATGCACCCAAACCTGAACACTAAACTTTGGTCTGAATTGCAGAGTCCAACCAGTCAGCCCAGGAACTCATTCAATATCATCATCGTGGAGATACTGGGTTGACTACTTTGTGCCTCCAGTTTCAGAGGACTCAACGGCTGTTGATCAAAAAACCTAAGCCAGGTGGGAGAGGGGGGGTCTGTAAAACACTGTACAACCTATCCCAGTGCTTGCACACATCCTGAGAGCACGGGGCCAGTCCAACAAAGGTCACCACAACCCACTGCAGCACGTGATGCTCAGCCTTTCAGGGTGAGGGGAACCTGGAAGCAACATGTTTCACCCTAGAGAAATCCTATGTTATTGATGGACTGCATGGGGCAGGAGGGAGAGCCTTCAGTTGCACAGGCAGGTCAGGAGTGCAAAACCCACTTATTTCAACAGGATAATGAACAGGGCCAGGTGCTTAAGCTCAGTATTTGTAGAGTTTAAGCTTCAGTGTTTACATAACATTTCAGTTTCACATGTCTGTAAAAAGTGAAAAGGAAAGAATATGTGATACAATGTAAATTAAAAACAAAAAAACAAAAAATAACATAACAAAACCAAAACATAACATAACAAACATAACATAAAATCAAAGCCATCACACGCACTCCCCACCATGGCTCAAAATGAGTTTTCAGCACAAAACCAAAGCCTTTGTCCTCTCACATTCCACAACAGAGATTTCAATAAAGCAACAGTGCTCAGCTCCAAGACACTTCCAGGCCATCAAGGTGAGACATTTATGCAGGTTTATAAGCCAGGACGTCATTGTAAACGGTTCAGAAGCTGAGCAAAATGTTCATATGTGACCAAAATTACCCCAGAATGGCTTTCACCTGCTTGGTTATACAAATGCCTGCCTTTTTATTTTTCTCCTTTAAATCCAAGACTGTGCACAACGCCAAAGGGGAGGACGGAGCAGGGTATGTACTGGAATGTCTGAAGGCTGCAGACTTGGGATTTATATTCCATGTTGAATTCATTGTTCTCTCTCCTACCCCCACTGCCCTCTAAAAAATGCTGCAGCCATGACAGAAATAAATTAGCCTGAGGTACAGGTCACACCTTCAAGGGCAGCAAGCATTCTGGGTAAAATCAATAGAGAAGATGGGAGTCTCTAACAGCTGAAGCAGAAAGAATGACGCATTGATAGCTTTACACACACCCAAACAAAGGCACTTTGGAGAAACCCTGGTCCCTGCTGCCTTGCGAACACAAAGCTCATTTTTTTCAACCACCTGAACCCCAACAGCAACACAGAGGAGAGTCAGAAAGGCACCCATTTCTTCAGAGAATTTGCATATTGATGCAGAAAATCCTCCTTCTTTGCATCTCGGCCCGGAAAGGAGCTCCAGATGCTCAGGCTGCAACTCCCACAAACTTCTACAGAGATCAGAATCTGCACTGAACTTAAATTTTTGCAGCACTTTCCAACCCCCCAAGTGTTAAAAACTGAAACTTTGGACAACAAAAAAAAAATCCCCTAAACGTTGGTGAACACAGAAATGAGTCCAGGAGGCACCAACAGACACCGATATTATGTGTTGCATTTGTTATTTTCACTTGTGAGTTTAAAGCAATTGATAATATATACAAAATCACTGACATCCATTGAGAACCTTAAACTCAGGCTTTGGTGTTTATGAATCACACTTCTGAAATGAGGTGATACAAGATTTGTAAGGATATGGGATATCATGCACAAAATTCATGCACAAGTCTAGTGGCTCTTACTCACGCCCTGATGGCGAGTTAAGTATTAACTCTCAGAGCGAGGCACATAACCTGTTCAGACACTTCACACATCTCACAGGGTTCCTACCTGCATTTTCAGGTTCCTAAAAGCTTTAAAGCCTGATTTAAGCTCCCACAATACTTCTAAAAATAGGATTTAGACTCCTCAGTCCCACAGGAGTTTTTGAAATTGCTACCCAAGAGGTTTCTCAATAGACAGAGCTAAAAGCTTTTCTCCTCTTCTGTCCCTCCCAGACTTCTCCAGAGACAACTTTGGCCCAAATACAGCAGGATCTAAATCCAAATGAACCCTCATTTTGTGCAAAGCCAGCAAGAGAATGTCAAATATGTAACTTTCCCCTACCCTCTGTGTTTGTTTGCGTTTTTAAACCCACACAACATTAACATTTGTATTGTTCTTTGATCATTAGACTCACAATTCCACCTATGGTGAAATACAGCATAGTTTTGATCTATATTTGTACTTACATTTGTGGAGACAGTGAAGAATATCGTAAATAGAGTTGTTTTCATTTCCACTGCTACCTGCAAAAATAAATGGAGGAATTCACCATTAATACCAGAGCTGCACCAAAGGATTGTCTCTGGTTACAGTCCTATGTTTCAAACAATGTGGTAACAGCCTTCTAGGAAAAATTACAATAAGATCAACACCTTGAGGAAAGTGTTCCTCAGCAATCATCCATGTTTTGCTGCTTTTGCACCTCTGGATGGCTCTGAGAAGCCACCAGTGCAGAGAGAAGGAAGACATTGCTTCACTCTGCTCAACGGAGAGGAGGCAGCACTACTGAGGCTCCTCAGCAGAGCAGACCCCTGGCTCTCCAGCTGGCCCTGCAGAAACCTTGGACACTGACACGTGGCTGCGACTTGTTCAGGAAGAGACCTCGGTGAGAGCTGACTGAGGGCACAGGTTCAGATGTGGTTCCTCCAGAGCAGAGGAGCAAAGGTGCTCCTCGTAGACACGCAGCCTCCACCAGAAATTTTAGGCAAGGCAAACAGTTTTATTATGAACTTGTAAAGATGTTTTTAGCTGGACCATAGGCTTCCAGCTCCTACATGGCTCATTCCCTGCAGCTACTTTCATGTGCTGCTCTTAAGGATGGGGAAAGTGGGGAAAGAAGCCACAATCGAGATCTTCCCAAGAATGACCAAGATCATCTGGCTTAAATCAAACATTAGACAGAACAGTGCAATGACTTGTCCTGCTGTTCCTTGGCTCTTCTCAAAGTCAAAGGCACAGGGCAGCAATCCACATTACTGCCTGTGATACTCTAAAAGCCTGCCTGAGCTACCATTACCAGCTTTTGCCTTGTTCCTATGTTAGACATGGAAAAATACAGTTGTGCGTTCTGACGTGTACTGCAAACTCTGAGCTTCCTCAAAAGAGATGCAATGTCATCTGGTGCAGCTTTCTCTAAAATAACTCATCCCCTATTTGTTTTATGCTTCACTGCATTTAGCCATGTGGAAAAGTCCTGCCCAGTTTCGGAGAACATTCCGATAGTCACAAGGGTACATTATGTGAACAGATCACATTTAGCATCTGTAGGTCAAGAATGACCCATGAGAAATACACCCCTTTGGGGCCTGGTTTTCTACAGCAGTCCCAGATACCAGCTGGCTTCCTTTTCTGAGTGGCTTAGCCAGGGTGTTTCAGATGGGTCTTGATATCCTGATACTCAAAACGCTCTGTGCAATCACCATCTTCAAAAAATGCCTCAGGACGTTGCCTCTAAGCAAGCACCAAAACAAGGAAGCTGCCACAATTAACTACCCCAGAAACCCAAGACCATTGTGCTCTGCTCTGCACATCCCAGGACAGGAACAAACTCACAGTAAAGGTAACCTACAGCTCAAGGCAATATGATACACCCAGTTCCTGCACCTCCTGCCTTCTCTATTCAGATTTCACCTCTGCCTGTTGATTATGGCTGGTTTCTGCCGTGCCTCCACTTTCAAAGAGCAAGATCACAGAGGGAACTCAGACAGCAGAGACCCATTGTAATTTTTCAGCCCATCTGAGTTGCTCAAAAAGCCTGGATTCAGCACACCAATGAAACACAAACAAAAATCCATGCCACACGCATTTGCAAAGCTTGTCCCACTCTGGAGGTCAATGAAACCTCAGAAAGACCCGGGCCTTTCCAAGAACTATGGGATTCCCCTCCCTCATTTTAAAAAGAAGGATTTATATTCAATTTGGGAATACCTGGGAAGATGAAAGGTGAAAATAAAGATGGGCAAGAGGCTAAATGGCCCAAATCTGCCTGATACTCATTTAATGGTCTTTACTGTTGCACATCACTAGTGGGGTTGTTAAGATCTGGGCTCCACGACCTAGGAGTTTTTCCCCACTTATAACTTCTGCAAGCCTATAAATTGCAAAATTTCAAGCATAGGAAGGGAAATGAAATAATCCAAAAGTGTTTCCTGTCCCTAAGTAAATTTGTAAGTGAAGTGGATTCATATGAAGCTGTTGGATTTGGATACCTGAAAGTGAACAATAGGAAGAGGAAGGCCATGCTGTTTGCATCTGGATAAGGACAGTATTTTGGACAATATTTTGTCTTTCCACTGCCACTAAAATAATTTAAGCTAAATGCAAATGTTAGTGTTCAAACACCAAATCTGGGTGTGCAGTTTAGCAGCCAGGGTTTATCATTTCTCTGCAAGTACAAGGCATCTTTCTTCTATAAATATGCAAAGTACCTCAACAAAAGACTCTCCCGGTCACCTTCCCCATTTCACAGCTAAGGAGGTGGAGGTGTTGCAAGCAAAGAGGAGAGAGACAAGGCCGTGACCACCCCGAGTCCACGTCCATCCACAGCACAACCCTGACCGCCTCCATAATCCCCTGCAGGTTGTGAAATCAAAGAGAAGGGGGAAAAAAAAAAAAGGCCAAGAAATTTTCCCAGCCTTCTCTCATCAAATGCTTCCTTGGATCTCAGGGGATAAACGTAAGGAGAGATGAGAGAGCTTCAGCTTTGGTCCTTTGCAGATTCCTTCTGCTTGGCCTGGCTGCTCCCCATCCCTCCGTGTGCACGCAGCAGGTAATCCCGGTGGGAATCAACCGAGGGGCCGAGGGTAACCCAGTCCCTTCTACTTCTGCTCTCGCCCTTTGCAAAGAAGAAATTCTGAGGAGGGGGGAATTCTGCAGGTTTGGAGCTGAGACCTATTGTTTGTGAAGATATTATGCACTTCTAACCCTGGAAAGAGGAGCATGCATCATGACTAACCTGCTACCCTTTCTTCTTACGGAGTCTTTGCAGGGGAAACCAACTTCCAGTTTAAATTAACCCCAAAAAATAAATATACAGCTTTTAAACAAGGAATTTACACCTATATGTATAGTTATTTCTTCAATTATCTCAAGTTTATAAAATTCAGATACTGAAGGCTGTATCCACCCTTCCCACTTAAATAATTACATGTTAACTTTTGATAAGCAATAAACTTACTAAAGAACATCACAGGACAAATTTGAATACCAGAAAGTATCAAATGTTTCTGATCTGCTTCAATCAATCATTAACTCCATACAGTGTCTAATGATTTGAGTCCATTTCACTTCTTATTCAGTGGTCATTTTGTTTCTTGCCCATTTGGCCTGTGTTCAGAAAAAACTCCATTAGGCAGCACAAAAAAAAAATTGTTCTCCTCCCCCTTTCCAAGGTTGGGAATATTTCAAAACCTCAAGAGAGAGGAGTTTTAAATATGCCTTTAAAAGCAAGAAAGCAGAGAGCACTTAAAAAATTTAAAAGCACAATACTTATTACATTAAAACACGTTGTTATCGAGTAAAATTGCTTTCTCCCATCTCTCTCCTAAGAGTTTTGCAATTCATTTTCCAGCAAGAACTGGGAATGTATTGAAAGGCAAAACATCTGTGCTCAGGCTAGAACTGATCACATGAACAAGCCACAAGATTTGCTTGATAACATACAGAGTTTATTATTCACGAATGAGTCTCATTTCCAACTTTAAGGGGAGGACGGGGAGAGAAGGGGGAACAGTGTTAAATCACACACCCTGGAAGCAAAGGATTGCATTGATAGGAACCACTAAAAAGAAGAAAGAAAAGAAAAAGGAAAGAAGTTAAAAGTGAAAAAAACAAAGCTCTGTGCTACCAGCAACTTAAATCTTTAAAAATTAAGCTCAGCCCCACGAACCTGGAAACATTTTCATTTAAATTGAGTTTACCTTATCAGAGAGGCTGAACAATCAGAAAACTGCCAAACTCTTCTAAAAGTTCAGCCCTGCTAAAAGGTGGGAAGGGATAGAGGAGAGCAGAAAACAAAAGGCATGAGTTCAAAGCCAAAAGCTGCTCGAAAAGTTACTTCCTCTGCACCCCTCTTACTGACCTACGAAGTCTTCAGTCCACAGGTAGCAAAGTTTGTCCTCCTCCTCCCCTGCCAGGCTCCCACTTGCAGGCAGACACAAACTGCAAGACTGAGGGTGCACTGAAGAAAACTGTTTCCAATCTTCTGGTGCCTAAGGAGGGAGAGAAAAATGCAGTCCAGCCAGGTACAGTTTCTTCTTGAAAAGTAAATCCGGCATTCTGGAATGAGTTCAAACATAGGGCTTGACAGGCAAAGGAGAAAAGCTTTTTCACTGAGCATGCTTAGTCCTGCACTGCCTGCACACTTAATGAACATTACTTCCTTCCCAGTGGTTACTCCTAGCAGAAATCCACACCCCCTACTCTTTCAGAAGTCAGGAATGCAGCTGAAACCAAAGTCCAGAAAACATGCCCGACACCCAGACAAGGCCCCACAGATCAATAAACTCAGGTTGTGACCTGCAGGTCAGTTTGTCAAACAGGACATCAGGGTGAGTTTTTTCTACACTTGGCAGAGTTTGCTTTATGCTTCGCCTACTGCTACTCACTCCCTGCAGAAAATAAAACTGCACCAGCCTTTAAAGGATGATTAAATGCTTCAATAACAGATGGGAATTGTCTTTCAAATCTTGTCGCTCCCAAACTTGCTTTAAAGTGAGGAGAGAAGGCTGAAGAAGTTTTTTCAGACAAAACTGCTTCATTCCTGAACAAAAGTTATTTGAATTTGTCATAGGTAAAGAGTATCTGGGGACAAAAAAAAAGGAGGGGAAAAATAAAAGAGTGCTTTTTATTTAGTTAGGGCCTAATCCTGTTCTGTTTGGAGTTTTCTCATTACCTTCAATGGGAATAGTGCCGGGGTTTTAGATTACAAATGCTTTCAGGCAAAAGCTGTGTCTACTTCAGTGACCTGTACAGGACAGACTGGTTTTGGCACTTCAGTTTGCAATTTACAATAACACTGAGGCTGAGTGTGCAGCAGAAACCACCCCCCCCCAAATTCACAAGAGCTGCTGAAGAAAAGCAATTCTACAAAATTGCATGCGTTATTTTTATAAGCTTTTCATTATATTTCCAGTTTTTTGGTTGCTTTGCAATTTTGCCTTGAGGTTACATTTAGCTCTCACATCTCAGTTCTCCTCCTCAACAGGACTAGAAATTTTGCTTTTTGTAATGAAGTCTGCTGGCCCCAAATGCTGTGTCACAGCCTTCATAAAAACACCCGGCGCCCCAAGAACTATAACGAAATAACAAAAGCCATAACATTCTCAGAGTAAGGAGCACTAATCAGAATTACAACTGAATGGGCCATTATCACTCTCAGACCTCTAAGATAATGAATATCACTCTGCATTTTAAAATAGGTTAGGACTCGATTGTCACCCCAGGGTCTGAGTAACTCCAGACTTCACAAGGCTGCGGGTCCTGATTTAAACAGGACAGACCACAGCAGAGGTCACATCCCTGGATTCCAAATGGTCCAGACCTTTAGAATATGACCTGGATCTGTTGAAGCAAGTCCAGAGGAGGTCACAAAGATGATCCGAGGGCTGGAGCACCTCCCATATGAGGACAGGCTGAGAGAGTCGGGGTTGTTCAGCCTGGAGAAGAGAAGGCTCTGGGGAGACCTTAGAGCAGCCTCCCAGTACTGAAAGGGGCTCCAGGAAAGCTGGGGAGGGGCTCTTGATCAGGGAGTGCAGGGATTGGATGAGGGGAAATGGTTTTCAGCTGAAAGAGGGGAGATTGAGATGAGATCTTAGGAAGAATTGTTCTCCTGTGAAGGTGGGGAGGCCCTGGCCCAGGTTGTCCAGAGCAGCGGTGGCTGCCCCATCCCTGGAGGTGTTCAAGGCCAGGTTGGATGGGGCTTTGAGCCCCCTGATCCAGTGGGAGGTGTCGCTGCCCATGTCTGGGGGTTGGACCTGGATGGGGTTTGAGGTCCCTTCCAACCCAAACCATTCTCTGATTCCATGAGCCTATTTAGATTAAAAGTGTTAATAGTGGGCCCTGGGACTGCATTCACATGGATGTGCCTCAGTACCACTGCGAGTCCTTTGCTCCGAAATGCAGAGCTTTCTTTTTAAATAGTTTTACTGCTCACACATCCCTGCTCTTCCCAGTTTCATTGAAGAGCATAAAAGGAAATAGTCCCAAAACTGCTTGACAAAAGCAAGCCGTGCTGCATTTCCAGTGTATTGAACCAGAAGAGATTTTTGAAGTCCCCAGAGAAAGTTTCCTGCAGCTTTGGAAAAGCAGCTATGTCAGGGTAATTAAACACAAACATACGAACCAAAATACTTCTGCCTTTGGTACTGTTCTATTTTATAGCCCAAAGCTTTCCTTTGGTGAGAAAAGTCTCTAACAGGCAGTTCAGTCAGAATTTATCTGTGGATCCTCTTTCAGACACTTGTCTTGGTTGTGCCAAGAACTAAACCTATTTGGTGTGCATTGAGCCCGAGACATCCAAAGCAGGTGGATATTGCATCTTATTCATGAGTAAAAAGAATTACCCTAAAGATCTGAACTCAGGGACCCAAGGCTTAAACCCACGCTCGCTTAGCAAACAGTTGTGGTGATTTTAGACATCCTTGTGTCCCTCAGTTGTTCATTACCTGTCCTGCAGCCCAGCAAGATGAACAGGGCACACGCATCGTGGCATCTGGGAGCTTGAATTGCCACCAGAAGTAGGAGCCACCAATGGACACGGCACGGAAGCATCTCAGGAGAACGCGTGTGCTTCGTCGTCATGGTGTGATTATGGGATGGTAACAGAGAGACAGTAACACATGAACCCCACAGCTGCCCATAAAATGAACAAGTGCTTCAGCCCTCCCTGGCACTTACAGGAGAGCTTCTTTGTATATTCAAACTGTAACCACACACTCATAGAATCATTAAGGTTGGAAAAGACCTCTAAGATCATCCAGTCCAACCATGAACCCAGCACCATTCTGCCTACTAAACCATGTGCCAAAACCTCATGTCTACACATTTTCTGAACACCTCCAGGGATGGAGACTCCATCACTGCCCTGGGCAACCTCTGCCAGGGCTTCACCACTCTTTCAGTAAAGAAATTTTTCCCAATATCCAATCTAAATCTCTCCCGGTGCAACTTGAGGACATTTCCTCGTGTCCTATCACTTGGGAGAAGAGACCAACGCCCACCTTGCTACACCTTGTTTTAGGTAGTTGTAAAGAGCAATGAAGTCTCCCATCAGCCTCCTTATCTCCAGGCTAAACAATCCTGGTTCCCTCAGCTGATCCTCATAAGATTTGTTCTCTAGACTCCTCACCAGCCTCGCTGCCCTCCTCTAGACACCCTCCAGCAGCTCAAAGTCTTTCCTGTCCTGTCACCGCAGATCTCCTCCCCGTAACGGTCGTGATAGAGCTGTGAGTACCTCAAGGCTGCTGGAATGCTCAGGATCCGTTTTCCTTGCGACTACCCCAGTGCCAAAGCCCTGGAAGCCAAAGACACATTGCAAATGCGCCGTCTGTGAGTCACAACGGAGGGAGCAGACTGCTGATTCCCTTCATGCCTAATTACCCATAAGCGGTTGGCACGATGATTTATTTAGCACAGCACTGGCCTAGCTTTCAGACGAGTCCTGTGTCCAAATGGAAAACACTCTACCTCCCGTTTTCTTCTTGAAAGAGAAATCATTCAGGGCATTCAAATCCAAGAAATTTTTTTTCCCCTGTGAGTTATTTTAAAATTATGTGGACTACTGGATGCCAAAGCTACAATTCCTGTGCCTTAAGATAAGCTCAGCTGTGTGCATTCTGTCCTGACACAGGACTGATCCCAAGGGAAACTGGGATCAGTCCTACCTGTAACTCAGCTGCATTTTCCTCTGGAACTGCAGGATAACAGTCCAAACTGAATTTAAGTGCGAATTAGGTGCTTCAACACCCTTTAGGCTCTGCAATTAGGGCTTTAAAGAGCAAAGTGCTAGGCAGGATTGCAAAGGACCATTAAAAAGAGACATGCCCCATGCCAAGAAGCTGTTAGGTGACTCCTAGATGGACCTTAAGCAACAGAGGAGAACACAGTCTCCTTCAGGCATTTGTGAGTCAGGACATGGGTTGGGGAAAGCCTGGATAAGTGAAAAGCCTATAGGGAACGGTACAAGCTTTGGACAGAGAAATGACTTGGGGTTTGGGATGCTGCCCACATGTTCTGTTTAACCAGCAAGCTGTGCCCTAAGGCACAGACCTGAGACAGATTTTGGCGTGGCATCAGTCCTTCGTGGCATGAATGACAGAGCCCACCAAGACCCAATGGGGAACTATTGTTCCTTCAGATGTCGCCACTTTTAATGAGAGCCAAATGCCTGCCCCTCCCAGAGCTAACAATCCAGCTGGGGCGGCTTTGCTTCTCTTTTTCCCCCTAGGATGCATAAAATGCATTTTTGCTCTCCCTCCTGACACCAGAAAAGCCTGGATCGCTTCCCACTGTACTATGAGAGCTTGAAACTTGGCCATGCTATTTACAGCCTCTTCTCTGCCCGAAGGAATTGGAGACACATCGTGATTTTTCCACCATACGCAAGCAGCGGGCACCGCCGCCTGTGCCAGCGCTGCTACACGGCAAGCCCAGCGCTACCTGTCAATGCTTCCTCGTGGCCACTCCAAGCACCACAGTGAGAAAGAAGGGGGTTTCCCACGGGATGCTGTCTGCTGGCTCTCATCTTCATTGTTCTTGACTTACAGATGCATCCATCCTTCAATTCTTAGTGGGAAAGGACAAATTGAAGAAAGACTGTAAAGGGTGGGGTTCTGTTTCTGGTCCTCTTAATTGTAGTGTCAGCTCTTGGCTACGGAAAAGCTTTTCAAAAGGACTTAAGTGACTCAGAAGCCTCAAATCAATTGGGTTTCAGCAGGAGTTGGGCTCCCAAGGTTCCTGCTGGGACTGCAGAAAAGCGTGTTTTTCCTGTGAGTGCCCGGAGAAACATCCAATCTTTTCTGCTTCTCATTTAACAGCCCCAAGAGGCTGTGGGCATCCAGGGGTGGGCTGGCTGATGGGGTGTAACTCAGAGGTGACTTTCAGAGCCTGTCCTGGTGGGTTGACCTTGGCCTGCAGCCAGACAACCACCCAGCTGCTCTATCACATCTTCTCCTCAACAGGAGAAAAATCTCACGGGTTCCCAGAGGCTGAAGTCCTTCGGGATAAACCAGCTCCAGTGTGGGGTTCCTATCAGGAGATCCCAGCTGTGGAGGAGACACCATCCAGCACCTGAGAGCATCAAGCTCTGCAGAGGAGCGATCCTCTACAAGGTGGTGAGCCCGAGCTGTCACACCATGCAACAACCACGAGGGAAAACAAGCAAAGGACAGCAGATCTGTCACCAGAGCAGCCGTGGGGTTGGCGTGGAGTTTGGATCACAGCACAGCCCCACTGGAAATCTCCCAGACAGCAAACCACAGAGATCTCCGTTGGCAGGACACGCAGATGTGAGATTGCAAAGATGTGTTTTTCCTTTGCTTCCCTTGTTGACTTCAGCAAAGCTGATTTCAATCTTGCATTGAGGAAAAATGTGACCCAGGAAACCTTATTCTTACAGAAACTCCGCTGGCAAGTGGAGTGGGCAGCCCACACAGGTTTTAGACATCCGTGTTTAACACCCTGGTTTAACATCCATGTTACAGAAGGGTGAGGTGAACAGATTTCAGCTGAAAGAGGGGACATTGAGATGAGATCTTAGGAAGAAATGTTCTCCTGTGAGGGTGAGGAAGCCCTGGCCCAGGTTGCCCAGAGAAGCTGTGGCTGCCCCATCCCTGGAGGTGTTCAAGGCCAGGTTGGATGGGGCTTTGAGCCCCCTGATCCAGCAGGAGGTGTCTCTGCCCATGGAATGGAAGTTGGAATTGGATGGGCTTTAAGGTTTCTTCTAACCCAAACCATTCCATGATTCTATGAACTCCCACCAGAGCAGAATCCTACCTGCCAGAAACAACCCCTCCACACACGTGGCTCATCCTGCTCTGGTCACACTGGCTGAGCCAGCCGTGGTCAGCACTCCATCCTCTCCTGTTCCACAGGAATTAGGAGCTGTGGTTCACATTCACTTGCTGAATTTTCTCTTGCATTTCTCAAAAATTCAGACTGTTTTTATTCCTCCTGACCTATAATACTTCTCAGTTTCAGTAATTAGATTAATGATGATTTTTCAGTGTCTTATTGTAGCATAAAAAATGACAGCAAGCATTTCCTATGACAACCTATGGTTTTATATTCCAGACAAAATAAAGTTGTTTGAAGGAGGAGAAAACACAAACTGCACGAGCAACAGCATTGAGCTCAGGGAATTTAATTTTCTTCTCTCACAGGAGAGAGCTGTCTCAAGGCAAAATGTTTTGTGTGCATAGGTACATATGATAATACTTGTAGGAGATGTTGAAGTTCAAATCTTCTAAAGGAGTTGAGCTGCATCATTTGTGCTGCGTCTCTAATCTCAGTACAGCTAAACTTCAATAAGACATTTTACTTACAGAAAAGGAGAAAAAAAAGAAAAAAATCAAGATTTGTTGGTAATTCCTGACATAAGGCAAAAAGGTTTGGAGTTTTGCTTCTGCTCATGTATAACTAAAAGCCATTATATCCTACTGAATGGGTTGGATGTGGTTTTGCAGCATAGAGGGACTCATCATCTATCAGTCCCTACAGGATTAATGAGTTTGCTGGTACCTAATCCCAACAAAGCCATCAGGCTGGTAAAAATGTCTCAGTTTAGTGGAACATAGTGCAGTGAACATAAGATAAGAGCAGATAATAATCACCAGGAGCAAGGGATAGGTTAAGAGGCAGGACTCCAGGGCACGTAGGAATGAGGTTGGACCCTAAATCCAAGTGCAGCTCCTACAAACCCCAGACAAGGTCAGGTGTTTTTGCTTTTCTGCTCTCCTCGATCCTACAACCTTGGCAAAGATTGGAGATTTCTTTGAAAGGCAACAGTTCCTCTGATGGGCTCTTCCAACATAAATTAAACACCCTACGATGTGGCTGACAAGAATTAGAACTCAAGTTTACAAGTTCCCACACACAAACCTCTGGACTTAGCCCTTCCCAGGCACTTTCCAGGAGTTAGCAGCAAAAGCAAGTCCATAAACATCTCAGAGAAAAATGACAACTGTCTGTATGCAAACCAACAGAGCCAAGACATTAAAACCAAGGCAATAACATCCATCTCCCTCGGCTAAAAGCCGGTAAAGTCTGCCTTAAATTTCAGCTCCAAGTGCTTTTCACAGGATACACATCACCCCGAGGAAACAAATGGATCCAGTTCATTTTTTCCACTTAAAGTCGCTGGTGAGTTCAACTTTGGCACTCCAACAAAAAAGGTCTTCATTGCCAGCATGCACAGTGCTCTGGAATTGGAGTGGGGTGAGAGGAGTGGAAAGTCATTTATAAAGCAAATTTTGCAGCACTGACAGAATCGCTGAGCTTTACCTCTGGATTTTATATTGCATTTCTTTATGTAACATTGTGTTTAACTTATAATAGTCTGTGGTTGAGGAGGGGAGAAAGGTGGCAATTTAATTTTCTCACTTCATTTTTGAGACTTACAATAGCAGAACAGTATCAATGTTTGCTTTATGAGATCTTGCTGAAGTTTTCACATATCTAGGAGTATAACCTCTTGCCTCTGGGGATGTCGTTGCTTCGCTAAGGGTTCCCCAAGCAAAAGCATGGAACTATGTGAAAGTCAACAGTCTTTCCCCCCAGGGAGCATCTGTGATTTAGGGGGTCCCTAAGTCCTGTGGCTCTAATATAGCTGCACAGCATCCTCATGAGCAAGGTGACCCCAGATGGAGTAGTTCAGGATTTGAGGAACCTCAGTATTAAGGAACAGTATTTTATTTTACAAGATTAAGAAAGAGAAAGTGTAATTCTTTATCACAAAATCATAGAATGGTTTGGATTGGAAGGGACCTCAAAGCCCATCCAGTTCTGACCCCCTGCCATGGGCAGGGACACCTCCCACTGGATCAGGGGGCTCAAAGCCCCATCCAACCTGGCCTTGAACCCCTCCAGGGATGGGGCAGCCACAGCTTCTCTGGGCAACCTGGGCCAGGGCCTCCCCACCCTCATAGCAAAACATTTCTTCCCAAGATCTCATCTCAATCTCCCCTCTTTCAGCTGAAAACCATTCCCCCTCATCCTATCCCTGCACTCCCTGACCAAGAGCCCCCCCTCCAGCTTTCCTGGAGCCCCTTTCAGTCCTGGGAGGCTGCTCTAAGGTCTCCCCGGAGCCTTCTCTTCTCCAGGCTGAACAACCCCAACTCTCCCAGCCTGTCCTCCCCGGATCTTTTCCTTCTCATCTTTCCATCTGAAAGACTTCATGGAAAATGTCATTAAAGCTGACACTGCAAAAAACTTCAATTTTAGATACATTGACTCTTTACTGTCCAAATTTCTTTAAATAGAATTTCCCAAGCAGCTTTAGTTTGCACCAGTTGAATGCTAACTTTCACCTGAAAACATCTGCTGGGGTTTTTTTTTCCACCAAATACACATTTCCTCCCCTTTCACCCCAATAGCTGATTTATTCTAAAAATACTTCTCTTAGCATCTCCCTCATCCTTTCTTTTGCTGTTGGTGGCTTTTCTTAGCTTATCCCATTTGAGCAGTTTGCAGGGTCACAGCAAGTGTCATGGTATGTTTGTCTTATGTCCCATGAATTTAAAAGCACCCTGTCCTGCAAACACTGCTGTCTATTTTTGTGGCAATCAAACCCTGCTTTAACTGGGCACTACACCACTGCACAGAATACTTTTCCTTTTGATCAGCTCTTTTAGTGATTTAGTGGTTTTTAACATGTCTGGGTGAATTCAGGTATCACTACAGACCTTGAAGTAACCACCTTGGCAACTACTATAGAAGTGAAAGCTTTTTATTTGTTACAGAGGTAAATGCAATAAAAACACACACAGCTTTCACACAAGCAGAATTTTGTGTTGTGTTTACTTGGAAACCTTTAAAATGTACTTCTGCCATAAATACATAATTGTAAAACAGTCAGCAGGACCAAAACTCTGGGTATTGAGTGCTACACCTAGTGGTAAGTGCCTACAGGATTTGTAGCTTTTTTGACATTTAAACAAATAATTACATAAAAACAACATTTAGAGAAAAAGGTCGTAATACAAGGAGCAGGAGAAGAAAAAACCACTCCAGAATGCTTCAGCTACTTATGCAGGGGGCCCATTCTTCTACCAGCATGCAAGAAATTTATGCAATTCAATTATAATCATTAACAAAACTCGCCTATGAATATAACCTACACATCAGAAGAAAAAGCCCAGCTACTCAAGATGCAATTCTAATGTAACAAAGCAAGAGCAACAGATGGTGCTCTGCTATTCCTCTTCCATGGTACAAGGAGATGCTGTAGCCTCCTTTCGTGTTTACCTGTCTACTGACCCGTCCAAACACTTGAAGGAGCTCAGAAGTAGCAGCAGTGAGAAAGAACAACTTGCAAAGTACACAGCATTGCACACCTGTGTGGATCAAAGCAGGTTCCTGTTATGAACTTCAGCAGAAAGTCACATAAAGAGTGAAGGTTTATTTTAAATGTGATGCCTTTAAAGACAGATATTTATTGCATACATGTATTTGAAAACATGCAAAGCTGAAATCAGCAATACTTCTATTTTGGTTTGCATTAAACAGCTCTTGGACAAAACCAAGACAAAGCATTTGTAATAGGAACCAGCACCTGCATTCCCCCTCACCAGGGGAGTGTCTGGGCACTTGGCTCAAGAGTCATGTTGCCTCTCACTGGATTAGTGACCTTTAAAGAGCACACCACCTTCTGCAGGCAGAGCACTGAGGCAACTCAACCCAAAAGCTCTTTTTGCAAATAACTTCTAAAGAAAGAAAACTAATTTCAGCTAAAAACCTCTGCCTTCCTTCTTTATCAACAGCTTGGAAACTCCCAGGGGATAAATATTGCCCCCTGAAGGAGACTCCTCCAACCTGAACGCCCCTGTTTCACCAGATCAGTGCCCACGTACTCAGTGCAGCACAGAGCGATGCAAACCTCTCTGGTACAATGTAAGTTTTGCTCCTGCAATTTGCAGCTCTCCCCCTGCTCCATAATTCTCAGTTAAAAAAAGCATTCCCTAAACGCTTGGCATCTCCAGTTTGTTAATTAAAGCACATCTAGACTGGGGATGTTCAAATTTGTTGTTTGTCCCTCACCTGAGTTGATGGAGCACCAGGTGTTGAACTGTCCCTGCTTTGCAGCAAGGCCTTTCCAAGGCAGTCACCAGCACCTTTCAATGCTTTTCTGTCAACTGATGTGGTTCAGCAGGGAGCTCCCACACCCCAGAGGGCTGGGGTAGAGGAATCCACAGACAGCTGGGAGCCTTCACTTCAAGACATCCCAAATGCTTCCACTCCCACTCACAAATGAGAGTTTGCAGTTATGTGCCCAAGGTTACACATTGAAACTAATGGAAGACACGAGATCATAAATCAGGAGTCCCAACCTCCACCAGCAGTCAAGCCCACAGACCCCACGCTGCGCCACTCGTGGCAGCACGCACCATCCAGATAGGACATCTGCAACGGGAAGACACAGAGGGGTCTGAAGCTTCCTTTCTCTACACAAAGCTGCTGGAGAACTCAGGAATAGAGACCCAGCTCTGTTATATAGTTAACACTGTTGGCTTGCCAGCTGGAAGGAGACACAAGTTTCAGGGGTCAAAACTCTTAAGTAACTCTCCAGCTCCCAGCTCACGTCTCCTGAGATGCGCAAATACCATCCAACTCACTGTGGACATCATTTTCTTTTTATGTTTCTCTCTATTTTCTAAGTAATACAAGCCATTTCCACAGGCTTGATGTACTCCACAGTTTCTAAAAAGATTTCCTAATAACCCAGGCTTATCTAAATCACTTATTGTTGGTGGTGTTAACACACAGAAGTTAAGCGATTGATTAAAGAGGAAACAACTGTTTGGTGTCTGATATGAAATGAGCTTCCAAAGCCTCAGAGTATCAAGAGAGCTCCTGTCTCTGTCAGAAAAGAAGTGAGCAGCAGGTTTTTTGTGGTCTTCTCTTTGGGTAGGAGAATTTCTGAGTACTGGGCTCCCTGGGACACTGCGCTCCTTACCCTTTCTGTTCTTTAGCTGGAAAACAACTCTTTTTATAAAACTCCATGTATGAAGATTTAACATGATTGGTGCATCATTAAATGCATAAGAATTTCTATATTAAGTCACAAAGAGTTTAGCAGGTCGGTTTGTTGCTTAAAACTATTCTTGACATATATTATAAGCTGCTCTTACTCCTGTTCTGTAGCACCACAGGCTCTGTAAATACAAAATTAAACACAGATTGAAAGTTTTCAGAGCAAAAATCACCAGTCATATCCACGGGGCCTCACATCCACTTTCTGTTTAATGTCACCTCTTGGCTGGCTTCAGGTGTTCAGAGGAACAATAGAAGACGCTCGCCTCAGGGACTTTGGTGAGTGGATGGGGCCTTGAGCTTAACCACAGGAAGAGCAGGGAAGACAAAGATGATGACAACATAATTAACAAAGTAAGTAGCACGGGGAATGTCAGTCAAACACAGTGTCTGAGGCCAGACCAGATCTTTGCAATGGGCAGCAGGGAGACCCAGGCTGTGACCCCTCTCGTGCAGGGCCATTGCCAGACTGCAAGCACAGGTGTTCCTGTGTCGGGGCTCCTTCCTGCACCATTAAGAGTCTTTGAACCTGAAACACTCAGCAGAGGCCACTGCCACTTGAGTCACAGCCATAACTCCATTGGCTGCTAACCCATAATATGCCATTATTCCTTAACCTGACCAGCCATCAAAAGCAAAATGCTTCACTTTACACTGCATCTTTTTCCTTACTGATAAAGACGCTGGAGATTTAACCCAGCTTTTTCTCTTAATCTCATGCTCCCACATATTTTGAGAATTAGGGGAAGGTTTAGTGCCAATATTATCCTGACAGATCTCAGCCTAACTTCCAGGCATGCTATATATAAAAGAAAACAGAAATCTTTTATGAAGCCTCCACTGGAGACATTCAGACAGCTGACACTTTAACATCCTTAGGAATATACAATCATCATCACTTCAGGCAGTCATGCTTTTCAGGCAATAAACCATGAGTCGCCTTGTCCTTCACCTGCAACAGTAATTTAATCCACTCCACTCAATTTAGTGACAATCCTCTAAAAAGAGGAGCAGGAAACCCAGGTAATTAATTAAGAATAGAGTTTGAACTTTTACTGGAGAGTGAAAGTAGTCCTAAGTAGCTGTACAGTATTATTCAGAATTTAAAGTTTCTAAGCCACATGCACTACAATGCTGAGGGGAAAGCAATCTTGTTATAAAAATGTTCCCAGACAGCCTATACACAATGCACATCCAAAGGTGTAACAAGATTATGAGATTAAGCACTCCAGAGTCAAAGACTTCACAAAGAGATCGTTACCTGCACGTTAATTCAGCTGTATTTTTCTACCTTTAGGTCTGATGCTAACATTGCTGACAAATAACACAGCAAGATCTGCAGAGCACAAGGCAAAGAGGAATGGGAAGCATTGTGGAAATCACACATGGTTGATTTAAAGTTGCTAGAGTAATGCTAACTTCCAGTGAAGTCATGGAATGGTTTGGGTCGGAAGGGACCTTAAAGACCATCCAGTTCCACCCTCCCTGCCATGGGCAGTCCTTGACTCCCTTTTTTCCTTTGTCAGAAGGTGATATTTCTCCCAAATTTCAGGGGAATAACAACTTTTGTCAGTTGTAATGCCTGAGGCATGGAAACCACATGAATTCCAGGGCAAGCTGTGTTATCCTCCAGATAAACTGCATCAAAGCTTGGGAGATGTGGAATCAGAGAATGTCCCAAGTTGGAAGAGACCCACAAGGACCATCGAATTCAACTTGTGTCCCTGCATAGGACATTCCCAAAAGCCACACCATGGAGTCCTGAGGTTTGCCTGGTACTGATGGTTAATATTTCCCTACCAACCCATGCTAAGCAAAACCTCGTAATGTGAAACAGTGGAGGAAGCTGCTGAGATGTCACCTTGAGCAGATCCATCCCTGTTCCCCCATTACAGATTCCCACTGCTCTGCCCTCACCCCAAACACTGACAAAGCCTGGAGCTGCAGTGAATACCTGGGAGAAAAGTCTGAATAGACTTGCAAATGGCTCTTTGCAAAGGATGCATTATCTCTGGGTTACAGCAGGTGAGGAGGTGGCAGTGCTCATGAGTTCTGCAATGCACACTCAAACCAGCTGGGAAAGAGAAAACAGAGCATATCAACCCAACCCAAGCAAAGTGCTGCCACCCTGCTTACTGGGGCTACAGCTACGAGGACTCTTCACTGGAAGATGAGAAATTATTAGAGATATTTTCTCCACGCAGCACGTCCGGGAAGGGTTTCTTTAACAACAAAAGGTGTGGTGATGGTAAGGTCTTGAGAGCCAACAGCCATTTCTAGGTAGAGCTGTACAGAACAGGGGCTCTTTGCTCTTGGAGAAGAATCCTTAGCCCCCAAGAACTTAATACCTAATTATTTAGGGATACATTTCCACCTTGAGCTGGTCCCGTACCAGCACAGGTCTGGCAAGGCAAAGCCAAACACAGGTCTGGAGAAAATAAACCCTTTTGGGACACAGGGAATCCAACACAATGATGCTCCACTGGCACCAGACTGGATCTGGTCAAGGTAGTGGAAAATTCAAAATAATCAGCACCTCTGTAACTTGCTGCCATTCACATATTTCTGCTCTGCACCTTTTAATAACCTTATTATCCACGTTTTCCCATTGTCTGGAGTTTCAGTCGCCCCTTTGTATTGGGCAATGGAAACCAGACTGCACCGTGGTACCTTTCTTGACTTTTTAACACCCACCCCTTCTCCTTTGCCTTGAAAAAAGGGCAGAACAAAGTTCAAAAAAATAAAATTAAATATAAACCATATCTTGGGGTCTGACCCCAAGCTCTGATCTGCTTGGGCAGTCTGACAGCCCGACGAGCTAAATGATCTGTCAGTGAAAAGAACTAAATACATGTATATATATTAAGCTTTTATTTAACAGTTAATTAATTAATATTTCTATAAACACGTACACCTCTCTTCCCAAGTTCTGCAAGTCAGTGCATTTTTTCACCACAGACTGCTGCAGCCTCTTTTTTTTCCCCCCCTTCAAACTTTATAATAAAGCTCCAAAAGTTCACATAATGTCTCGCTATTGTTTCTTTAAAGAGGAATTCTCCCTGCCTCCTTCTTTCTCTGTATCTCTGAGGCACCACATGGCACAATAAGAGCCCTTTCATGTTCAAGACTCAGAGTCGTTGCTGTGGCAACTCACCCAGCCTCGCCGAGTATCCAAATAAATAGTTAAAATTAAGAAATAAAACCAGAAACCCAGCGGGTCTGCAATCTTATCTTCACCCTGATGGCTTTGAGAGACGTTAGGAAGCAAAATAATAACCTTCTGCGCAGATTAGTCACCTAAAAGTGTCGATTCTTTAAGACAGAAGGACATTTGTGCTGTTCCAACAAGTATTTGGCTGAGACGGGACCACAAAGACGGAGGAGACGCAATGCAGAGCGCAAGCAGCAGCAAAATTCTGGTGTGGAGTTTTTAAACCACTTGCAGACAGATTTTTCTTCCCTCCTCTTGCTCCCACAACAGCTTTGGGATAGACAGTGTAAGGAAAGCCTTTGAGGGGTTTTATCTAACAGGCAATAAGCACCACAAAGTGGCATTAATTGCTACCTTGCAGGAAATGCTGCTACAAAGAGAAACCTGTGCTTTCTCTATGGGATTTTTTCCCCCCTCTCTCTACGTGCTCAGACAAACCAGTGCTTGAGGCCCCCGAGTTTATGCTATTATCAGTTAAGTCACGTCTAGTGCCAGGCAAAAGGTCATTTCAGGTCATTCTGGAGATGAAAGGAAGGGGTAATGTATGTGAGAATGCCTGAACTGGTGAGCAAAGAGGAAAAAAAAAAGGGTGAGGGGGTGAGAGAGAGAAAAAAAAAAAGGAGGAAGGAAAAAGGATGCGAGAAGAGGAAGAGAAGGAGAGAAAGGAGGGAGGGAGACGATGAGGGGGTGATATCAGACTAAAAAGGCATGTTCTTATTGCCAGGAAACAAATAAAAGACAGAATCACAGCACCTCTGGTGACACACTCGGTGAACTTGATTCCTCATCAAATAAAAAGGCTGCCACATTTTCCGGGGTCATCTTTTTAATTCATTCCTTCAATGAGGTTTTGCTGGTTCTTTTTTTTTCCCTTTTTTTTTTTTTTAAACCTTAACTGCTGAGAAAGGCAAATGCTTAAGGGAGAAAGGACTATCCTTTGTCTGGGGTGTCTGCTTCAGCTTCCTTTGTCTGGGAATTATAAGAGAGAGGCTGCCTTTTATTTTTTATGCATCTAAAAAAATCAATTTTGCATTTAGTGGTGAAAAATAAAATACTGTGATGCTAGAGCAGACAGCCCAGCTTTTCTCCATTTGCCTTTTCTCACTTCTCCCCCTTCCCCTTCTTGACCCCCCCCATAGGGTAGTAGTTGGATAAAATTCGCAGTCAAGCCCATCAGTCATTCCTGAATCCATTCCAAGGTTCCCCCTCCACCCTGACTCCTTCCACCTCCCCCTGCTCTCAGCTATACTTGTCTAACAAATCATTTTAGTAGGACAAGCGACTGGCTCATGCCGAGATTGCACACATAACCCAGGCACTGCTGACAAACTGTCAGGAGAGGAAGAGCTTTAGTGGATTTTTTCCCCCCCACCCACCCTTCATTCCTTTATTTGTAAAAGCATTCCTGCTCTGGGCTGCCCTCCTCCTCCTCCTCCTCCGTGCTCTCCTCCAGCCACTCCAACCTCAAGCTGACCACACTGATTTTGCCTGAAGATGCACTGGAGTGCAGACCACGTTGGGAATTACATCACATGAAATCATCCTTTTTATCAGTGTGTGGCGGCGTGGTGGGATCCCTTCGGAGTGCAGCAGCCTCACCCAGCCTCATAAAAACATCTCCTTTTGTGCTTTGTGCCTCAGAATGGGTTTTCTGGCCAGGCGTGTAAAAGCTGCTGCTGTTTGCCCCCTCCCCACTCCTGCCCCACTCGTAGAGATTTAGTGCTTTGGAGAGCTGGGGAGAAGGGAAAACTACCTGGGGAATGACTACAGTTTTCTTTGTTAGCAGCAGGACACTCTCTTCATTGGGTTGGGAAGGGTTGGGTTGATTGGGAAGCCCTTACACTACCTGCAGGGCTTTTCTGGGGGGAGTTGCTGAGAGTCTGGTGGACCTCAACCAAATCAGCAGGTGACACAAAGCTCTGCCCGGCCTCAGAGGGCTCTCACCCCCCCGTGTTGGACACCTCCTTGGCCAACTCCTCTGCTGTGAGTGCCAACGAGAGCCCCGTGGCAAGTGCTCAGCAGTGGGGATGGCCGTGCAGCCCAAGCACCTGCCTCCTGCAAGGAAATGCACAGCTATTTCAGGCAGCACAGGCTCTTTCAAACTGCAGTGCCAAAAGAGCTCTGGACATGCAGAACAATGCCCAGGTGAAGCCTCTGGAAAATACTGATAACAGTGACATTCCCCACACAAGGTACATTCAGAGAGCTTTTCCTGGTTATTGTTCTGGCAGACATATGAACCCATCAATTAAAATTCATTTTAAGACTTTAGAAAGTCCAAAGTCCTCTGAGATACCAAGTGACTCCATGGCTTGAGCTATCAAAGACCAAGGTTTAAGTCCCCTACCTAATTAATCGGGATGAATTAGGCTCACTCTCTCTTGCTGATGGTTCTTCGTTGCCAATAAATTACACTGAGCACTTTTTTCATTCAGTCATGTTAAGTTTCTTGCAGACACACTCTTCTTCCTCATTTGTCACTTTTATTATAGCACTATCTTAGACGTGTAGTTGCAGACACTTAATCAATCCCACTGAGATGTTCTGTCTCTTCGTAACTTGCTGCAACTTTAAAGATTTCTGCATGATTCAGTCTTCACTAGAAAACCTTCAGACCCTTCCTTGTCCTTCTACTTTCAAATGCTGAACATTAAGACATTTCATAAGGCAATTTGTCTCCTAACAGTAGCTCATTGCCAAACAAAAAACACTCCCTACTTTGTTTAGGTGTCAACTCCTGAAGCACAGGGATAAAACAAATTCACACGTCCTTTCTTCACATAAAAGTTACAGGCTCATGGAATGGTTTGGGTTGGAAGGGACCTCAAAGCCCATCCAGTTCCAACCCCGTGCCACGGGCAGGGACACCTCCCACTGGATCAGGGGGCTCAAAGCCCCATCCAACCTGGCCTTGAACACCTCCAGGGATGGGGCAGCCACAGCTTCCCTGGGCAACCTGGGCCAGGGCCTCCCCACCCTCACAGCAAAACCTTTCTTCCCAAGACCTCATTTCCATCTCTCCTCTTTCAGTTTAAAACCCTTCCCCCTCATCCTGTTCCTGATCAAGAGCCCCTCCCCAGCTTTCCTGGAGCCCCTTTCAGTACTGGAGGCTGCTTTAAGGTTTCCTTGAAGCCTTCTCTTCTCCAGGCTGAACAACCCCAACTCTCCCAGCCTGGCCTCAGAACAGAGGTGCTCCAAGGGTCCTCCGAGCTAAGAGAGGAGCAGGCAAATGTGAAATAAGATCTAATGCTGCTGCAACACCTCAGTTGTAGGTTTCAATCCCCACGACTGGTCACCTCTTGGGTAGAACCCCAGAACCTATTGGAAGGGGTCAATATCAGCATTAAGAGACCCCTGGAAGCTACGACACACACAAAAAAAGACCAAATGATTTACTGCTGGATGATCTTAAAGGTCTTTTCCAACCAAAAGGATTCTGTTACTTACTGGTTTTGAAAAGGGAGGCTGGGGGTAAGTGTTGGGACAGGCAGGAACCACAATTAAACACACCCAGAAGGGTGGCACAACAAGAAGAATAATGATAATTTAGAACAAGGGGGTTCATATTGTCAGTACAAGGAGCACCAGACTTGCTCACCAAGGAATTCTGCAGAACCTCCAACAAAGCTGTAAGCAGGAAAACATCTGCCAAGGGACACTCTGGGCAATCTTGTGATCCTGACCTGCAGAGCATCCCTTCTAACCTTATGATTATAAAGCAATTTTTAACTCCTCCATTCTGCAGAGGTGGCAAACTTGGGCATAGGTAGGTGAAATCATGTGAGTTCTGAGAGGGGCTCCCATTACAAGTTCACTGTTTTTTTTTTTCCCCCTCAATTGAATATTAAAACAGAGCATTGCAGACCTCACGTGGTAATTTTTCATTGCTGCTAACAGTGAATGAATATCAGAGACTTCTGAAGTTTGAACAGCAAAGCACCTTCAGTGAAATTAAAGATGTAAATGCATTTCTGACATCAGTTTTAAATTCCTTCCCCCCACCCCACTTCCTGAAAATTAGTGTATAGGCCTCTGCCACCAGATTTCCAAGATAGCTTCCTGCAATAGGACTGGAGGCAGATGCCATCAGCACCTGAATATCACTTTGTTGTTAGGGACCAGCCATATGTTTCCTATTTAAAAAAATTACTTTATATCACAGGAAGCCACTTTCTCCAGCAACAATAGTGGAGGTTCTTGTAACCATTTCACCCATAGAGGGAAAACTAATGACTAACCACCAACTACAGCAGCTTTATCAAAGGCACCAGTGTAACCTGGTTTTGGAGCCTTCATATTCAACAAATCTTATCTTCTGATTAATTTATTCAGTGAAATGGTGCTATTGCAACAGCAGCCAGGGGAAATTAAAAGAATTTGGGATATGAACAACACATTGGAATAGCTTCAGATTCCTCAGTCACTGTGCCTCCTGCCTCAAACTAAGGCTCAGCTTTACAGAGGGACAGAAAACTTTACATCTGATAGAATATGTGGCTCTGAGCAGGGGACATCACCATGAAAACTGAGACCCAGTCACTTGATAAAGAATTTCCAAAATCCTATTAAAGATACTTTACACGTCCCATATGAGGACAGGCTGAGAGAGTTGGGGTTGTTCAGCCGGGAGAAGGCTCCAGGGAGACCTTGGAGCAGCCTCCCAGGAATGAAAGGGGCTTCAGGAAAGCTGGGGAGGGGCTCTTGATCAGGGAGTGCAGGGATAGGATGAAGGGGGAAAGGGTTTGAGCTGAAAGAGAGGAGATTGAGATGAGATCTTAGGATGAAATGTTTTGCTGTGAGGGTGGGGAGGCCCTGGCCCAGGTTGCCCAGAGAACTGGTGGCTGCCCCATCCCTGGAGGTGTTCAAGGCCAGGTTGGATGGGGCTTTCAGCCCCCTGATCCAGTGGGAGGTGTCCCTGCCCATGGCAGGGGGGTTGGAACTGGATGGTCTTTGAGGTC
This sequence comes from Dromococcyx pavoninus, assembly GCA_033558185.1. Lineage (NCBI taxonomy): Eukaryota > Metazoa > Chordata > Aves > Cuculiformes > Neomorphidae > Dromococcyx > Dromococcyx pavoninus. The sequence goes on along the minus strand of JAUMJL010000666.1, from coordinate 175,047 downwards.
CCTTCCCACCCAAACCATTCTACGATGAATTTCTGATACTACCCCCCAACCATAACACGGAGTACCCGGAAAGGGAGTTTGCCAAAATTATATCACATTTTTCATTTGAAAAGGAAACTTTCTTTCAAACAACATTATTTTCAATGACAGTGATTCTCTTCCTGGAAAAGCACTGTGAGTACATTTCCATTTGATAGATCACTGCATCACACCTGAGACAGGAGGCTGGGGAGCATCCTGGGATTGGGAGCAGAGTCATTCCCATATAACAAGGGACCGAGCAGCATTGCAATTACAGTTTGTAAGACACTATGATGTCTTATTTTTGGAACCTAAATCATTTGGGTTTTCAACTACAATATTTAGTGTTTGATTTGTAGCAGGAAAAGAAAAAAAAAATTTCTTCCTCAGAAGCTCTTCTGGAGCAGCTCCACATCCCATTCCTGCTTTGCCAGCTGGCCAAGCGTTCAGAAACATGGCACAAGGCAGCAGTTGCTTGTGGGCATTTATTTCCCTTCAGTATTGAGGCAGACAGTTGATGTGCCTCTTGACAGAAACTGAGGGTGTAAAAGCTCTTAAGAAAAAGTGACAATGAAGGGGTTGGAGCACAAGTCTAATGAGGAGCAGCTGAAGGAACTGGGGTTGCTCAGCCTGGAGAAAAGGTGGTTGAGTGGAGACATCATTGCTCACTACAAATACCTGAAAGGAGGTCGTAGCAAGGTGGGTCTTGGTCTCTTCTCCCAAATAAGAAGTAATAGGATGAGAGGAAATGACCTCAAGTTGCACCAGGAAAGGTTTAGATTGGATATCAGGAAAAACTTCTTCACTGAAAGGGTTTTCAGGCTCTGGAATGACTGCCCAGGACAGTGGTTGAGTCACCATCCCTGGAGGGATTTAAGAGGTGGGTAGGTGAAATACTCAAGGATATGGTTTAGTAGTGGACAGGTACTTTGCACTCAGTCTCAAAGGCCTTTTTCAAATGATTCAATGACTCTGTGATACGGAAAGCTATTCAAAAATTGAAGGTTTCAGTATTTTCAGGGTATTCTGATGGCAGCAGGTACATCTTCCATCTACTTTATGAGAAGAAACTTCTCAGAGCTTCAAACTCTGCCTTGTGAGAAACACCTTGATTTCACATTTTGCTCAATTACAGGTGGGAATTCTCAGCCACCAGTGTCAGAATTTCCAGTCAGATGCAGACAAGTACTAAAGCTGGTTCGTCATCCAATTTAGGTTGTCACAACAAGTATTTGAGTTTGAGTTGACATTCTCATGACATTTTAGGGAAAATGAAAATATATCACGAACTCTGCCTTGCTCTGAATTTTAGGTTTTATGCCCCAATCTAAATTTCCTCCTGAGGAGTAAAGCACTGCTCATCTCGTAACTCTCTGGCACAGTGGTGTTGCCACACTAATTCCTATTATCCCTCTGGAACTGCCAGAAGTTCAGAGCCAGGCTCAGGATACCCTTTCCCTCAGAGCTTTGGCTGAGCTTCTCTCAAGCTATTTTGATGTTTCCAGCCCTAGACAAAATCAAACCTACGACTCCCAAACACGTGAAAATTAGCAAACAAACACTTTGGGTTAAAAAAATATATATTGTTATTTTTCTGCCAAGGAGATGTTTTGGACAAAGCTTTTGGTTGGCTGTTCAAGCTGCCATCTGCGTTAGAGACAGTAATGGGATGTGATGGGAGCACAGACACAACACGGCGGAGGCAGCTCTCCCTCGCTCGCGCTATTGTCTTGCAGCCTCTGGGAGCTCTGCCTGCATCTGGCAGAAAAGTTGATCAACTTGGGGTAGCTAATCAGGCTGCTGCAATTTCCGGCCCTTTCTTTCCCAGATTCCTCAGATCAAAGTTCAAGTCCCAGAATTATTATTCCCCGAATGCTTAATGAGCTCCAACCGAGGGACAGCAAAGGGAAAGCTAAAACATTGACCGTGCACTTCATTGAGTTTGGCCAATGTGGCTAAAAACAAGAGGGTGGGATCCATAGCATGGCAAAACCACAAGGTACAGATTTGTATTTTAATCCAATTAAGATTCCTACGCACGAGCAGGAAAGGCAAAGGGCTTCAGTCACTTTGTAAGGAGGCGTCTGCTTTCCTCATTGCTTTCTCACTATTAAAATTGTGCAAAGGTAGAATTGGCCTCGTCGCCAATCATTTCTAAAAGAACTCTCTTTTGGGAGAACAGCAGAGCCCCACAAGCACAAAAGCTTCCTTGAAGACTAAAGTTCAGGATGTTGAAATGCAAAAGTCAGGTTTTGCCAGGAGGCACGATTTCCGAAGCCAGATGATTCCACCTCAGATTAAGTTATTGAAGATCTTTGCATGCAGAAACATTTCTTTGTTCCGGCAAACACTCCCCGAGTTTTCTATTCACAAATGTGACCCCCAGGAAAGCCAGCCAAGATTCCTTCGTGTTATCAGGTCAGAATGTTCAGGGCCCAATTATTTTAATAATGATAAAAAAAAAACCCCAACAATGGTTCAGTACGCCAGGGAGATGGGTATTCAGGGACTTAACAAGTCACTCTAACATCTGGCATGTTCTTTCGAGAAGACTAAACACATGGAGAGTCTTGCCACAAAAGTCAATGGAAAGGAATGATAATTGCTCATTAGAATGCCTCCTCCACAGGTTATTTTTAACTTCCCCTGCTCTTTCTAATCATGGTGCACGCATCAGATGATACTGAAAAGGGTCAGTGCACAGGTTTCTCCTCTCCAAAAAACACACTCATAACAAAGCCTTTTCATGAAGCTGAAGATTCGCATTCTACGCCGTGGGCCTCTCGTTTTGTTTTTAAACTACAAGTAAGGGTCCAGACAAAATACTCCCCAAGCACCCTGCCTTCAGCCAGCAGTGCAGATCGCAAAGGCAAAGACACTGATGATAAAAATCAAAAGCTTTATTTTAATCTCTAATAAAGACAATTGTATTCCCTCTTCCTCAGCTTTAAGAATGCTGAGCACGGGAAGAATCAGAGATGTCCAAACGCAAAGGCAATAAAATCATAGAATGTCCCGAGTTGGACTGGATGATCCTTGTGGATCCCTTCCAACTCCTGGCCCTGCACAGGACAACCCCAACGTTCACCCTGTGTGACTGAGAGCCTTGGCCAAATGCTTCTGGAATATTGTCAGGCTGTGACTGCTTCCCTGGGGAGCTGTTCCAGTGCTCCACCACCCTCTGGGGGAAGAGCCTTCTCCTAATGTCCAACCCAACCCTCCCCTGGAACATCTTCCTGCCATTCCCTCAAAGTAGAAGACGTGGAGAACTAAGGACAGAGGCCTCGTATCAGGAGCCCAGTGCCAGCAAAGCAATAAAGCAGAAGCCACCAAGTGTCAAATGAAGCAAAACAGCCATTCATCTACTTTTGAAAGCAGAAAAAATGTGGCTGAATTTCCAGTGTATTTTCCCCTCGTATTTTCAAGACTGGGGGCTGGAAATTCTTTGCATTCTTAATCAGTGTTACCAGAACATGCCCAGAAAAGAGACAGCAACCTGGCCAGGTCTGCACACTGGTCTTGAAAGGTTGGGCTGTGTTAACCTAGCTTGGCAGGGACACCTTTATGTCCATCTCTGTCTCCTCTGCCTTTCAGCCAGTGCAATGCAAAGACATCTCAGCTCAGCCCTGCCTAAATGAGTTCAGGTCTTTGCGTTGAACCCATCACCATAGCATCTGAGCCTTTGTAAGCGACACAAAAACTATTTGCATGGGTCACCCCACTTCCTCTCAACTTAGTTACATAAAACTCTTTTTTTTTTTTAATGGGGGTTCAGCAGAGCATTGGGAAAAAGGGGAGATTCTTTGTGGTATAACATCAAAGACTGCACACAAGGAAACTTGTTCTGAAGTCTCTCACCAGGAAAAGCCAAATGAATGAAAGTCTCACATCAGACAGTTAGAAAACAGCAAAGGCAACAGACCTAGAGGCATGAGGAAAGCTTAAATTCAACAGTCTACAGTCAAGACTCAGGAGGCTGTGTCCTTATTTAAGGCTTTTTAAAACAGCAAAAAGCTGTTTGAAGAGGAACTGAAGGACATGCTCCTAATGGGCTGTAATTTGTTTGTTTATATGTCTGTTTTTAATGAAGGAACCACAGAACCTACTGGAGAATATTTGAGTTTCACTTCTGCCATTGTCCCAGCCGTTCTCTAAAAGCACTGCAACCACATCAAATAGCTGCCAGGGCTCCCCAGGAATGGGCCTTAAAACGTGTTTCAGAGCCCTGAGCCCTGGGGGGAGGCAGTGGCTGGATGCTCCTGGAATGCAAATCTTTCAGCAACCAGACACGACCCTGCCAGTAGCCGTGCAGGCATCCCTCACGCCTCCTGCACCAACCTGCCCCCCAGACCACCCTGGAAGGATAAATTGCAGGCAGAGGAATTGAGATCAGGCATAGAGGGCTTTTCAGCCTTGCTAACTGGAGCGAAGCTGCCAACAAGGCGGCCACCTGCGCAGCAGCCGCGGATGCTGGGATGTTGGACACCCTTGGCTCCAGCTGGCCCACGTCTGCCAAGCTGCTTCACCTTCCACCAAACAGCTGTGTGAGGCTGCAAGGGAACCCTCGGGCCAAAAACAAGGCAACGATTTGGAGGTGGAAGTCTGCAGCTCCCAGGGTGGATTCAGACCTGAGCCATCTGCTGTCCTTTCCCAGATTCTGGAAGGGCGTAAAAGCCAGACCGCACTCATTTTGCAGTTTTCCTTTCACACCCAAATGACAAATCCCTTCTCCTTCCCACAACACACTCCTCACTAGCACCAGAGTCTGCTGAACACAGAAGTCAAGCAGGGTGGCAAACTACCCAGAGGTGCCCAAGAAGAATGAACCCTCCCTTCTGGGTCAAGTTTTCCTCCAAGGCCACTCCGCCTTTTTGCAGCCAGATCCACAGTGCAACACTGACCTCCTGTGGCTGCTGCTCCTCAGCCACGGCCCCCAGCACCAGGCTCACCCCTCCTCCCCTAACCAACTCTTTATTTAGACTCTCCGGCCAAAGGGGCTGAAAACCTCCCCGGGTGCACAGCCCTCAACTTGTGTTGGCTCCCATGTGTCTATCGCCACAGAGAGGATGAGGAAAGCTTGCTAATACACAACCCCTGATATCAGTCCCAAGAGAAAAATCTACCTTTAGGAGATAAAACAGGCTTGAGAGGTGGGTCTGTGCAAACGTCATGCAGTTCAACAAGGCCAAGTGCAAGGTCAGAGCAATCCCAGCACAAACCCAGGTCGGCCAGAATGGATTGGGAGCAGCCCTGAGAAGGACTTGGGGATGAGAAGCTACACATGAGCCAGCAATGTGCACTCGCAGCCCTGGGCTGCACCCAAAGCAGTGGGACCAGCAGGGCAAGGGAGGGGACTCTGGCCCTCTTCTCCACTCTCATGAGATCCCACCTGAAGCCCTGCACTCAGTCCTGGAGCCCTCAGCACAGGAAGGACGTGGATCTGGCCAGAGGAGGCCACAAAAATGAGGCAAGAGCTGGAAAACCTCTGCTATGAGGACAGGCTGAGAGAGTTGGGGTTGTTCAGCCTGGAGAAGAGGAGGCTTCAAGGAGACCTTAGAGCAGCCTCCCAGGACTGAAAGGGGCTCCAGGAGAGCTGGGGAGGGGCTCTTGGTCAGGGAGTGCAGGGACAGGATGAAGGGAAGGGTTTGAAGCTGAAGGAAGGGAGATTGAGATGAGATTTTAGGAAGAGATGTTTTGCTGTGAGGGTGGGGAGGCCCTGGCACAGGTTGCCCAGAGAAGCTGTGGCTGCCCCATCCCTGGAGGTGTTCAAGGCCAGGTTGGATGGGGCTTTGAGCTCCCTGATCCAGTGGGAGGTGTCCCTGCCCATGGCAGGGGGGTGGAACTGGATGGGCTTTGAGGTGCTTTCCAACCATTCTATGATTCCATGAAAACTAGTCTCTGCTAGAGGGACAAAGTTACATATTTCTCCAAAATCAGGCTTGCCCTGTGCAGGGCCCTTGGGAAGTCATCTACAAACAGATTAATTCCATCCCTATTTCAGCAGTAACTTTAAAGGTATTGCTGTTTTATCTCATGGCTGCCTAAACTGAAACAGAAATAGCAACTTGCATGTGTCAGAAGGGGGTCACAGGGAAGCCAGGGTGTACAGTCATTCCCACAGATACTGCTCCTCTGAGCAGAGTGGGAAGGCAGCTTATTCAGGTTTTTATGGTTCACACAGCTACCAGGTGTTGAAACAACTTCCCGAGTGTGTTTTCTCTTCCTGCAAGCTCATGCTCTATTCCCACAGGCAATATGAAATTCCCTTCTGGGAGACAAACGCAGATAGTCCATGAGTTTCCACCTTGGAAGTCACCCTGACCTGCTGTGCAGCTCAGAGCCCACAGAAGCAAGGAGTCCCATTCAAAATTCAAGTCTTTTAAAAAGAAGGTTACCATGTTAAACACTTGAAATCTAAGTCCTGCTCAAAAAATGTCTGTCCTGCATTCACGGCCTTCCCTGCCTCAGTTTCACAAGGGACCCTGCTCCTGAGGAGCTGCTTTCCTGCTGGCACCACCACAGAGCCTGCTGAGAGTGGGAAGAGCCTCTCAGCAACAGACAAATATTCCCATAGGACAGTCCCAAGACACACAGCTCTCCAAGAGCTCAAGATGAAGAAGCCTCTGGGATGACCTTGCAGGAGGAAGGTGACAGCCCATCACTCAGGGAGTTTCTCCAGTCAGGGCTATGGTAACCCTGGCTCTATACCCAAGCCACACAAAAGCAGACAATGCTGGCCTCAACCACAACTAATGTCCTCTGGGATGCTCAGCAGCACCCAGCCCTGCACTGCCTCATTCTCATGCTCACAGAGTCACACAGACGTTCCCAGGACCCCCAGTCTGACCATCCACAGAGCACAGCATCTCCAGACATCAAATATTTCAGGATCCTCTTTAAAACAGCCTGGCATTAGGGGTCTCTCATACCGACCAGCAGCAACACATCACTCAAAGACAAACAGCTGCCTCTTAGACACAACGGGAAATCAGCAGGGACCACGACGTCTCCCAGAGCAGAATTATACCTGTTGGGTTGCTCTGGGTGACCCCAAAACCTGACAAGGGCCAGCAGACACCACTTGGGAGCTGTACAGAGGGCACACTCAGCTGTGAGCAGTAACTTGCCAAAGTGAAAGGACCCTTTCTCTGCCGTGCCAGCAGAAAGGGAGAGGGAACCAAGAACCACTGCCCTTGCCAGAAGCTGTTTATCAGTTGGGTTTTGCCCCTGTGCAGAGCTGTGGCTCCTGCTGAGCTGAGAATTATAACCTACATTTTTCACCCCCACCTGCCCCTCATTTGGAACACTGGGTTGTAAATGATGCATAACCCTTCTGGGCCTTCTGCTTGGGCACAAACTTTCCCATACCGAGGGAATTAAAAACTAGGTTAAGACACACTTGTCACTCCAGTAAGTTCCTTAAAGCAGATGCAAGAGACTTCTTTTTTTTTGGTCATTTCTCATTAAAGTTTTGTGACAAGATTCCCTGCAAAGGCTGGAGGTGTTAGATCACAGCTGAAACACAGCAGAGGGGCTTGTGGTGGCCCATCCAGTCAACCATCTCCATGTGTTCAACAGGCTGGTTCTCCAAGAGCTCTCAGCCCTTCCAGAATTTGTCAGGGTAGAGGCATTAAAGCCATGTAAGCAATTAAACTGACACCACACCTGAGTGCACACATTCATTGCCCTGAATGCTTGATCCTTAACAGAGCTCATTGTAGCTCTATTATCCCAAAGGAAAGCCGGGTGGCACTACTGATATTTGGATATGAAGCATCCCAAAGTACAAAAGAACAGGTTGCCACATGGAGCATCTTCTCTGCCAGCTCCCCATTATTTCAAGAGAAGGTAGAAGCATTCAGAATATTCTCTTTTAAAGCCCTGTTCTCAACACATGGTGTTGAGTGTCATTGATACACAATTAACTTCATGTGTGCAATGACTGAGACACTGGCAGAAGAAATGTAAGTCTAAAGGAAAAGAAAAGCAGAGAGACATGCCGTGACATGTTATCATTAGGGAGTCATAATTTCCTTCCTGTAGTCATACAACAGCTGTCACTAACATCTTGAACACAGACTATGTATTAGAATACCATAGCAAATGGCTTTTCAGGCAAAAGAAAGAGAGGGCATGTTAACTGGGTGAATAGCAGGAAGAATATTTTGACAGCTTGAATGCATGAACCTCCCTGCAGAACACCCACAACCTTTGCTAGAGCTGGGCTTGGTAGATACCTTCCACAGCCCGGGTGAGGAACGAGGGTCTCCAGCAGCTCTATCACAAGCACACCCAGAGGCCTCTGCTGTGGTAGGTGGGGGAGATGCATTCACACACAGTCACTGTGGGATGCATCTCTCCATCTCCACCCTCCCCACCTGGCACTTTTAGCTTGGCTTCAGAAGGGCCAAAGTGGGTGTCTGAGCGAGGGTCCTGTCTTGTAGACAGAGGAAAAGATAACACAGGTTGACCTTATGCACAAGAATATATCCTCAAGCTTGTCTTCAGGAGGAGGGAAGGCATTTTCTCTCCTTCTGCCTACAACTGTTCACCAGAGTTATACTATAGTTGCCATTTCAAAATGGAAGTAATTCAACCTGATAAATTCTGGAAGGCCTGAGAACTGTTGGAGAACACATCCAGTGGGAGGTGTCCATGCCCATGGCAGGGGGGTTGGACTGAATGAGCTTTAAGGTCCCTCCAACCCAAACCATTCTATGAGTCTATTAACCTGTAACCAGATTCCTCACGATTTCTGCCTCAACCTGTGTAACCTCTGAGAAAGCTACAACCATCTTCACTAGGAATCCACCTTCTCTTAGCAAAGTGTCAGTCAGGGCATTCCAACAACACATTTTCCTCAGGTGAATGAGGTCCTCAAGGTTTACCATGATAGGACCACGTTCAGGCACCTCAAACGTTTGCCATAAGGAGTTAATCCAAGGCAGATTGATTGTTAAAGTTCTCAATGCAGATTTTCCAGGAGGAGTAGTTCTTCATCTGCAACAATCCATCAGTGTTAGGCAAAAGATAATTAATCAGCACCCAGAGCCATTTTTGCAAATACAAAGCCTGGCTGAAACAAACCAAAATAAGAGAGGGAGGGGAAAAAAAAAACCACTATGACAGAGCTGTTGGCACTTACCAACTCCTCTTGATTAAACTTATTTTCACCTCCAGGTGCATACACAGGATGAGTTTTGTTAATTAAACCTGCCAGTCAACTCATTATGCATTCAATTAAAAAAGCCTGATGCCTTGATTTTGTGCAGCTGGCAGGCTGCACAGTGACAGGCCAAGTTGTTATAGTGGGTAAGTTCTAATGGGGAAGGCAGAAGAGAGGCTCCAAAGTGTGGCTAAATGCGATATTTGCTAATTGGACATCCTCTTGGTGTTTTGTCTTTCCTTCTTTTTTGAGGCTGTAACGGATGGGGTTGTTTATCAAGTGCACAGCCTGGCTGTGTAGAGCAAAAGTCGAGGCAGAGTGTGGAAAAGCCTGCTCATCTCATTTGGAAAGCCATCCAGATGCTCAGAATATTCATGATAGACTCTGGCAAGGTTAAGAGATGAGGAGAGTGGCACCTAGATGCCATGGTGATGAATGCTACATGAATAGATTAGACAGAGGCCCTGAAGCTTCTATGAAATTGTGGGGTTTTAATTTAGATGAAAGATAGCCTTTATTCTTAAGGCATCACACAGAGTCAGCAGATCTGGATGCAGGCCTGGCTCTGCTACAAACTCCTTGCATGACCTTGAATAAATCCCAGAGGACCATGCTTTAAAGGTATCTACAGTTATATCTTTCAAGTGGCAACCCTTTGCCTCCTCTGTGTTCCTCATCTATCCCCCAGAAAGAGAAGGCTATTGCTTCTGCTGTGCCTACCACTCTCTGAGCTATTTATATTCAGCTGCCAAAGAACAGACAGTCTCTCTTGTTAAACCCAGTAAGAAAGCCTGTTACAATGGATCTCCAATCTCAGATGATGGATGGAATGAAAACCTCCAACATTTGTGACAAAAGGATTTGTGGCTGCATGCAACAGTTTTACAGTTACCTCACACTGACATTTCTAAGTCTGCTTCATGCTGGCCACAAATATGAGAAATGACCTACAACAGAGGTGACCCATCTGTTGTTCTCTGAGGCAGAGAATTAATTTCCTTTCCACTGTTTCCTCTTGTTTTCTTCAAGTTTGCAGGTTTTCAACAGAGCTGCTTGTGCAGACAAGAAATGTGCTATTCCAGTACTGTGTCAATGTGTTAATGACATCTCTTCATCTCAGACCGTGCTCCAGTTCTTAGGATAATCTGGGAACTTTATCCCATTTGGAAGGCACCTCAAAGTCCATCCAGTTCCAACCCCTCTACCATGGGCAGGGACATCTCCCACTGGATCAGGGGGCTCAAAGCCCCATCCAGCCTGGCCTTGAACACCTCCAGGGATGGGGCAGCCACAGCTTTTCTGGGCAACCTGGGCCAGGGCCTCCCCACCCTCACAGAAAAACATTTCTCCCCAATATCCCATCTCAATCTCCCTTCTTTCAGTTTAAAACCATTTCCCCTCATCCTATCCCTGCACTCTCTGATCAAGAGCCCCTCCCCAGCTTTCCTGGAGCCCCTTTCACTCTTGGGTGGCTGCTCTAAGGTCTCCTTGGAGCCCTCTCTTCTCCACGCTGATTCTCCAACTCTCTGACACTGGCAATAACATGGATTTCCTCTCTTTTTTTGCACAGTGCTTTATGATTTTCCACTTCTTTACTGCAGCCCTTCAGTTCATTACCAGATATTTTGTGACTGATGAGGAACAAACCAGATGTTCTGTGTAGCCCTAAAACTGCACCTCTGACTGTAAGTGTGAGGAACTGAACTTTGACCAAAGAGATCCCTCGAGTCTTGTATGTTTTATTAGACCATGAAACAGAGAGGGATTTGTTATTATTATTTTAACCTTCTCTGCTATCTGATCTCATGCCCCCTGCAACTAGTGGAAGCAAAGGCCCAGATTCACAAGGATATCTAAGGATGCTTAAGTGACTTAAATCCTTTGTCCACCAACATATGAAAATTGGTCCAAATCCAGAATGACTCTTCCAGGCTCCAGCAAATCAACAGTCAATCCTCTTTTCCCTGGAGTATTTTTTTTCCTGTTAGCAGCTGTGTCCCTTTCATCAAAACCAGCAAGGCAATTAGTGGTTGGCAGTAGCTATCACAGCTGGTCTGAATTTTATTACAACTTGCATTGAGAAATACTATTTTGTCAGAACAAAAATTGTTGTGAAGGATGTTGAGCCTGATTTTCCCTATTGGGACCAAACCCATCACAGTCCCAGGGAGAAGCTGATCCCTACCCAGCCAAATCCCCTTGTGTTTGAGTCTATTATTTGAAAAATACCTTCCTTAGGTTCAGATTATTTTCTGACTCAGACCCAGACTGGAGTCTTCTACATTCCAGGGAAGAACCTGACCCACTGGGCCAGCCACTGCTCTGCTCAAGGAATCTCATTTCTCTGTGAAAGCCTTCTAAAAATCACAGCTCAGCCTCACATCTGGATGGAAGAGAGTGATAAAAACTCAGGCTTTTTTAAGCAACCTGACATTCTTGAATTCCAGCCAACCATAGGTGTTCATCACCTTTTCCAATAGATGATGATTTGCAATTCCTCCCACGTGTGAACAGTTTATTAACACATCCATACACACAGAGACCAGGAACTACTGCTAAGCAACCTTAAGCCAAGGATAAGAGTTTACACCCTCCTCAAAATTCCACAACAGGAAAATAATTAGGTTTGCATGGAAGACATCTCACCAAAGAGTGATGGTTGTTTCATTTGAAGGCAGCCCAGATGAGATGCTGTGTCTGGTTCTCCCAAGAGACACAATGCAGGCAAGTATGTGTGTATCTAGTCCAATTATCCTGTATGAGCATGGTACTAGGGAAGAACAGAGGAATGGGATATGTACAGAAAGATCCTTCCATGCTCCCTCTTCCCAGCCTTGGACACAGGCACTTTAGGGATTTTCTCAGAGGTTACATCAGCTTAAAACCAAACCTGCTGCCTCAAAGGAAATTCCAAGTGAATATAAAATAAAAACAACACAGTCCAAGAGAAGTTGGAAAGCCTTTTGCCATCCCATCAGTTGTTGTCCTCTGTCCACATTCATTTGCAAGGATAAAATAAAGAAAATTACTTGTCTAATAATAATTGCTTTCTTCCCCTGACTTAGAAAATAATAATAGTTTGCATTTCTATAGCTCCTTCCATCCAGAGATCTCAAAGCACTTGCAAATCACTTATTAATCATTGTTCTCAGGCCCCTGCAAGATAGGGACCCTGAGTTTACAAAGCTGGATGCCATGAAGTCACTTTTGCAGTGAATGGGGACACTGGCTCTGTGTCCACCATGCTTCCCCAATAATCAGCCTTTGGGCACAGGATCCAAGAAGGGAAAGGGAGGATTTGTCCAGGATCCCTGCATAAATTCATCTCATCCTCTAAAGACCTAACACTGTTATTTCAGTACCCTTTTCCTGTAGGCAACAATTGAAAATACAACCCTAAGCACAGGTCATTGTCAGCAAATTACTGCTTTCTGAAGATGAGGAGGCAGTGATTAAAGCAGCAAAGAAAGATTAACATAACCAGAACAAATTCAGAGTCACTTCACTTTATAAATCCTCATTCCTCTAGGTCTTTCCTTCTTGAAACGTTATTACCCTTAAAATATATTGTGTCCAATACTTAACCTAATTAAAACTGTGCCTGAAAGAAGACTGTTTCAGCCTATTAGAGTAAATGAAATAATAATTGTTCCCTCACCACTCTGACTTTTTATCCATGAAACATAATATTTTACAGGTATTAAGACTCAATCTCCATAAGACAGGAAATATTTTCACTTGGTGGAATCAAGAGACAAAGAGTTGGCCACTGTACTTAATATTCCAGCCTCTGTACACTGCTGGGTGGGAAATATGTCTGGTTGGCAAGTGTTCCTGAGTCATGAGCAGAGCAGCTTTGGAAAACCCACAGCTGAACTGGGAGCTTCACTGCTGTTTTCAGAAGCATCTCAAGACCTTGCAGTTCACACCAGTGACAGTGGGACCTTTAACACTTATCCAAGTGACACCGTACTCCTACCCCACTGCAATTCCCAAGACTCCATCCTCGTACCACATGGATTAGGCAGTTTCTTCCATCTGAAATCCTCAAGGCAGATGGCCCTTTAGTACAAACTGGCCTCCTTGGCCCAGGAGTGAACCTGTTAACAAAATCTCTTGCAAGAAATATCCCCCTCTCTACTGAGGTCTGAAAATGAGTTCTCCCTCCTGGCAGACAGCAGAGCTGCCCTGCCAGGGGTTTTCTGGGCCCTGCCAGGGGTTTTCTGGAGCTCAGGACCATTACAAGCTTCGTAGAGAAGTCTGGAGGGAGTCAGTGATGCAGAGGAAGATGAGGAGGAGCCTTCAGATCGCAGATGTCAGTTCCATAATGGCATTGCAAAATACAAAACAACATTGAGGTCAGACAGGGTTTTTCCAGTCCTGAGGAGTCCGTGAAGATGATCTGAGGGCTGAAGCACCTCCTGTACAAAGACAGGCTGAGAGAGTTGGGCTTGTTCAGCCTGAAGAAGGGAACAGCCACATCATGTGTGACCTCTACCAAGGCCAAGGGATCATCAGAGCTCAGCTGCACTTTGTGGCAGTTGGGCAGAGGTCAGATGAACAGTCACTCTCCTGGCCAAAAAACAGGGGTCTTAGCCTCATCATCCCAACTCTTATCTTTCCTGCAAGCAGGAGAGCAGGGAAAGACCCCCAATACACTTTCCATGCCTACAGTAAGTCCCTGTTCTCCCACCCCGTCTCGTCTTTCACTCTGAGGCACAGCAAAGCCTTGATTCTTCAAATGCAGAATAGAAGAGTGTCACCATCCCAGCAAGGGCCAGAACCACCCAGCATTTCTCATCTGAACATTCTTGAATAAAAAAATCCACCTGAGAAGACTCTTTCCCTGGAAGGTCTTGGGTTTCAGATGAACATATTTTATATTAAGGTTTGGGTTGCTCTTTCCCAGCTCTGAATAGAATCATAGAACAATTTAGGTGCCCATCCCTTTTAACTGCTTGCACTCATGTGGAAAATCCTTATAATTCCCAAGCTGCACTTTTGTAATCTCATTCTACTGAAAACATGTATTTACTCACCTCTTCCTTTCAAACTAACCTTTTGGGCTATTTTTCTGCATGAGAACCAATTCTCTGTGTATTTAACATGTACAAGTATTGCTCAGAAAGCAAAACCAAAATCAGGGATTGAGAGCTGCAATGGGTAAACTGAATGCTGAAATTCAAATACTACAATCTCCTGGCTCAATACATAATGTACCCACTAGATGGGGCAAAAAGCTCTACTCTGCTTGGGAGAAAAGCTCTCCAGGTGCTCCTTTCACTGCAGTTTCACCTGGCCCCTATAACTAGGGAGAAGGCCAGGGTGGGGAAAGGCCACGGTAGAAAAACTCTGGGTGCTAAACTGCCTTTTTTTTTTTTTCTCCACTTCTAAAAGTGCTCCAGGCTGGAGCAGCCCAGCACCTTGGCTGTGCTCCCATGTTCCCCTCACACACACTGACCTGCCAGGCCTGAATTACTACAGCCAGGAATGAAATATCCCAGCCAAACCCAGCCTCCACATCAAAGCTGTCACTTCAGAAGGGATTCTCTGATGAGGCGGATGCGCAGGGGCTCCTTCGCACCCCTGGGATGTTGCAGAGGAAGGAAGGACAGGATGCTTTGCAGATGTGGATGGTCAGGACACAGAGCTGCCCCGACAGCTCAGCACATTTTAAGTGCCACGAACCCCATGCAAACCCTCAGAAGCTGGGAGCAGCTAGAGGAAATGAAAGGAATTTAACTCTTCCCCTGCCAAAAATTTCCCTGCCACACAAACATTTTACATAGCTTAATGTGCCAAACCATTTGCTGAGCTTGGACTACTGCCTTCATTTAAGGCCCTGCTCCTTTGGTCATATGAGAGACTTTTGTCTTGACAACATTGGTGTTGGGAAGTGTTTTCAGGCTGGGGCTCCACACTCAGCTGGAATTATACCAGCTTCAAACTTAAGACCCTGCCGGCGTCATCAGGGCATCTGCTTCAGAAGAGGTTGCTCTGGAAGCTGCATTCCCTCCCCCTCTGGCATCACAACTATGTCCAGTATTTGCCTTTCACAGGATGAACATGATATTCTAGTCAGAGTACAGAATAGGAACAAATTCCATATATTCACTGGCACTGCACCAACAATCTGCCAAAGTGACCACCCTCCTCCTGTTTTTATGCTTCCAGGATGCAAGAATTTACACACAGCAATGTCAGCAAACAATGCATCAACCTGGTGAAGCCATGAACACAGAATCCTGAGCCAAAGCCCATTAGAAAAAAAAAGTAAGAGTTAAGGAGAAGCTTCCCTGATCTCCCAAGGGCCATGGAGAAGGAAGCTCAAGGGTGCTGATACACTGGGAAGGTCATTGCCAAAAACCTTCCTGGAAAACACGTGGAGGATGAAGTTCAGGTATCAAGTAGGTTTTGCAAGTTGAAATCCTATTATCAATTGCACTGTATTTCCAAACCCCACCATTCCAGACCAGTAACTTGTTCAGCACCCAGAAACCAAGGTATTACAGGCACTCTCATTCCATGTCTCTCTTGCAACAACTGGAGTGGAAATTAGACCCTAGTCTGCATGTAAAGCCAAATAACATCAGTATTTGCTATAGCCACATAGTGCAAATAAGCTTTCTAATCACCCCAAGCTCCTCTCCCATGGAAAGGCCATCAACACACCCCCAGAATTATTGAATAAAGGGATTTTCCCACCTCAAAAGGCTCCTTTTCTTCTTTATGCTCTAAAAAGACCACGTTAAAAGAACTGAAACAAAATTTAACAAAGCTCCACAAACAAAAAACCCTCCATTTGAGTGACTGTGAACTTCCACTCTCTGAAGCCAAGAAGATCTGATTCACCAAAGCAGTTGCTGTGTCCCTGTAGCTCTCTTTATAGCCCAGCTGAAGTGTCTGCTGGTGCCTGATTGCTCATTTCTTTTGATATCAAATGCTTGGGCAAAACCTGACATAGAAGTTAACTTCTTGCTTCGTGCCTTCTCCCTCCTGCAGTGACTCAGGACTTCCAACAGACCTCTTGAAAACGACCCATTGGTGCAGAAAAGCCTGATTCAGTACCCAAAATGGAATGAGGCAACTCACAACAATCCTCTTTGTCTCATTATGAAAATGAAGCTGCTGCTAGTCAGAAGTGTGCTAATATTTTCAGAGGGGTAAGTTCGAAGCAGGGAATACGAAGTCTTCAGTCTGGACTCAGTGGGACTGATGAACACGCTGAATGCTGACTCCCAGACTGAATCAGAGCACGTATGGACGAAGCCAGTTAATTTAGTTTGCCTTGCCTGTGGCTCAGACTGCCTTGGGTTTCTTATTCTCATGCTGAAAGCTCCCATGTACCTCCAAGGACAGCAATTCACTGTTAAGAAGCCACAACCCTTTCTCCATCACTACCAAAGCACCTTGCAGTACTCTGAGAGGCAGCATGTGGCTCCCAATCCCATTCTATAACAGCTAAATATACTAATGCAGTCCCATTAAAGGTCTCATGTCATGTCTGAAAACCTCATCTTCAATCACACACTTGGCCTGCAGATACTGTACCTCGATTCATTTTCCTCCCCCCTCCTTGTTTTGTAATAAATAATTGCCAGGCTTTCAAGGAGAAGGATAAATGGAAACAAGTCATTTGAGGCCTGCATTAAAATCAAGTGCTCTCATCTCTCTTTACCTGACCTGCTGGAAACTTCCTCTTCGGCCCTGCTCCAAATCAATAGCTGAGAGCAGCGTGGTGCACGCTCAACAGCATCAAGGAAACCTACTTTGTGTGGGAAAAATACAAAGAAAGTCCATATTTAAATGGCCTGGGGGAACTTGAGCTGAATAGGTAACAGTACCTCATCGTGGAGGCAGATACAGTTCAGCAGAACAACTCCCAGCCTTTGGAAGACAAGACTGGAAAATATTTCTATACAAAATTCAGTGTTAGAAGTCCCTTTCAGCACAGCTAAAGAAGGGAAGCTGATCCCAACTCATATGTCTGCTTTCCTTATGGTGTCAGATCCAGAGCTGAGGGAGGAAGACAGGCATCTGTCTGTATATGCTGTAAGGACACCTGATCTTGTGCCCCATCTGCTACAAAACTACACGTTTGGATTTCTTCAGCCTTTTTGATTTGTCAAAAAATAGTACCCAAATATTGTGCAGAATGCAGTGAAATCTTTCAGAAATAAAGCAGGATTTCCACATGAGCCATTGCAGCTCTACCCTTAGAATCACCTCTGTGAGAGAATGGGTGGTCTGAGACTTTAACCCCTGGCAAATAGCTTAGGAAGAGCAAAATTAGAAAAAAGAAATACTGTGAGTTGCACTGTAATTAAGCACTTCCAACCTCTTTATTCACCCTGGTGAGAAATAATTTTGTAGAATTATAGAATGGTTTGGGTTGGAAGGGACATTATGGAAGAGTAAAGAGGGGGGAATTTGGGGGACACCCTTGAGGAGGGCGAGGCTCAGGGTGAGAACAGCTCTGCAGGCAGAGGGAATACAGTATGGTGAGCAAACACAAGAGGGAAGTGCAGCACCAAAATCCAGCCCTTTGCAGGGAAACAGCAGCAGGCTTTGAGTCTCAGCTTGAAGGTTTGTGCTCACACGCTGGGGCACAGTGGTACAAAAGATGGGACATTTCATGGTAGAGGCTTTTCCTCCCTCTCCTGGCACTGACACCTGGACCTATGAAGAATCTGATTCACTTTAGAGGGCTTCAAGGAGGCCACTTTAGTGAAGATAACTGCAAGTTCAGGCTGAGTGCAAGATGCAGACTCCCAGTACTGATAGGGTCTACAGGAAAGCTCTTGATCAGGGAGTGCAGGGATAGGATGAGGGGGAAGGGTTTTGAACTGAAAGAGAGGAGATTGAGATGAGATCTTAGGGAGAAATGTTTTCCTGTGAGGGTGGGGAGGCCCTGGCCCAGGTTGACCAGAGAAGCTGTGGCTGCCCCATCCCTGGAGGTGTTCAAGGCCAGGTTGGATGGGGCTTTGACCCCCTGATCCAGTGGGAGGTGTCCCTGCCCATGGCAGGGGGGTCAGAACTGGATGGGCTTTGAGGTCCCTTCCAACCCAAACCATTCTGTGAGTCTCTGTGTTGTAGCCACAGTCTCCAACTGCTTAAAAAAATTCTGTCATTTAAGCTCAAGGTTAAATTCAATTGAGCAGCACAAAGGTTCAGCTGTAATTATCTATATTTTTCATTGTCTGAATTCCATTATTTCATCCACTGCTCTTTCCCAGAACACCTCTAAACAATGTTACTAGACAGGAGCAGGAATCTGAATCCAGTCACTTCAGTATTTCAGAGGTTGGTATGGGAAATCCTACAAAATTTAATATAGGTAGGGAGTCTTCAGACTGTGCTTTGAACACAACCACAACTGTTCTCCATCTTAATGATGCTACTGAATGATTCACAATTACTCTGGGGTTGCTTTTAGCCCAGTGTAACACCGAGGGTTCCTGCAGGGCCGTCGGCCATTTACACAGCTCCAAGTGAAATAAGAGCCCAATTCAGAAGTAGGAAGCTCAAAGTGCTCATCCAGACTTCGTGTTCTTTAAAATGAGACGTACACAGTGTGGAAATGTTCCCTGGAGTTGAACAGAATGAGAAACAGATGGGAAATTACTTGCAAACAGGAAATCTTTTCTTTCCTTGTTTGCCTGCCTTGTTTTGTTTACCCCTCAAAATCCTAACAAGAAACACAAGCAGGATAATACCACTGTAGGCTACTTCATACTCACAGAGCTGGATAAACACAACTACAAAGCACCACATTTATTTGATGTGCTGTGTTGAGTAAGGCATCAAGTCTTACCTTGGGCCCCAGCCCAGAAGACTCTGATGCAGGGATTTAACTTCATTGCTGGGAGTGAAGTGAGGAGATGCTGAGCAGTACCGTTAAACACAGAATCATAGAATGGTTTGGGTTGGAAGGGATCTTAATGATTATCCAGTCCTGCTTCCCTGCCCAGGGAGTGACACCTCCCACTGGGTCAGGGGGCTCAAAGCCCCATCCAACCTGGCCTTGAACACCTCCAGGGATGGGGCAGCCACAGCTTCTCTGGGCAACCTGGGCCAGGGCCTCCTCACCCTCACAGCAAAACATTTCTCCCTAAGATCTCACCTCAATCTCCCCTCTTTCAGCTGAAAATATCTACATTCTAGGACTGTGACCTTAACCAGTAAATCTTAATTGCTCCTTTTGCAGATAACAAGGGCAAGGTTTGTGCTACGTGTTGGTAGAGTTTCAACTGAGAGAACTGAGGATATTTAATTTGCTGCATC
Source organism: Dromococcyx pavoninus (assembly GCA_033558185.1). Taxonomy (NCBI): domain Eukaryota; kingdom Metazoa; phylum Chordata; class Aves; order Cuculiformes; family Neomorphidae; genus Dromococcyx; species Dromococcyx pavoninus. Next base: position 155,576 of record JAUMJL010000666.1, on the reverse strand, counting down.
GTTCAGTCAGATAAAGGCAGCAGCAGCTGAAGTCGCAGCACCATGGAGATTTATGCTCCAAGTATGAATATAACATTTGAGTAAATGATTGCAAAGAGTTACACATGGAGCCACATGCAGCAGGATTTAATTTATGGAGAACAGCCTCTATCTTTTAGCTGTTCATATAATGAAGAAATAAATTGCAGGCACTTGCAGCTGTAGCAGGATATTGGATGATGTTTATTCATATAGAAATTACATCTTTAAGTTCCTCTCAAGCTACATAAATGTATCCATAATGGACACAGAAAACAATCCCCTTCTGTAATAAAAATGTGTATTAATAAAGGCTGATTTCCAGACAAAACTCTTATCACAAACATTAAAAAATCATTCTCTCAGGCTCCTAACCATGCCTGATGACTACATGGAAACATCTTTTCAGATTTTGTTTATCTCTACCATTCCTGCCTTAATTCTGCTTTATTATTTCTATTTCAATGAACTTTCTGAAACTTCATTAATGTTTTCACTTTTGCTTGGAAGCACTTTCACTTTCTTCTCTGTGCAAAGGCTGTTGCCACATCCAAAGAAAGTGAAAAAGCAAATATAAAGAAAGAAAAATGAGAGAAGGATTCGAAGCAATCCCTAGTGTCACTCAACAGCTTTTGGGTTGTTATTGCCTGTCTTGCAGACTAAACCAAATCCCCAACCTTCATATCTTTTCAAATAATTCAAAAGAATTAAGATTTCTAGTGACCATAAACACCCCCTTGCCTCCCTGTATAATTTTACATCAATCAAATGCATTTTTCTTTAAGAAATCCGAGGTGGGTCCCATTAAGGATACAGGAATGCAGCTCAACGAATCACAACACAAAATAACTACAACAAAAACAAAAGTTGGGGGGGGAAAAAAAAGCCTTTAGAGAAACGCTGCAGACTTTGTCCAACCTCCCGTGGATCAGCACGTTTGACTGTGTGTGGGAGCTGGGGAAATCCCAGCAGCTTTCTATTGTATCTCCTTATTTCTTGGCACATTCCCAAGCAAATAAATAATCATCGTCATAAACCAGAGTCATACGAGAGTAGCAGAAACAGACATGAAATCCAATAGATAAGATAGCCAACCCTCAAGATGTTTCTTGCACATGGGCTGGAAGTCAGGAGCCTATTCATCTTCTCTTTCCTCAATTGTTCTTCCTCTTCCAGACACCAGGACACGGCGAGCAGGCCGTGGCACGAACCAGCTCACCACGCTTCTCCAACCCAGCGTAAGTGGCCTTCATAAATGCTAATTTACCTCCTTTCAGGGAGCTGCAGAGAGTGATGAGGTCTCCAGACCCTTCCCCAGCTCCGTTCCCTTCTCTGGACGTGCTCCGGCCCCTCAGTGTCCTTTTTGTAGTGAGGGGCCCAAAACTGAACCTAGGATTGGAGGTGCAGCCTCACCAGCAGTGTCCAGGGGGACAATTCCTTCCCTGCTCCTGCTGGCCACCCCATGGCTGATCCAAGCCAGGGTGCTGGTGGCCTTCTTGCCCACCTGGGCCTCTGCTGGCTCGTGTTCAACACCTCCAGGTCGTTTTCCACCAGGCAGCTTTCCAGCCACTCTTCCCCACCTTGGCAAGCTGCTCGAGATGTCATCTCCTGCTCTCCGGTCTCACAACGGAACATCTGAAGGACACTTTGCCTCTTGGCTCATACCTCATGGTCCCGTTTGACTTCACAGCTCTATGCACTAATGGAGGATTTTGTATGGAAAGTGGATTTTGTATGGAATGAGGAAAATACACTCCAAATTTGAAGTAAATCCAAGCTAGAAAAGCAAATTTTTCTGTGCCTGTGGCCAGCTTGGATGCTCCAGGCCCAAACCCCAGCTGCTCTCTAATGAAGCCAAAAGTGCTGTGACCAGCCCTGGACCCAAACCCACCGCCACACCTCCACTATTGCAGCAGAGTTTGGAGTTACAGCCTCAAGGCAATAAAAGCTGGAGATGGAGGATAAATTCCTGGTCCTTAGGGAGTGCCCTGCAATCCTAATGACTCCTCCCAGAGCCCAGATCTCAAGGCAGAGGTTTGAGGTGAGGAAGATATGGTGAAGGCTGAAAAACTCCTTGCACAGCCTTCTGGACAAAACACAGAATCCTGTTCTATAAACCAGCTGCTCTTTCTATTTTTAAATACTCTGGAGAGACTCAAATATTGCAGTGATGAGAGAAGAGGAGGCCCTGTAAGTACCTAGGCAGATGGATGCTTAGCAAAGGATGGAAACTATCCCTGCAGGATGGAACCCTTAATAAATGCTCATTCCAGCTCAATTATCAAAGCCCAAACAGGTAAAATATCCCAACAAAGGTGTTTTAGGCTTTAAGACTAAGCTGCTGTCAGGAATGTTGTTCTTCCACTTTCACCAAGGCTCAGCAGTTGTTCCAAACATGGGTGTTATAACACAAAGGCCAAAACACTGCCCACAGAGCAATTACCAACTACAGAAGAAATGGGCTGAAGTTTGCTGAAGTTTCTTCGCTCTGAGCTTTGTGAAAACTCTGACTAACAATTTTGACTCAATTTTCATGCTGTTTTGAACCAAGTGCAAGACAGCTGTTCGTTTTTCTCCGTGATAAATCACCGTTTGGAAACTCAGGAAGCATTAAAAAAAAGAAAAGAGAGGAAAAAGTGCTGAGGGTGGACTCAATTTAATTTTAAATTATTTGGTGTATTCAGATGCTCAGCCCCAAAAGTGTGTTGACATCACCTCAACACGCAGGCACATATTGAAGGATGGACTTGCCAAAGGAAGATAAGGGCTGCAACCCCAGCTGCTGGTGGACCATGTGGAGTATCCATGTGTGTAAAACAGCTTAAGCATGCAAATTATTGCAAGATCAAGCTCAGTCTGGGGAACAGTGATCTTGCTGTGTCCTTCATTGTTCAGCTTTTACTCAATGTTTGCTTATGGCAGACTTCTTTTCTCTCTCCCTTCTCTGGGGGTGGGAGAGAGAAGAGACAATCCTTCCCTTGCTTCTGCTACAAAGGAGATGCTGGCCCAGGAGGAGCTTCATATCCTGTCCCTGGGGCAACAACACAATTCAATTGGTAATAATTCAAAAGCAGGGGACTTTCTAAAAGCATCTCACCCCTTTTTTATGGGGAGGGGGGAAGTTAGGAAGGAGGAAAGCTCTGTTTCCTGCTGTTGTGCTGTTTATTTCAGAATAGTTCCTAAACCCTTTGCATGCAAACGTGAGGAGGTAGCATCAGGCTGGGAAGACACCTAAATTTGGCCCAAATTCCTGACCTCTTCCTATTGAAGTATATAGCAACACTCCTACTCTCTGTCCAGTGTGGCATTTTTAAACACACACATCCCCAATTAATTCTGTGCTGCATAGAAGGAAGTGATATAAATAATCCCCTAAGAATGCATTTTCCTGTAGGTAAAGGGATAACATTTGAGTTTCAAATAGAGGCAGAGCACAAAGACCACACACAGGCCTGTTGCTGCAGGAACTTGCACGCTTGCCTAGCGTTGGGGATCCAGAAGCTGTTGCACTGAAGTCATAGAACCATAAAATCATCAAATTGTTAATGTTGGAAAAGATCTCCAAGCTCGTCCAGTCCAACCCTCAGCCCAGCCCCACCGTGCCTGCTAAACCATGTCCCAAAGTGTCACAACCACACGCTTTTTGAACCCCTCCAGGGATGGAAACTCCACCACTGCCCTGAGCAGCCTCTGCCAGGGCTTCACTGTTATTTCAGTATAGAATCTCTTCCCAATATCGAGTCTAAACGTGCCCTGGCACAACTTGAGGCCATTTCCTCTCATCCTGTGACACACTTGGGAGAAGAGAACAGCACCCACCACACTACAACCTCCTTTCTGGGAGATGCAGAGTGATGAAGGATGAGGTCTCCCCTCAGCCTCCTCTTCTCCAGGCTCAACAACCCCAGTTCCCTCAGCTGATCCTCACAGGACTTGTTCTCCAGCCCCTTCCCCAGCTCCATTCCCCTTCTCTGGACACACTCCAGCCCCTCAATGTCTTTCTCACACTGAGGGGCCCAAGTCAGCAAAACGATTAGCAGGAGTAAGTTAAGCACATATATGAATTTCTAGGATCAGCCCAGCAGAGGCAAGACCATGTGAAAAAAAAAAAACATGAGAAAAGCTCTATGTGAAAACCTGACAGCATTTTGAAATAAACTGCATATCACAGCTTTCACACAGGCACAGTCTTTTTGTATATTTCATTTTTTCACTAAAATTATGGTTAATTTGGGTGCCTGAAACAATTTTCTGGGTGTTTGCTTTTCTTGAAATTTTCTTTCTACTTCTATTTTCTTTCCTTTTTCCTCTTTGATCAATAAGACAGCTTGCATTTTCAGCTTTCAATCAAAAAAAAAAGGTGGGAGGAAGCATTATTTCAAAGCACATATTTAATTGTTATATTAAAAAAAAGGGCTGCTGCCCAATGAAAGGGTTTTAATGTAAAAGAAGCAGAGATAGACTGAATGCAGAGGTACTCACTAAAGTTATAAAAATCAGAGAATCATAGAAAGGTTCGGGTTGGAAGGGACCTTAAGGATCATCCAGTAAAAGGAGATGAGGCACTTCTCTTAGCAGGCTTGAAAACTCATTTCCAGCCTGTGTCCAGCCAGTTTTACTGATGGACTATGAATTACACACTCAGAAATAGGATGTGTAAACATCCTATTCCTCCTCCTTCTTCTTTGTTTTAACAGCTTCCATGCTGCCAGTGGAGTTGGTTGCAGCAATTCATCCAACCAGCACATCTTCAATGTCATAACTTCTATAATGTGGATTTTTTTATAACGGATGGTGCGAATTTGTCACTGCTAGAGGGAAGGGATTCTTGTCTGGGCAAAGCCCCTGGAAGCTGCTTCCATGGCAAATTACATTTTTATTGTTATTTCCTGATGGAGTAATCCAGCTGGAGATAAAAACCCATGCATGAGTGAAGCATGTCAAAGTCACACCACAGCAACCCTCGCAGGTTTCTGTTGGCTGCAACCCCCTGTACATTGATCACATTCTCCCAGGAACTGCCTGCCGTGCTTGTCTGGGAGGTGGGGTCAGTGTTAATTTTGGATTTTCATCTTCTCCTTTCCCAGATCCAGAACTATTTGTGTCTTTGTAGTGGTTCTAGCATGGCTCTGCCTGTGACAAACCCCTCTTGGGGCTCTGGCAGGAGATGTTTCAGTGCAAATATCGTTACTAATAATCCTTAACTCTCCTCCTCCGTTCAAATGGAAAAGACAGGGTGCCTGATCCTGATTTCACAGTTGCAAAACGTCTAACAGGGCTGAAATCCATGACTACAGACTTCTTGATTTCACCCCACCGACTTTAATGAAGTTCTTGCCGATTAATAGTGGGAGTAAACGGAAGAATCAGTGCCTCAGCAACATCAAAGGAGTTAAAAGTGACTTCAAGAGACGAACAAGTGGTGCTTTGTGCAGTGTCCTTCTGGAGGCTTTAATTTTCGTGGCGCTTGTTAACTCAGCCAGTGTGAGGATGACTTGCCTGCCTGTTGTCCCTGTGGGAACACAGCCCCCAGTGTAGCATGGGAATGCTGACTGTAGCGGGCGGCAGCTTCTCAGCACGCCCTTGCAGAAAGCAGCAGAAGATAAACCGGCACGGGAGGGGAAGAAACAGAGAGCTGGGAGTGGATTTTTTTCCCATCTCTGGCTTCATTCATACAACAAAATGGAAATGGTCTGTTTGTTTTCCTTTATGCTAATAATAAAAACTGTAGTGGTAGATTTAGTCATTGGAGAGAGTCCAGAGAAGGTCATGAAGATGATCCAAGAGCTGGAGCACCTCCTGTACAAGGACAGGCTGAGAGAGTTGGGGTTGCTCAGCCTGGAGAAGAGAAGGCTCCGGGGAGACCTTAGAGCAGCCTCCCAGGACTGAAAGGGGCTCCAGGAAAGCTGGGGAGGGGCTCTTGATCAGGAGTGCAGGGACAGGATGAGGGGAAATGGTTTTCAGCGGAAAGAGGGGAGATTGAGATGAGATCTTAAGAAGAAATGTTTTCCTGTGAGGGTGGGGAGGCCCTGGCCCAGGTTGCCCAGAGAAGCTGTGGCTGCCCCATCCCTGGAGGTGTTCAAGGCCAGGTTGGATGGGGCTTTGAGCCCCCTGATCCAGTGGGAGGTGTCCCTGCCCATGGCAGGGGGTTGGAACTGGATGGGCTTTGAGGTCTCTTCCAACCCAAAGCTTTCTATGATTGTATGATTTCTCATTGCCAACTTCATTTTCTTTCCCCATTATAAATTATTATACTTTTAAAAATGCCTTCTAATTGTTTTTACTTATTTTTGAGGTTGTATTTTCATGCTGTTCTCTACATTCCAGCGAGCTGGGTCCTCTCTGGGAAGATCAGTAGCCTCATTTGCTTGTCTTTAAAGCAAAGGGCAAGAAAGGGATGTCAGAAAAGACAAAGTAGAAAGAGGATTCCAGATAAACCCCTTGGTTTACCCCCCAAACACACCAAACTGGAATATGAAATACGAGTAGGCAGCAATATTTGTCTCACCCAGCCCAGACGAACGCGTAGCTTTAACGTGGAGGGGAGCAGGGGGAGAGGAGCAGCACTGACCTGAAACTGGGCAGGGCAGTACCTGACAGGCTCTGAGGCCACATATTCCCAGTGACAGCACTGGGGAGGATGCAGAACACAAGGCTGAAGTGGAAATGATGGAGCACAACTCTCTTCCCTCTAAGTACATCTGCTGAAACCACCAGTGCCGCACATCAAAACAGAGGACAGAGCCCCTAAAGCCCAGCAGAGCCCCCAACCTCCCCTCCTGCTCTTTTAGGGCAATGCCATGCAGAGCTTTGCCTCCAAAAAATGCCAAAACAAGTCCAAAATAATCGTCTGTGCACGCGCTTCTGTTTTTTAAACTCAGCTTTCATTCTCTTATCTATCTGCTAGCTGCAAGTTCTCCCCCATCCCTCCCTCACCACCTCCTCCCATGGGTCTAGGTGGGCACCCCCAGCCCCTCACCACCACCCCCTGATGTGGATGTGGGTCTGGGTGGGCACTCTGACCCCTCCCCACCTCAACTCCCTCCACTTCTTCCCTCATGGTTCCGCGTGGGACCCCAATCCCCTCCCCACCTCTCCCCGTGGTTCCGAATGGGTGCAAGCCCCCCTCCCCACCACCCTGATCCCCTCATTGCCTCCCGTTGCAGCTCAGTGTGGGGCACCCCGACCCCCTCCTCACCTCCCCTCGTGCCTCGGAGTGGGTGCAAGACCCCCTCCCCACCTCCCCCTACCCTGACCCCCTCCTCACCTCCCCTCATGCCTCAGAGTGTCCCCTCATGCCTCAGAGTGGGTGCAAGACCCCCTCCCCAGCTCCCCCTACCCTGAACACCTCTTTGCCTCCCCCCGTGTGTCGGGGTGGGTGTTTCGACCCCCTCCCCATGGATCAGGGTGGGCACCCCGACCCCCTCCTTGACCCCCATCACTGCTCCCCCCTAGGGCTCTGGGTGGGCTCCCCATCTCCCACCTCCCCCTGTGGGTCAGGGACTCTATCACACACACCCCCCCCAGTGTGTGGGGGTGACCCCCGCCCCGAGGCGGCTCTCGCAGCGCGCGGGGGCAGCAGCGCCTCCTCGGCGGAGCCGCCGCGGTGCGGGCGCGGGTCCGCGCGGGGCCGGGGGGCGGAGGAGGCGGAGAGGGAGGAGGAGGCGGAGGAGGAGGAGGAGGAGGAGGAGGAGGAGGAGGCGGAGGGCGGCCGTGCATGGCCGCGCGCGGGCGGCGGTGGCTGCGCGATGGCCCAGCCGCCCGCCCCGCTCGCCATGGCTGCCAGAGAGGAGCTCTACAGCAAAGTCATCCCCCGGCGGAACCGGCAGCACCGCGCGGGCACCGTCAAGCGCGGCTCCTCGCTCGAGATCCTGCTCTCCATGGGCTTCCCCAAAGCGCGGGCGTAAGTCGCCGTACGGACCCCCTTTTTTATTCCCCCTCCCCGCCTCCCGCTTTGGTTTCACGGCGGATGCCTTTTTGCTCGGCTGCTCTGGACCGCCAAGGGCAGGGAGGGAGCCCCGGCCACGGGCGGGCGGCGGGGATGCGCTCCCCGAGCGGCCCGGGGATGCTGTCCCGGAGCGGTCAGAGGAGCGGGGGATGCTCTCCCCGGAGCAGCTTGGGGATGCTGCGCTCCAAAAGCGGCCCGGGGATGTGCTCCCGGAGCAGCCCGAGCAGCGGGGGATGCGCTCCCGAAGGGGCCCGAGATGCGGGGGATGCTCTCCCGAAACTGCCCGTTGATGCGCTCCTGGAGCGCCCCGGGATGCTGGGGATGCGCTCCCGGAGCGGCCCGGGGGTGCTTTCCCAAAGCTGCCCGCGGAGATCCGCTCCCTGAGTGGCGCAGGGATGCGCTCCCGGAGCGGCCAGAGGAGCGGGTGATGCTCTCCCGAAGCGGCCCGGGGAGCGGGAGGTCGCTGCCGAGGCTGCCCGGGGATATCTTCTCGGAGCAGCCCGGGTAGCGGGGAGATCCGCTCCCGAAGGGGCTCGAGGTGCGAGGGATGCCCTCCCGAAGCTGTCCGGGGATACCTTCTCGGAGCGGCCACAGGAGCGGGGGATGCACTCCCGAAGCGGTCGGAGGAGGAAGGAATGATTTCCCAGAGCAGTCGGGGGATGCGCTCCCGGAGCGGCCAGGGCAGCGGGGGATGCGGTCTGGGAGTGGTCCAGCGCGGCCGGCGATGCTTGCACGGCCCAGGGATGCTCCTGGTGGCATTCCCCGGCGGGCGCATCTCCCGGGGGCAAGGAAGGTGTCGTCCCGGGATGCCGAGGGACACAGCATCAGTGTGAATGCTTTGCACCCCTAGATGAAGTCAGAGTCCATCGTTCCTATACTTTGATAATAAGGAGTCCTTGGCGCAATCGCTTCGGTTAACTCGGTCACCCGGGAGATTCTCTTTAATCCACGTACAAGTCCACCCAAAAGGAAAGGAGCAATAGAAGAAAATTTCCATAGTCCAAAGTGGTAGGTTCTTCTTGCTCAATATAGCAATGCCCTGGTGTAATCTCCCTGCATGTGTCAATGCTTTAAATTAATTAGGCAGCAACCTAATGATAACTTAATAATGGCTCTCCCGGTTTTAAGCGTAGTGACTCCCAAAGTGGGAATGTGCACTTTAGGATGCAAATGAAAGCAGCGGGGATGAGGATGATTCCTTGATCTGCTTAAGTTTTCCTTTTGTTGTTAATACCAGTCAGAACTTGGTGGTTGTACAGACTGTCTTTGGGCATTTTTTTTATAAATATAGATATACACATGCAGTTTGAAGGACATGTGTCATCTGTGGATCCATGAGATTGCTGTGGATCCATTAGGACATATGAAAAATCTAATGTGTGTTTTCCAGTGTCCTGCTTATGCTCCTTATGACTTCTGTCATCTGTTAAAATCAACATACAGCATTTATATACAATGCCTGCAAATGGAGGTAGTAGGAGACCAGTGACTTCATGCTCTGCTTGCTTGGAAAAACAGATGTGCTTCTTTCAGTGGAGCTAGAGAAAAAAGCAGCTCAATACTATGAATGAAACTAGTTATTACCCGTACAACAGTGCCTTCAAGGCTGACAGTCAGCCCCAGTCTTACCTAACCATTAGGAGCTATGCCTATGGATATTTTTTCCCAAGAAAACATTAATATTTGACCAAAAAATGCACCCAAAATTTCATCATACAAGATAGGGAAGGTTAAACACAGTAAGCAAGCCAGAGAAAGGAGTAAAATATTCCCAACTGCAAAAAATACTTACTGTAAATATAACCAGCTGGGTGGGTAAAACTGTCTTGATACTAAATTCAAGATACTGTGATACAGCCCTGCTTGACACCTCAGCTGTCTGCTGGGAGGGGGTCTGCTTTCCCAATCTGAGGTGGCAATTAGTGCCCCTATTCCAGCTGGTTAGAAATAATACAAATATTGCATCATTAAAATAATATCAATTAAGAAGCAAATCGGATTTAAATCCAAACAATAAAGTACTGCCACCAAGGGCACACTATGGACTGGCACACAGGTTTGGAAGCATGAGAGATAGGACTGCACGGCAAAAGGACATTCCCTAAAGGTCACTGCTTCCCAGAAGCTGCTTTTTAACTCACAGCATACTGCAAGGGTGAATGAAAGACATTGCCGAGTTGCCAAGGAGGTAAAAACACATCCCAGAGGTGTTATTGAGAAGCAGCCTTAGAGTAAAGCCGGTTTGAGTCTTCTCCCAAAACTCTCCCATCCCTGTTTTCTACCCCAAAGTCACAATTACAACAGGAGTCAGAAAATTCAGCAAAATGAGGGATTTTGGATCTGTTCCTGTATGTCCTGTGTACAAATACAAGCCAGGCTGATACTTAAAAGTGGTGACCACCTGTTTGGGTGGCTTATACAAAACAAAGCTCCAAGTTGTCAGACTGAGACTGTCAGGCCTGTCACAAAATGCCATGGCTGCTGGCATCAGTGGCCTCCTGGCTTCTTGTAAGAGCCAAGGGGGATTGACTGGGGCAGGGGAAAGAGGGGGCTGTTGAAGCTGGGGTTAGAGACACGGGAGCTGCCTGGAGAGCCCAAGAGTGCTGTTTCCAGATGTGGTATTGAGGTGGTGCTGAGAACCTGGGGAGTACTCACTGCCTGATTTCCAGCTCAAGTAACTTCACGTACCTCACACCCCTACCAACAGACAGGTCAGCTTTTAACTCTTCAATAATCATGTCAGAATTTAAACTCTTCCAAGACATCCTCAAAACCAGAAAGTTAAAATTCTAGTATGAGAAAAAAAAATCCTGTTGCCTTTAACTCTGGGTGCGCATGAATATATAAATATACAAAATATTACTTGAGTTTCTACGTAGAGCTCTCAATTCAAGTCATAGCCCTGTGGTGCTGTTTCAGAAGAGATCCAGACCTAGAAAAATGGAGATAATTCTCTGGCCTCAGTCATTACTCAGACTGGGTAAATCACTGTCCATAAACAGAACACATTACAGGCACTGTGATCTTTTGGATGCAACGCTGTATGTGATAAGCATAAGGGATGAGCACTGTTCTTGATACAGGTGGCAAAGCTTTCCAAAACTAAACTGATGTTCCTTCCCATGGTGTCAAAAAAGAAAGAGGACCACTTTCTAGAGACAGGTCCATAATGTTGATTCAGTGTGCAATGCTGTGCTCCTGGGTGGATCTGCTGACACCAGGCATAATTGCAATAGCTTTTCCCTCATAAAAATGGGATAGACAGGAATATTGTACAGTTTACCATGAATCAACTCCCACTGCTTCCCCTGTGCTGCGCATTTCCTCCTTCCTCCCTCCCACAAAAGACCACCTGGGTTTAACTCTGTGGCTCTTGGGCATGAAGAGGAGTTAGTTAATTCACAAAGCTGGACCACATTTCCCCTGGTCCTGAATAGAACCAGGCCACTCTGATTCTGATCTTGTTTCTCAGTAACTGTGAGAATTTAGGAGTATTAAGAGTTTCATTATTCTCCAAGAAAAGAAGCTCCGATCCAGTTTACAAACAGCAAAATCTTCTCTTGTGTTTTGAAAATGTTTTCTAGGCTGCTAAAGCGTGTTTTGCCTAGTAACCAACTTAGCAACATAGCAGTATTTTAATGCAGAAAGACTGTGAAGTCTCTCATTCCTCAAGGGTTTGAGCTGGATTTGGGAAAATACTACATGGAAAAAAAAAGCGCTGCAGATAATCTTTGGATTTTGAAGTGGTTTCTGTTCCTTTACGGCACTTGCCTTCAGGGTATCAATTTTCTGCAAATACTCTTGGCTGAAGTTCATCCTACTACAAGGGACCAGCCCAAAATATAGGCATCACTAAGTCTCACTTAAGCCCAAGCTTTAGAAGTGTTTTCAGGAGTGACTTGTGTTGGCCCGGGGTGTGGAGGGAAACCCTATCCCAAGTAAATAAGCTGGTGGATAGAAATGTTTCTAGGAGAAACAGGGAGGTTGTGTTGAACATGGATTTCTAAGTGTGTTCTTGAGACTGGAGGAGATATTGAGCTACTAAATAGAAAATACAGGTGTTATAGTGTCAGGGACTTAGGCAAAAGCTTCCCTGATGCTCTGTCTGTGCTTGTCATTCAAGACAGAGGGATTTGGGTTGAATAGAACCACTGGACTGTAGAGAAACCATCTAACCCAAACACCTTCAATTCCAGTGCTGCGTGTCAGCCATCAGACCAAAGGGGATTTTTAAGTAGGAGCTTCCTGGAAAGTGTTTTTGACCTGTTTACACTCTACAAATAGTGAAAGAGGAAAAGAGGAAGCCTTGCTGGAGGGGCAGCCTTTGGCCGACTGATGGACACGACCTGCTTTCCCTACTGAGACCCTCCCTTTCGATGCTCATATTCGGCTGAACACGAGCCAGCAGTGGCCCAGGTGGCCAAGAGGGCCAATGACATCTTGGCCTGTGTCAGAAACAGCATGGCCAGCAGGACCAGGGCAGGGATCGTGCCCCTGTACCGGGCACTGGTGAGTTTTGGGTCCCTCACTACAAGAAGAACATTGAGGGGCTGGAGCGCATCCAGAGAAGGGCGACAAGGCTGGGGAAGGGGCTGGAGAACAAGTCCTATGAGGAATGGCTGAGGGAACTGGAGTTGTTCAGCCTGGAGAAGAGGAGGCTGAGGAGAGACCTCATCACTGTCTACAACTGCCTGAAAGGAGGTTGTGGTGAGGTAGGGGTTGGTTTCTTCTCCCAAGTGACATGCTATGGGACAAGAGGAAATGGCCTCAAGTTGTGCCAGGGAGGTTCACATTAGACAAAAGGAAAAATCTCTTCACTGAAAGGGTGCTCAGGCTGCCCAGGGAGGTGTCTGAGTCACCGTCCCTGGAGGTGTTTAAAAGAAGGGTAGATGAGTTTCTTAGGGACAGGGTTTATTAAGGGGACAGGTACAGCTGGACTTGATGATCTCAGAGGTCTTTTCCAACCAGATGATTCTATGGTTCTGTGATTTGTCCCGTGAGAAGCCATGGGGCAGACAGCTCTTTGCCCACGCCAGGGTTTAACGGATGAGCTTCTGCGCTGTAACTTGAGCAACAGTTTGAGCAATTAACTGGTTCTAGTTCACGGATTGCAATTCCTGGGTTCAGTGCTGAGGCCTCTGAACAATTCTGTACATCTGGGCTGGAAGGGATCCAACAGGTCTGCACGGCACGGTGGAACACGGATACTGCAATTGAGTTTGCAGCTGGCAGGAAGGTGCACTGGAGAAAGGCTTGAGCAAAGATACATCTGGGACTGAGTCCCGTGGCTGCTCGGCATATGGATGGGTTTTTTTTTGATTGGCTTCATTGCAGATTTCTGCTGTGGGACTGAGAGATAATTACTGCAGTGTTCAGACTGTAACGTGCCAGCGGCTTCATTGGGTTTGATGTGGGGGAGATCTCTATCAGACAGATCCAAAGTGATAAAATAGAGAGGACTTTTTATTTCCACTCTATGGTCTGGAAACTGAGGCACAGAGAAGCTTAGATGTACGCATAGCTAGACTGGCACTTGCACCTAAATCTGTAGAGTTTCAGTCTATTAGCTTAATAACAAGACTGAGATATCTGGTCTAAGTAGAACATCTATTTCCATGACATTGTATAAAATTTCCAAATAGAGTGAGACCTTCTCTTATCAGAGGTTGAAGAAGTCATTGCTGTGATAAGATCATACTGTAAAATGATAATGGCAGCAGCAGCACTCTGAATTACCTTGGTGATTCAGGATACTGTATACACGACTGCCATTAATCATATCTGATAGTTGGGAGAAGCAGAACAATCAGATATTGAGGTCTGACATTGACAAAGAAAATGCTTCTGCCACAAATATTGAGAAAATGGTTTCAGGACAGAGCATCCCCATACAAAGATTGCTCTCGGTTGAGCCAAGGTCAAGTGAGTCACTGCAATCCTTGCTGCAGAAGCTCTGGCTGCTCAGAAAGTGAGTGTGCACGTGTTCAGGAATAAAAAACCACCTTTATAGTGCCTTCACACACTGTGCTTCGTTGGCATCTTGTATTTAAAAGTCTTAAGTAGCATCATCATATGCAGCGAGTTGGTGGTTCAGTAGCGAGTCAGCCAGAAGACTGCAATCCCCGGATTTCTGAGGTCTGTTTTTCAGGGCCATCTAACTTTGGCAAACACTGTAAGAGATTCTAGAAACTTTCCTGGTCCCTCAGTATTTTGTTCATTTAGATCTTAAAGTGGCATGGGGAGAAGAAGCTTGTGCTTCTGTCTCTCTGATGAGTTTTTTAGAGCAAAGGTCCTGAGATGGATCCTTCCCTCTACGCTAGGAAGGAGAGGAGCTTCAGAAAGCACAACCCAGACCCCACTCATCGCTGACAGAGCCTGAAAAATTACTTGGTGCCTTTTGTGTCAAAACCCTGTAGAGTTAATAACTTGATCCTTAGTATGCAATTCCCATTTAAGCTTCGTATCAGTTTTGAGTGATACAGATAGCAGTGTTATCATTTCCTTTTCTGTCCCTTTTTCTTTCTCGCTTCATAGACCTAATACCATTGTCAAGAGCCTGTTTAAATTTACTGATGAGGTTCTCCAGACAAAGACTCGCTGGAGGAACTCATGATTTCAGATATCCAGCGTGGACTGTTTGAATGGAGCCTTGTTTGCATAAAATGCTGATTATTCTTCCCCCTTTGGAGGCTGGGTGACAGCAGCTGCGTGTTGGCCCATTTCTGCAGGACTCTGCAGCACTTCCTTATAAAACTCCCTTAAAGTTTACCCTGAGATCACTTCTGCCCCTTTTCTATGTGGCAGCCCCTGCTCAAAGGATGCTGCCAGCCCCTGGGCCCTCCTGAATAAAGTGACAGAAGGCGTGGGGAATCCTGCTCTTGAAAAGACCATGAGCAAAAGTTTAAAAAAAGAAGAAGAATTTGGTGCTTCTAAATGCCAAATGCTGGCCCTGCTGGCTCGTGATGAGATTTGCATTTTTAAGCCACCTTTGAAAGTGAATCTTAGCCTCCCAAGTCTTGCTCACAGTTGAGAACGTTGCCCTTAGGTTTTAACTGGCACTCATAGTGGATTCACAGCATGTGCTCGGCAACTGCAAAAAGAATAGAGACATCCGTGTGTGTGTCTGTACTGCACCAGTCTAATTATCCTCAACAAGCAGAGTCATCAAAAGAGCTGTAGTTTAGCAGCTGACAGCATTTTGGATTCCATCACCAAGACTCGCTGCAGGCTTTGTGCATTACAATGGGGTGCGCCGCACGCCTGTGTCTTACTCACCCCTATATAAACAGACCTGAAAAGATCAGGGCTTGGCTTTGCTTGGCATTATTCTGTCCCCACCACTACAGGAAAGCTGGGGAGGGGCTCTTTACCAGGGAGTGCAGGGATAGGACAAAGAGGAACAGTTTTTATCTGAAAGAGTGGAGATTGAGGTGAGATCTTAGGAAGAAATGTTTTGCTGTGAGGGTGGGGAGGCCCTGGCCCAGGTTGCCCAGAGAAGCGGTGGCTGCCCCATCCCTGGAGGTGTTCAAGGCCAGGTTGGATGGGGTTTTTGAGCCCCCTGATCCAGTGGGAGGTGTCCCTGCCCATGGTAGGGGGGTTGGAACTCCATGGGCTTAAAGGCTGCTCTAAAGTCTCCCTGCAGCCTTCTCCATAGCCTGACACTGAAAGAGGTTTTAACTGCATTTCACTCACACCCATCACCCCCCTGCTGTTATCAAACACAAGGCAAGTGCCACTTTTTTCCCTTTCATGTAGTATTAGGCTCTGGGCTCTGCAGTTCATGGCAGTGCAGAATTAATCTTTCGTGGTTGGTGACTGTGAAATAAGTGCCAGTGTAGAGGCGGGTGTATTTCAGAGAGATTTTTCATCTCCTGATTTGTAAAACTGGCTATTTTCTTTCTCCTCTACCTAATGAAATACAGCAAGTCCTTACACAACGCAGATCTCATTAATGCCCTGACTCAGCACAGCCCTTGAGCACGTGCTTCTCCTGAATGCCTGAGATCAAGATGTTCCATACATTTCTACCGAGCACAGGCAGGGATGTGTTAAACAGCACTGGAAATACCTGAAGTAGATAAAGTGGTGCTGGTTTTCTTCTAAGCTGTTTCGCATTTTGTTGAGAGCGATTGAATCAGTTTTATGACGCAAATTGCAAGCCCTGGGTTTGTGCTGACATGAAATGCTGGTATCGTTTTCCCCCTGTATGGCACCAGCGAGCAGAAGCCTGGTATTTATGCACTGCAATCCTGTTGTGCTGGGGGCTGTGCAAACAGCAAAGGAAAACATCATCCCTGCTCCAAGAGCCGGCAATCTAAGTAGGAGCCAGAAAGAGCAAATCTCTCCAGAGAGGAGGAGAGGCCACATGAGGAAGCAGACAGTGTCATCTCCCGCTGACAGGCAGTGATCCCGGCATTGCCTCCCAAATCCTTCGTTACCCGTAGTTACAGCGAGTGAGATTGATGGGTGGAATTCACAACTGCATGAGAATGGTGCTGTTATGAACAGCTACTTTGAAATAAGTACCAATTCCCATTTTACAGACAGAAAAATTTCAAATGAGACAATCCATCAAGTCGCTTGATGCCAGAGAGGGCACCTTAATTAACATTTGTCATCCGCTCCAGACAAAGGGCACTCCAGAATTGCTGGCTGTAAATGGTGTCAATGATGTCCTGCTCCCTGGTTCTACTATTATATTGGATTTATGCTTCCCAATCGATATTTCTTTCTGAGAGTAGCTGCCAAGTCCTAGCAAGTGTCAAATCGCAATGTATTACCCGCGGGTAAGTTGCAGTCAGTTCTCCCAGGCACCATTCAAAGAAATCTCAAGCTCAACAAGAATTGGATCTGGTTCTTATTCACACTAGTCCATGGGTAACGGAAACGAGCCTTGGAATAAATGTAACTTACAGCTGCACCTTACAAGACACGTTTATACTCCCTTTAGAGGCTCTTCCACCCCTGCCCATAGCGCAGCTGTATCATGTTCTAAAGGGCAAAGCCTCCGGTGCTGAAAATCAGCCCAGCACCATTTAGGTTGTTGGAGTGACACTAATACACACCAGCTGAGGATCCTACCCAGAAATAACCCAACTTTTATTGCTACCAAAGCTTCCTTTAGAGAAAGTTTTACCCCATTCAAGTAAAGCGAAGAGCCTGTGTGTAAATAAGAATCGCTACCAAAGCCTCTGGGAGGGAAATATGAATCTCGGGTGTTTCTTGCCTATTCACAGCACATTTATGTGTTGGGGCCACAGAGTCTTGTTTAAACAGAGCCTGCAGCAATGCCGTGTGCTCGGGATGTGCACTCCCTGCTGCAGGCAGATCCACCCGCTGGGATGGTACAGGACATGCTGTTTCCTTCCAGTATTCCTGCAATAACAGGTCCCCTGCTTCATCCTCTATCCTGTTTAACCCTCTCTCTTCTCAGCATTAGCCCAAGAGAAGAATATCCCATCCCTGGAGGTGTTCAAGGCCAGGTTGGATGGGGCTTTGAGCCCCCTGATCCAGTGGGAGGTGTCCCTGCCCATGGCAGAGGGGTTGAAACTGAATGATCTTTAAGGTGCCTTCCGACCCAAACCATTCTATGATTCTAAGAGGCCTCCAGTGTGGGGTGAGTTGCACAACCAGGACCCCTTACTCCAACCTGAAACCAGCTGTATGGGGTATTTTATGTCTCACTTTGATTTGATAAAAATATTACTGTTTGGAGAGGGAAATATGACCCACTCCCCTGTGGTATTTCCTCTTTTCTCCTTACAGTAGAATTTTCTACTTGCAAATGGTTAGGTCAGACTTTATATAAGGATTCTCCGCTTCATCACCCACCTTCTCAAAGCAGCTCATCAGATGCCCTCTTTGCAAGAGGAATTAATTCCCTATGAAGACCCTGAGTTTGGGGTTCAAGGTTTCTTTCCAGCTCCCACCAGCTCCTTCCCCAAAGCTGACGATCCTCATCGGGATCAAATGACTTTAAGCCTTTGGGAATTCCAAGGGTGAGAATGGTGTGGTGGAAGTGCTCGGTGTGACTGGGGTTTTGTTTGATTGCCCTACGCCTACCAACATTTGACAGCTGTCATTCACACAACCTTTAACTCTGAAAGTGCATCACGCAGAGAGAAACGGCTGCATCCCCCCCTGTGATTCCAGCCTAGGCTGTGTCTTAGCAACTCCAGCGCCCAAAAACGTGTCTCACCAGGCACCTTGTGTGAGTCAGTCTCACCAAGGGCACTGGGCAGCCTGCTGCAACCCTTTTTGTGTTCTCCTAGGAAACTCCTGTGACCAGCTGCTGATTTCTTTGCTTGCACTTGGTGTTTAGATAGCCCCATCTGCTGCAAAGTGCTCTTGAAAAGGGTAGAGCCAAGGCCATCCAGCTAAAATGTGACAGCAGGCACGAACACGAGTAGTCTTTTAGGATGATGCAGAAACCAGCTGCAAGAGCCTGAGGCCGGACTGGCAATTTGGAAGTAGGTACTGGAATCCTTTGGGCTTAGAAATCCCTTAGCATGGGAGCAGGATTGCAGTGTCTTGATGATCTTTCCTCCCTCCCTTCGTCCCCCACCTCGGCTCCACCAGTCTGCAGGACAAATGGAGAGAAAACCCTCCCGTTGTTGTTGCTGCCACTGCCTCTTTTTACCCACAGGACTTGGAGCTTGCTGAGGTGTCTTAGGATTTCTATACACAGGGTGTGAGTGTTGGGATCATCCTGTGCAGGGACAGGAGTTGGACTGGATGATCCTTGTGGGTCCCTTCCAACTCAGGGCATTCTGTGATTTCTGTGGATGACAGCCTGAGAATTTTTCATACTTCACAGCTTGTTCTAGGGGAGAAGGATGGCAGAGGCATCATTTCAATCCTTCCTGATGGCCATCAAAAAATATTACGTGGCAGCACATGTGTTGCTGGGCTTTGGGGGCTTTTTTCCTTGCAAGTGAGAGTCAATTCACCAAAAGTAAGTATGAAACCTGAGTGCTTTGCTGTGTCTGGAAACAAAATCCTTTTCAGAGGTCCAGAATGGATTACCTGAAGTCAGTGACCACTTTGGAAAATCTTGGCTAACTGATGCTCGGGGTGTCTGCAACTTAAACACCTCCCAGCAAGCCTAAAAGCATTGTAAGGTATTTGCCTGAGGACACAAAGAGAGTCTCTTGCAGGACTGGGTTTAGATCTTGGTAATTTGGATTTGCTATCAGGCCATAAATAGCACCAAAATGTACTGTTATTTGGCAATTAGATACTGTTCCAGACATCTAGCTCAACTTTCCACCTACTAAATATTATTTCAATTTTGCTGCAGCATATCCCCAGGTCTTACAGAACCTTTGATGTGACTTTAATTTCAATAATAGACATGAAATTTTGTGGTTTCTTAGGTTGGGTGTAAGTAATGGTAAGGAAGGAATCCTTTTTCCATGCTGCTTTATCTTTCCCTTACTTGCAACACATTAGTTTTGAGTGGCAGGAACGTGCGGTCGGTTTATTTGTGGAGTATCTTTCTAATCACAAAAGCATTTGAAGCAGTTGAACAATTTAGATGAGATTATGCAAATGGGATTGAGTGTTGTGACTAGATAATTGTCCCTTTGCCTCGAGGTATGTGTCAAAGCAGAGACATTTGTGGTTAGAATGAAAATTCTGAAAATTACGGCTTTTTTTGTTATTTTTTTTTTGTTATCAGTGGTCGCTGTGAAAACAGTTGGCAAATCCTAGAAGTCTACACCCTGCAAGGTCTGAGCAGAGTTGTTTCCACTGCTGAGGAGTAGGTTAAGGTGTGCCTGGAGTACAAACATCCTGTGGCTTTCCAAGTGTAAGGCAAAGCCGAGCTTTGTAGCAGCACGCCAGGCAGAGGGAGTGTCAGCCTTTGAACCACACAGGTTTCCAGAGGCTCCTGTGCAGACACATTCAAGGAGGGAACTGGGATGAATTTAGCTGCCAGTCTGGCAAAGGATTCAAACACGTTGCTCAAGTTCAAACACATGAATTGTTCCATTTGTTTCAATTGAGGTTAGTCCAGCGTGTAAACGCATGGTGAATTAATTCTGGTTTTAAGTACCGCGGCGCAGGGTAGGGCTTTGCTGCAGGTCCTCTGTCACCATTAGCTAACTGCCACCCCACGTTAGAATTGCAGAATGACCTGAGTTGGAAGGGACCCACGTGGATCTTCAAGTCCAGCTGCTGTCCCTGCTCAGGACAACCCCAACGTTCACACCGTGGGGCTGAGGGCACTGGCCAAATGCTTGGTTATCTGGATTAATGTCTCTCTGATTTCATTTCCTCTTGAGTGTCAATCAAGACTTTTTTTCTCTTATGTATGTATGTGCATCCTGTTTATTCTGTAATGTGCAATTCCATTATTGGTCTCTAATTATTGCTATACCCACTGTCCTTGTCCCTGATCTGCTCCTTGTAAAGCAACAGGGTTCCAAGCACAGCTTACCCTGTGATAACTGTGAAGGTCCTGCCGCCCACTGCAGTGGAAGGCAAGAAATTTCCAGCAGCTCACTTTGCCTTCAGCAGGTTTCACAGATGTAGAAACTACAAGTACAGAAGGATTCAAAGCTTCTGTTTTCAAAACTGCCTTTCAATTTTTAAGTTTTAAACATGCAAAACCAGACGTGTGTGAGCGCTCACACATCCAAGCCCAGATGCAGCACACACCATCTTTGAAAGTCCTTGCATGAGTCAAGTGAAAGCATTCAAAATCAGCACCTGCTTTTGATAAACTGAGTCTGTGTAATCTCTCCAAAGCCAAACTACCAGTCCAATTTGCATATGCACCCTGCTATGACATGTCTAACAATCTGTGAATTCAGTAAGGTGATTTGGGGCCACATTTTCAAAAATATTTAGGCATCTAGACACACAGCAATTCCATCTTGTTTCCAGAGATCTTTTTTAAAAGAAACCACAGGTACAGTCCTGCCTGGGTCCCCATGTGAAATCCAGGGTGAACTGAGGATGGGTTCAGCCATCACCTCCTGTGCATTCTCAGCAATTCTCTCAGCCCTGTCTTGGCTGCTGCCACGTTCTGCACTTTCCTGCCTGCCAGATTTTGCTGTACATCTGAAATGGCTCCACTGACACCTGTGATGTTACACTGCATTAATATGGCACATAAGAAAAAGAGGTTTATATTCTGCCTTAGTCAGATTAACCTTTCTTTTTCAATGCTAGTGCCTAAGATGATCTAACCACACGGAGGAGGCAAGGAGATCTAACAGCTAAGAGAAGAGCTTTCTTTAAAGATGTAGATTACATTATAGGAAATGAGAAGCAATAATCAGAGGAAGTTCTTCATTCTCATTATCAGTTCTCTCTGTCTCGTTTCTCACAGTACAGTACTTCTGTATATCCAGCACAGACCCTCTCAATTCTCTTTATTAGAGGCTGGAGCCTGCCTGCATCTCATCATCGCAACCTCTGCACAGCCACAACCACCTTCCTCAACGCAGCATGGATTTTGCCTTTATTTTTAAACACCTCATTTTCAAACCTAGCAAAAGACACAGCTCCTTTCCCTCAAAAAATCAATTGCTATCAAAGCTTTCTTTTGTCCAGCCTCATTCAGAGCACGCTGCCTTGAAGAGGAATCGTTCCCCTAGATTCAGCAGCCTTTGAATTGGGCTGTAAGCATTGAGTTTCCTCCCTCACTTGTATGCTGGTGAGATATCCCAGTCATCTATAAACCAGCTTCAGCCAGGAAATGTGATTAGCCTGGCTGCCAAGATTGGCATGGCTTTAGCCATCAGACAACCAGGCTGAGAAGAGAATGTGTAAATGTTTGTGATAATTAGTGACAATGAATCTTCTATGCTGATGGCTGAATGGGGTCTATTAAGACATGCAGTGAAGCACATAGAATAGTAGAATGGTTTGGGTTGGAAGGGACGTTAAAGCCCCTTCAGTTACAACCGGGACACCTCCCACTGCATCAGGGGGCTCAAAGCTCCATCCAACCTGACCTTGAACACCTCCAGGGATGGGGCAGCCACCACTGCTCTGGGCTGGAGCATCTCCCATAAGAGGACAGGCTGAGAGAGTTGGGGTTCTTCAGCCTGGAGAAGAGAAGGCTTCACAGAGACCTTAGAGCAGCCTCCCAGGACTGAAAGGGGCTCCAGGAAAGCTGGGGAGGGGCTCTTGATCAGGGAGTGCAGGGATAGGACAAGAGGGAATGATTTTAAACTGAAAGAGGGGAGATTGAGATGAGATCTTAGGCAGAAATGTTTTGCTGTGAGGGTGGGGAGGCCCTGGCACAGGTTTCCCAGAGAAGCTGTGGCTGCCCCATCCCTGGAGGTGTTCAGGACCAGGCTGGATGGGGCTTTGAGCTCCCTGATGCAGTGGGAGGTGTCCCTGCCCATGGCAGGGGGATGGAATGGGATGGGCTTTGAAGTCTCTTCTAACCCAAACCATGGCAGGGGGGTTGGAACTGGATGGACTTTGAGTTCCCTTCCAAACCAAACCATCCTATGATCCTGTGAACATATTACATTACTGTTTCACCCGTGCTTTGCGAATGGGCTTTTGTTTAGCAATACAAAGGACAGGGCTCAAAGAGAACAGGACGCTCATCAAATCCCCCTCAGATGCTTATTTAGATGAGCAGTGTCTTGGGGACAGTGGTGTGTGTCCATGGCCTTGCAAGGCCTCATTTTCTGTGGTTTCTTCCAAGAGATGCACACTGCTGAACACAGGCAGGATGTGAGCCAGAGGTTTCAGGACATGAATGGGCTTAATTCTGATCACATTTGCAGGATGATAAAGGAAGAGTCCAAATTCCCTGCTGACAGTGGGGCTCTACCATGGTTTTACACAGAACTTAGCCATCAGTCCTGGCCTGCTACGATACAAGAGTTGCCAGGAATCATTCATCTGTGACGTAAAGAATAACGGCTTGCACTTCCTTTAATGTGCACCCATAAAAATATGTCTTGAGCAGCCCATTAGATGAAAGTTCATTTCGCTTAATAGGCCACTAAGCAGTTCTTCTGGTCATAGTCTGTGCCAATCAGCAACTTGGAAGTTGCCTGAGCCAAACTGCATTTGGCCCAAAATGCTTGAAAGCCATCACTAAGCCAATCCTAATTTATATTTCCTTTTCTTAATGTACTTAGACTTTAACCTCCACAACACAATGTGCCAGTAATTTCCACCACTCTGTAATGCATTATCTTAAATAGTACTTGAGTTTGTTTGTTTATGCAGTCACAAAAGACCTTGACTCTCTTAAGCTCAGATTTCAGGTTATTTGAATAACTATCTAAATCAACCCCGGAGGATGCCTAAGATTCCTAAGGTTTCATCTTAGGTGGCTCAGTTAAACACACTTAGTTATGTGAGAAGAATCCAAGCCTGAGTTTAGCAACAAAGATTCAGCAGAGAGGCTTTAATTTTACTGGTAAAAAAAGGTAAACATCTGCCTTGCCTCTCTCCCCAGAGATGCACAGAATCATGGAATGCCCTGAGTTGGAAGGGACCCACAGGGATCATCCAGTCCAACTCCTGTCCCATAGGACAACCCCAACATTCACACTGTGTGTCTGAGGGCGTTGGCCAAATGCTTCTGGAATATTGCCAGGCTGTGACTGCTTCCCTGGGGAGCTGTTCCAGTGCTTCACCACCCTCTGGACCCTCCAGCACTCTCCAGCCACTCGTGTGGGTGCTGCTTGTATAACTTTAAAATTGATGGACCTGGGAAAAAGCACGGACGTGGCATTTAAATGCGTTTGACAAAATATTAATTAGTATTGATATGAGGTTTGACAGCACAAAAGTATTAGATCAGATACATTTTAATCATGGCCTTCAATGGGTATTAACAAATCATTCATCTGGGCTGGGCATCCTCTTACTGGATCTCCATCAAGCACAAACTGAGACCACTAGATCTTATGGAGAGATTTCAAAGAAAACACTGCAAAGCCACATGAAAATCAATGTGAGCACAGTTCTCAGTTGTAATCAAACTGTCACGAATCACAAATACAGTATAGAAGTCAAATATTGTTGATTTGTGAAAGAAATGGAGAGAACAGATGATACAAGTTACTGCAAGAGTCCAGACAGAGATTGGTGGTTATTATTTACCTGCAGAGTGTCTGAATGGGAAGCAAACAGGCACCGAGTAGAAAGGGAAAATCCCCTTTTCTCTTTTAGATAAAAATTTAAAGTTTCAGCCTGAGATTTGTGTCTCCTGCCTGCTGCTGGCTATTCCCAACAAGGGCTGTGTAATACTTCAGTCTTAAAGTATTCTGAACTCAGCCTAGGTTGAACGACCCAGAAATCAGTCAGCAAGAACAGGAGCAAGGCATTATCAGGCAAAGCAGTTGGGTGTTTCTCCTCTGAGCCAGCTCTGGGATGAAGAGAATTATGAACCAGTTTAGAGAGTCATGTAAAAGTGTGATATAAGCAAATCCCAGCACGTAATTCCTTTGATTCTTAGCTGAGCTTATTACTGGATAGATGATAACAGTTAATTGAATGTGGGGGGGGGGGAATGATACAGGAGGAGCTGGAAGCAAAGTCTGCCCCTTTTGTCTGTGTGGTTTATCCAGAAGAAGGTATCCCCACGTGAGCTTATATCTGCACAGCCACGAAAGAATTTGCCCTGCAGTTAACATAGGCTGCAATCTGAACAAGAGCCAAGTTGTGAAATCACTGGGATCCCTGCCATTCCATTTCCTTCGACCTGAATGGAAACGTCACAGCTTTTACATTTTACAAGTGACTAAAACAAATAAACAGCTGGGCTATCTTTTGGGAGCAGAAGAAGGTGTCATTGTATCTGCTCTACGAGTGGGAAAACACCTTACTTCTATTTGGTGTCTCTTTTGTCTGTTCATTCACCCGGACACTTGCTCTGAAAGCTGTGCCTTGTCCCTGGAGCAGCTTGCAGTGTGTGGACCCTCACCTGAGCTCAGGTGAGCACAGTGAAAGCCATGGAGTCATGCTATGACCACCAGTGGCTCCCTGCTAGCTGCACTTCTACCTCTCTTTCTTTAGAACAGGTCACTTCAATTGCAAGAGGGCTTTCCCAGACCATAGTTTGCAAGAAAAAGATGATGCTTTCTAAAATCATAGAGTCATAGATTGGGTTGGGTTGGAAGGGACCTTAAAGCCCACCCAGTTCCAACCCTCCTTCCACTGGATCAGGGGGCACAAAGCCCCATCTGGTCTGGTCTTGAACACTTCCACGGATGGGACGTCCATGACTCTTCTGGGCAACCTGTGCCAGGGCGTCCCCACCCTTACAGGAAAACATTTCTTCCTAAGATCTCGTCTAAATCTCCCTTTTTTCAGCTTAAAACCATTAGCCTTTTTCCTATCCCTGCACTCCCTGATAAAATAAGAGAGGCCAAAAGGTTGAGGGACAGTTGCAGGGATACCAGGATAAGGATCCTACCCAGAGGAGTTTGAGTGGAAGCCCTTTGACAGTGAAGACTGCACTTTTCCTATGTAGTAAAAATGAACGTTTATTCCACAACCAAATGCCCACCAGATGCTGGGATTAAAACTTTTTCCCTCTTATCCTAAGAAGGCAGAATAAAATCTAAACATGGGCCACTTCAAAGCTCAGCAGTGTTTGAAAGCTGTCTGGTGGCTCTGCCCTTAGCAGGTGCCACGGTTGTAGCTGACAGGAGGTTCAGCTGTTGACAGGATGGAAATGGTTTCACACAAACAGGTCATTGATGCTGAAAGTCATGTGAATGACCATGTATTGGGCACTTTTATAACCCCCCTGCCACAATCACACATCCTGCAGACATCTTAGACTGGGGAGGGGTGCTAAAATGTACAGGATTAGCATCTGGGGAAATACTGAGGGCAGGGAATTAGTCCATTGGCTTCCGTTAAAGCCTCAGAGCATTTTACATTACTGCATGACAGGGGTGTTGGGGTCCACACTGTGTGTGCAGAGTGGGGTGTCCTGTGTGAAAGCTGCTTTCCAGGCAGAGGAGTTGTCCCCCTAAAACCTGGGGTGAGTGCTTCAGGCTGCTTTGTCAAGCTTTGCTTTCAATTCCTTGCAGCAACTGGAGCCATTAAGGGATTCACCTACTCGGTGGCTTCTGGAGCAGCTGAACGCTCCCAGATACAGCCAAGGGCTGTGCTGGTTTATGTGAAAGGGGAATAACCACCACGATAGTGCTACTGTGGAAATTACACTGCTTTGTGAAAGCAAAGCTTAATAAAACAAGGGCTGAGACCTATGCAACACATCTGACCCTCTGGCTCTTCCATGCTAGGAGGTCCTGAGGGGGATAACCTGTTTACTCCATTCTCTCTGTTTAAGCTCTGAGTACTTCAGGGCAGGGATTGTGTCTTATCCTTTGAACAAACAGCAGCTCAGGGCCTGAAGGAGGTTAAAGCATCTCTCTCAGCTTGCATATTTTAGCAAGGAGGAGCCTGGCTGTGAAAGCTCTGAGGGACAGCACACCAGGTTCAGCTCTTTAACAGAATACAAGAGATGGGAGAAAGCATAGTAAACAACTCCAGGTTATTACTGTCTGTTTGATAGGGGATTGGGGGATGTAGGTTGGTGGGGTTGGTTTTTCCCAGTCACAGCATCATTTCTTGACTATCGGGATGTGCCGTGTTATAGTGAGAATTGATGGTTTGTTCCTGTGGAAATAGATGGAGCATTCGAAGAAACACCACCCTATTAGTTATGAGCAGATTTCACACCCCTGCAAAGCTACCATCTGCCACCAGGAAAGGGAAATCAAAGCAAGATGCCTGAGATTCAGACGGCTGCCAGGGCTTGAATGCCTCCTTGCTTTCTGCTTTCCCACTAAGCACTGATTCGCTCTAGATAAGCATCAGCAGAAAAGAAAGCTGGCACATAGTTCAGGTGCTGTGCCATTAAAAGAGCATTTCTACAACTTGAAAATGAGAAACTGTTGTGTTTGTTTGGGGTTTTGTGTTTGTCATTGATAATTGTCAATGGGGTTATAATTAGCTTTTCTGTACCATGTGTTTATACAGGGGAAGGCTGTGCTTTAAAGACCACGATTTTCCCTTTGTTAACAAACTGGTTGTACCACATGCTGTTTGCTCCTTGCTGAGTCTTTCAGGGCTCAGATGGGTGCAAAACCAGCAGTACCAGCAGTACTGTTCATCTGGCCCCATTGAGAGCACAGGAAGTGGTTCTCTGAGTATTTCCTAGACAACGGCAAGAAGGAAGCACTCACCAACCCCAAATGTCACACTCTGGGTCCAGAGCAAAGGGTGGAGGGGAATTACATTCACATGGGGACACTCACAATACAGAATCATGGAACTGTTTGGGTTGGAAGAGACCTTAAAGCCCATCCAGTTCCAACCCCTTGCCATGGGCAGGGACACCTCCCACTGGATCAGGGGGCTCAAAGCCCCATCCAACCTGGCCTTGAACACCTCCAGAGTTGGAGCAGCCACAGCTTCTCTGGGCAACCTGAGCCAGGGCCTCCCCACCCTCACAGCAAAACGTTTCTCCCTGAGATTTCATCTCAATCTCCCCTCTTTGAACTTCAAACCATTCCCCTTGTCCCATCCCTGATCAAGAGCCCCTCCCCAGCTTTCCTGGAGCCCCTTTCAGTCCTGGGAAGGGATGTGCTCAACTCATGAAAATCAGGATTTCCTGGAATCAGCCGGACTAAACCGTGACCATTACCAAGGTCTTTACAGAAAAGGATAGACAACTCCAGAGACATGAACTATTCATCATTATTAATAGAATTCTTAGCATTACTCAGTCAGATGTTTCCATCTCTAATGAACTTAGATAATGCCAAGATAAGATTTTACTGTATATGCTTCCATTTTCTTTTGCTTTATAAATGATGTCCCCATCATTGTGCCACTAACATTCCTGCTTAACTTTTTGGCCTTAAGTCCTTGAATATATTATTGTCTCTGAGAAGACAGTTCTTGAGATGTAAAACAATAGGAGCAGAAGAAAGAGAGAGATCTTTTTTTTGTTCTAACATTCACGCAGCAGGACAGGGGAATTAACTTGTTCCTTCTTCTCTCACTGAATTACCATGTTCTAAGTTTAGCTACTAAACCCCTTCGTGCCATGGTTTTCTCTTCTGTAATAAGGGTAATGACTACCTGAGATGTCAGCATGGAATTCAATCCACTGAGCACTGCAAAGCCCTCAAATTCTCAGAGAGCAAAGTGCAGGAGTAATGCTTACCTTGGAATTATAGAAAATTCAAATTTATTCCTAAGTGAAACACTGTCCCTTTAAGTCATTAAATATGTAACTGCAATACAGACACACTTAAATAAATTATTTAAAGTTATTTCTAGTTGTGTGTGGGAGGTGGGTGGGCGATGAAGTTGATACTTAGTGGTTAGAGCAGCCTTTAGCCTTTACGTTCCCCCCCACTTTTGCCCAAGCATTTGTTTTGCCTTTTTAACTCCTCTGTCTGATAGAGGCAATTGAGCTGGCTTTGATCAGACTTTTTTAGGAGCTTGTGAGACTTTATTCTGGAGTTTTCTCAAGCCTATTTATGCACCTTGGAAATGTTGGTTTGCCAGAATTTGAAAGCAGCTTCACACTGTCCAGTCAGGGACATGAGGAGAAGAAGGGCTCTTCATGCCTTGGAAGGCTTTTCAGACTCTTGGTTTCTATATATTTTATTTAAGGATTAAAACTTATCATTTCCTTTGGATCCTAGAGGGTTTTTTTCATGAAACTTCATCTTTCTATAAGCAAAACTCAAAAATTATGCCTAAGCCTGAATTAACATCCCCACAAATGGTCCTTAATGAACCCAAATTTCAATGCCAATTTCTCTCCCTGTCTGTCACAGATTTAATCACTGCAGTACCCAAGGAAAAAACGTTCTCACTGCAGGAGATGGAGTAAATCACACAAATCTCTCCATTTTACCTATAAAAATGGTTGGGAATTAAAATTGTTCGGAAAGAGTCTTAGCAGACCTGGCCTTTTCTTTCTAAACAAACAAAAGATTTGAGTTTTGCCACTGAGTTTAGAATGAGTAGGATTCAGTTGCAGAGCTAATCAGGCAAGTAGCAAGGCTAGAAGATGAAAAGCAATGATTTGCTTTAAAAAACTGATCAGAAAGGTTCCTGCAGGATTGAAGTGGCCTTTTAGTACAAGAAGGATATTGAGGGGCTGGAGTGTGTCCAGAGAAGGGGAACGGAGATGGGGAAGGGGCTGGAGAACAAATCTCATGAGGAGCAGCTGAGGGACCTGGGGCTGTTCAGCCTGGAAAGAGGAGGCTGAGGGGAGACCTCATCACTGTCTACAACTGCCTGAGAGGAGGTTGTGGTGAGGTGGGTGTTGGTCCCTTCTCCCAAACAGCAAGTGATAGGACGAGAGGAAATGGCCTCAAGTTGCACCAGGGGAGGTTTAGATTGGATATTAGGAAAAATTTCTTCACTGAAAGGGTTCTCAGGCACTGGAAGAGGCTGCCCAGGGAAGGGGTGGAGTCACCATCCCTGAAGGTATTTAAAAGATAGGTAGATGAGATACTCAGGGATATGGTTTAGTACAGTTGGACTCAATGATCTCAAAGGCCTTTTCCAACCAAATTATTGAGTGATTCTATGGTTCTATGAAAAATACAGTTGCAGTTGACTGAAATCTGGATTAAGAAGGAACTAGAGAGACGCATGCACTGAGGACAGACACACACAGACACCTTGAAACCTGAATATATCATTCCTGTAAATGGCTCTTGGTATGTATTTGTTTATGAGTTGCCTCCCTCAAACCTAAAATGAGCTTAGCATACGTTTTCTGTCTTTCACCACATACAACAAGACCACAATTAAATTTTGTTGACTGGGTATAAAAAATGCCTACCATTTTACAAACGATTTCTCGAGATAATAAGAAAATCTACTGAAGTTTTGAAAATGCCAGCGTTTTTAAGGAGCACAGCAAATGCAAATGAAGCTGCTTGATCTATCCTCACAGACCTTTATACAAGGGAAGAAAATTTTTGGTTCTTCACAACTAGTTGTTATGATATTTGCATTAATAATGCATGTGCTGGTAGAACCAGAAAGCTGCCTCCTGACATCAAGGTCACAGGCTGGTAAGCACTGTTCATACATATATTGATGTTCTTTACTACAAAAAGCTCCACCTAAGTGATGGACAGGTAACATCATGTGAATACAGGCAGGGAAAATGCAAGGAAGGATGGGGACTGTAGCAAAGGCACAACTGCCTGCTTCATTGTCCTCTACAGAGATGGGTTTGCGTGGCAAATAGGAGAGCAGGACTGCACCTTGTCCACCCATGGAGGGGGGGGTGGAACTGCATGATCTTTAAGGTCCCTTCCAACCCAATCCATTCTGTGATTCTACAGAGCTTCCTAAACAGACAGAAACATCAGCTCTTGCAGCATGCCATGTATGTATAGTGCTATTATTTCCCTCTGTGAGTTACTGATCCCACACTGAGCTGCGCTGCAGCACGCACAGCGTGGACGTTATAGATGTGCTCTGACTTCTGAAGTCTTCCAGGGGTGGGGTTTTCAGAGGAGGCTAAAGAAGTTAAGCAATTTAGAACTTTTCAGAACAAGGTGATGTTGAAAACCAGAGTTGGTTTGCGAAGCTCAGGCTTCAGCCTGCCTGAAAAATAAAATCCCAGCTCAGGTACTCCAGTATGGACAGGAAGAAGGAAACCAAGGACTTGTTTAATACAGGAGAGCTATCAACAAAGCAAGGAAATTCAGAGATGAGCTGAAATGCATGAATGGAAGGAATAAAATGTATGTGAGCTGAGTGAAAGGGATGTGAATCTCATGTCCTTGCTGGAGCACCGGGCACTGGGGAAGGTACACAGGACAAACAGCCCAGTGCTGTACAGTTGGTGGACACATTCCCATTCCCTTGATGTCACTGCCAAAGCTCCATTCTCTGGCTCTGAGGACCCTGGCTTCAAACCCTGCTTCCAATCCAGGCAGAAAAATCCTTCCCTAAGCAGGCAGAAGGGAATGCAATTAAGGTTGCCTCGTGAAACTCATAAAGGCTAATGCATAAAAATGAGCAAAGACAAATTGCAGTGGAATATTAGGAAGAACATTTCTAATTGTAAGGTCGGCTGGCCTCGTTCCTTGAGCCTCAGAGTGCTGAGCTGAGGAAGGCAAATGAGACCAAACTACAGGGAACAATTCTTTGCTGACTGGAAGATGGGCAGGATGAGTAATATGGAAACTCCTTCTCTACTATATAATGCAATTTTTCAGCCTTTCTCTAGAAATCCAGCCTCAGTTTCTGGCACTTATTTACGAACCCGTGTCCTTCAGAAATGAAAACCTTTTTCTAGTGGTTTGGCCAAGCTCTGGTCTCTGTCTCCACTGCCACATTTCATTAGCATGGTTTGGGATTCACTGATTCAGGAGAAAGAGACAAGGCAGCCTACAGGAATACTGGGGAGGGGCTCTTGATCAGGGGTTGCAGGGATAGGATGAGAGGGAAGGATTTTCAGCTGAAAGAGGGGAGATTGAGATGAGATCTTAGAAGAAATGTTTTCCTGTGAGGGTGGGAAGGCCCTGGGCACAGGTTGCCCAGAGCAGTGGTGGCTGCCCCATCCCTGGAGGTGTTCAAGGCCAGGTTGGATGGGGCTTTGAGCCCCCTGATCCAGTGGGAGGTGTCCCTGCCCATGGCAGGGGGGTTGGAACTGGGTGGGCTTTGAGGTCCCTTCCAACCCAAACCATTCTGTGATTCTTAAGTATACTTAAAATCTCAGTCACTGCTGGAATTGGTCTCTAACTCATGCTAACATATTTGGCTCTTCTTTTTGGTTTGTTTTCAGAGTCTGGCTGTGACTTGAGCTTGAATTACAAAAATACCACATATGCACTCACTGAAAAAAACAAACCCTGTTCTCCATGTTTCCTGCCATGGAAAGATTCTCCCCATTCTGGCCCTCTTTCCAAGCAGCTCTTGTAGGCTTGTGTGGTTCTTGTAGTTTAGTTCAGAGGGAAACTTGGAAAACCAAACCCTTTAATCTGTCTCCTGCCTTCTCACAGCTTGGCATCACCCCCTAACTTCAAGTTTTCTTCCTGTGCCTGTTTTCCAAACTATAAAATGGGAATATCCCATCAGTAACCCAGGCACTCAAGCCAAAACCAAAGAGCTTTTTCATGGCACTGTAACTGTGGGAATTAGCATGTTTGTCACAAAAATACCAGTGATTAGGGTTCATTCGTGCCTCAGAGGGGAATCTGGGGTGAATTTGAATATTTATGTGCATTTTTATACTGTATCTCATATATTCCAAGACAGCTGTGGGGCAGGGGAGGATGGACAAACAGTAACATTGTTAGGAAGTATGTGTGAGTCTTATCTCACACACTCATATACTGGGAAAAGAATCATAAGACAGTGGTGAAATAAGTCTTTGTGTAATTTTTATCTACAATTTTCCACTATGAGTCACCATAATTTACACGTTATCTAACATTGAGGATTCCAAGTTTACATTACTTTCTGCTCTATTCAGTGCTCAGTGGGAGCAATGGACTTCTTGAGGCTTATCCAGCCTGGAAGAGGTCCTCTGGAGATGAAGGAGTTAATAGTTTGCTAGAATAACTGTCATCAGACAATTGTGTTATAAAGAGCAGCAGTTACCAAAATTCATTTTAGCCTGCAGCATACAAGAACAATACAGCTATTGTATTGCAACCACAGAACTTGGCACACAGATAAGCTTGAAAGGGAATCATGTTTTGTTTATTAAGGAAGTGATGGAATCCATTGAAAGGTTATTGTTTGACTCCTTTTGAAGCAAATTCCAGCCCCTGTGTGAAGGGTGTTTGCAATCTTTGGGTCAAAGGGGGAAGGAGTTTATTCAGTGGTGTTACCTTTCTTCCACCAGAGATAGTCTGGAGGATGAGGACATCAACCTGCCTCCAGGTGACCCTGAGAAACCCCAACCAAACCATGATTGCTGTTACACAGGCAAGGAAGGGCTGAAGTGTTGGAGTAGTTTATCAGAATCTTCTATTTTCATCTGAAAACCCACTCCTTAAGAATAAAACCAAATTTGAAGTCAGAACATTTTCAGCTCTTTTCAACAATGACAAAAAAAAATGCATGTTTTGTTTGCAAACAGAATGGTTTGGGTTGGAAGGGACCTCAAAGCCCATCCCATTCCATCCCCCTGCCATGGGCAGGGACACCTCCCACTGGATCAGGGGGCTCCAAGCCCCATCCAACCTGGCCTTGAACACCTCCAGGGATGGGGCAGCCACCACTGCTCTGGGTAACCTGGGCCAGGGCCTCCCCACCCTCACAGCAAAACATTTTTTCCTAAGATCTCATCTCAATCTCCCCTCTTGCAGCTTCAAACCCTTCCCCTCATCCTATCCCTGCACTCCCTGGTCAAGAGCCCCTCCCCAGCTCTCCTGGAGCCCCTTTCAGTACTGGGAGGTTGCTCTGGAGCCTTCTCTTCTCCAGGCTGAACAACCCCAACTCTCAGCCTGTCCTCATACAGGAGATGCTCCAGCCCTCGGATCATCTCCATGGCCTCCTCTGGACTCACTCCAACAGATCCATGTCTTTCCTGTTGGAGTTTCTGACCCCCTTTTTCTCTCCATCTTTCACCTACTCCAATGAAGTCCCACATGCTTAGGGCTTATGGCTCAGGACAGGAGATCATGAGATTGGCTTAAAGACGGTGAGATTTAATAAGCAGAACATTAAAACTTGAATTGTTTTTCTTCATGCTCTCTAAGATTTTAGGATAGACTCAGGTTCTTTCCTTAGGCTTTTCTGCCCAGCCAGGAAGAATGTGGATTGACTCTGCTTTTCCTAATCAAACTCATTGATTCTGAAATAATTACTTGATATTAGGAACTGTGTGATGAAAAAAAAAAGGAACTAAAATTACAGGATTGAGGAACTGCAATGATACAAATATAAAAGGGCTCTTAAAATTCTTCAAAGGTTATTATTCCCTCAACACTGTGCTGATTTTTTAAAGTGCATAATTTCATTTGAGTCACTTCCCTTATAAATTACGTACTTAAAAACCTGCTGATGTCGCCTCCAATACTAAGGAAAACATCCCATTTTAGACTTTTTTCATCCCCCACTATCACAATTTTACTTCAGCAGATACTTTCAGGCAATTTTGGATTTTGATCTCAGGAGCAGCTCAGATGAACACAGTTACAATTACCTATCATGTACAATGCAGAGCTGTCTTAAATCTTCAGTCCTTCCAGTGGTTTTTCAGCAGAAGGTTTATTTTTCTATGTTTTTAATTAACTTTGGACGTGGTATTACTAATTTTAAGCCAGGTTCAGTAGGTAGCAGTGGAATTTCATGTACTGTGGGATCTCAACCAAAGTGTCTACACCTTTAATTAGAAATATTAAAGCCAATTTTTTAGGGTTTTTTATTAAGTCACAACATCCATACAAAGCAAAATGAAAGGAACCTGATTTGATGAAAATACCAAGTGCTTGCTGATCCTCAGAGCCACATGGTTGAAAATCAAGGTGATTTGAGGGGGGCTCCTGTTTGAGATGCCTGACCTGAGTAACTGACATTTGAAATATTTAGCCCAAATCATCAAAATTTGCAGCACCTTATGCAGCCCCACAGCACTTCAAACCTTTTTCCATCTTACAAGTGCTGAAACCAAATGCAGAGAACCAGATCCCTCCCTGAACTGCAGCACATGTAAAACAAGCCTTTAGCCCATCCTGAACGAGTCAGACCCATTTATAGAGATGTCCCAAATGCTTTTGGAAGCCACTGGGATTTTCTTTTGTGGACTTCAGCAGATTTTGGAAGAAATCTATGTAATCTAAAGCAGCAACCAGAGACCTCACTGCCTCTATATTGGGCACAGTATAAAATGCATGCAGGAATAAATAGATTTATCAACGACCAGTAGAAGAGAACCAAACCCTGCACTCAATCTTGCTGCTCACGACTTTAATAATCATGTTTCTCCCTGATTTTTGCTTTGCCTTCCTTTTCAGCAATGAAGAAGCTCCTCCATTAGAAAAAAAAGC
Organism: Dromococcyx pavoninus; assembly: GCA_033558185.1. Lineage (NCBI taxonomy): Eukaryota > Metazoa > Chordata > Aves > Cuculiformes > Neomorphidae > Dromococcyx > Dromococcyx pavoninus. The sequence continues at coordinate 120,620 of JAUMJL010000666.1, read as the reverse complement.
TACTTCTAATTTCTCTTCCACCCTTAGTCCATCCTTCTGCCCATCCAACCATCAGAATACCACAAAGATCTGTGATTCCATGCTGTGGATGACGCCCAGCAGGAATTATCAAACAACAGAGGTTCTGTATTCATGTAAACACCCCAGGGACAAAAACAGGGAAAACTCAGGAAAATAAAAATGTGTTTCTATCCAGAGGAGTCTCCACAAAGTATACTTTGTACAGTTTTATTGTTGTTGGTTTTATTCCCAGAAGCATCAGCAGTTCCTTAGGCATGCAATTTATAAGAGGCTAAAATCTAAATTATGCATCAAAAAGGGAGAGATGCAACTTGAGGGTGATCATGCATTTCAAAAATAACTTCAAATGCGTAGTTCAGAGCAGCAACCAACGGCTGGGAACCAGTGCCCAGCCAGCAAAGGCAGCACAGGAGTAAAAATTACTGCTCCCTGTATTTAAAAACCTGGTAGAGTCTTTATTTTTAAATCTGCCTGCAGCAGGGCATTATCCTGGAATCCTGAATCGATTTGATGGACTTACATGAAGGGGTGATCCTTCAAAAATACCCTATACAAACAAGACAAGTGAGTCTTGCAGGGCAGCCTGGTTTGCTGTGCTGAACTCTTCCTCCATATATGACTGCATATCCAAAAGGATGTTGCAAATCAACAGTGCAGGAACGATCTGAAATTATATTTCACACCGGAAAGAGTCCCTCCTGCTCAACAAACACACAACTATGATGTAGCTCAGGGCAGACATTCATAGAAATACAAGTTGTGAAGCGGTCACTTTGAGAGCTCTGCAAGAGTGATCCTTTTTAGCCATCCTGGAGCAGTTGTGCCCAGTCTACAGCAGGGGGAGGCTGAGAGAGTTGGGGTTGTTCAGCCTGGAGAAGAGAAGGCTCTGGGGAGACCTTAGAGCAGCCTCCCAGGACTGAAAGAGGCTCCAGGAAAGCTGGGGAGGGGCTCTGGATCAGGGAGTGCAGGGATAGGATGAGGGGGAATGGTTTAAAGCAAACCTGTGAGGATGAGGAGGCCCTGGCCCAGGTTGCCCAGAGAAGCTGTGGCTGCCCCATCCCTGGAGGTGTTCAAGGCCAGGTTGGATGGGGCTTTGAGCCCCCTGATCCAGTGGGAGGTGTCTCTGCCCATGGCAGGGGGTTGGAACTGGATGGGTTTTGAGGTCCTATCCAACCCCAACCATTCTATGAACTTCACTGCAAACCAGAGATGGGTGATCTTTTACAAGTAATTTCTATCAGGCTTCTTACAAGGGTATTTAGTTTAGGATAAAGAAACTGTGAGTCACACATAAAAGCTGCTTGCATGGCTTAATGTAAAAGAACTTCCCCCTCAAGTCTTTTGATAATGTAAAGACCACACTGTGAATCGTTTGTCCCTCACAATGTTTTTTTTTCTGTCTGTATGTACTAATTGGAAAGAAATGTGCTCTCATTTTTGTGCTGCTACTGCTGAAAGATCCCAAGGTACTGTCACACTGATGTCACACATCAGAGTTTACAGCAGCGAGGGGAATTTGTGATCTAAATATACAGGAGAAAAGGATTGAGCTCACCAATAGAGAACAGGCACAGAAAAAGAGAGGGCAGGCGTGCTTTCACATAACCTTATGTGTCAGTAGGTGATGCCCATGTCTGGACGAGTCATCTCAGTCTTTTTCCAGGCAATGGGGAGAAACAGGCACGGAGAGAGCGTGAGTCATCTGACCTATTTTAAATGCCTGCCCTTGCTAGAGGTAAACATGCCCTACAAGTGCCTCTGTTGACTGTAAAGATGAGTCTGGATGCAGGTATCTACAGTGTGATTAACTATATTTAAAAGGAAGGATGCAACCACCACAAGGTTCATTTACTTCACTGAAACTGCCCACAAGGTGAGCAATTGCTGCCACCCCTGTTGGTGTAATGGGATGAATCCTCCTCAACCTTTCCTTGAGACAGAAGTTGGGCCTCGGGCTGCTGCCGCAGCCTTTTTAACTGTGCATGTTTACTGCCCAAAGAAACAGATTCAACCTAAAATTCAACTGGACAAAGAATAGTAGAGGAATCTAGGCAAAAATCCATGAAGGGCTACCAGAATGGGATGATATGGATTTGCTTCCTATGTTGTCCTACTGTTTCCCACTAACAGCTGGGACTATAAATATAAGCCACATTCTGCTCCCCACAACCCAGATTCACTCCAGATTTGCTGTGAATCCAGCACAGTTTCTTGGGATTCCTGCCAGGATAACCGAGCAGACACATCCTCTCGGTCTCCCTTCACACTGCACTGCAAGAGTAAAAGTGAGAAACACTTGTTTAGGAGGTGACAAAGCCTTGTGCTTACTGGTGGCCACCTTACGCTCTCTCAGAAGACCAAAAGTCCATTTTTTGGGGGGGAAGAGCTAGAAACAAAGCAACAGGGAAGGCAAAAGCTCTGAGCTAGTACACCCTGCCCACAAATCTAGAGGAGAGAAGACTTTGGACATGCAGTCAGGGCTGCCCCATCCCTGGAGGTGTTCAAGGCCAGGCTGGACGGGGCTTTGAGCAATCTGGGAGGTGTCCCTGCCCATGACAGGGGGGTAAAAACTGGATGATCTTTAAAGTCCCTTCTGACCCAAACCATTCCATGATTCTGTGATTCCATGAGCTCTCAGGCTTCAGTTTCTCATCAGGGCTGTGTTGCCTGTTAAGGCCTTGACTATCACAGTGAGCAAATTTTTGTCCTTCGTCGATATCAGGGCTCCCCTTAGGCATCAAGACGAGGGTTGGAGCTGATAACAGATCTTTCCCTTCCTCTTTTAATGGAGTTTCTCATTTTCCTCTCACAACTACATTTACTGTTCCCAGGGAACGCAGTCACATTGAAATACTACCAGAAGATGTGATCGTAATGTAAGGAGATACAACAATAATCACTGATTAAAAAGGAAGAATGAAAAGAGCAAGAGCTGGTGGCAGGATTGCTAAATGCTGATCAGTGCTGTAAGAGTGCCTTTGATTTTTTTTTAATTAATTATACATTCCCTCATACTTTGTGCTGCTGTTGATTTAATTGGACTCCTTATTTTTAGAGAACTACAGCAAGAGGAAGATAGAGTGCAGCTTTCAGAAGCTCAGCTCTAGCCTAATTCTGCCTCATTCAATACCACTGGGAGCAAAATTAGGCTAATGCTGAGCTCTTCTGAAAACCCTGTGGTCTTTGCTGCAGTTTAGCACACTGCATGCTTATCTCCCTTGCAGGATGGAGTCATTTCTATGCAGTTCAGTCTGTCCATGCAGAAATGGGTTTAGCATCCATAAACATCCCAAAACATTAATGTGGGAAAGAATAAGTGTTGAGCAGCAAAAAATAGTACCGAGGTCTGTCTCCTACCAGTAGAACTGGCCATGAAATTCACTTCAGCCTCACTCCATGCAGTTTATTTATATGATGCACAGAAACGTGTCTGCCAGTGTGCTTTGTGGGGATAAAGCATGAAATGTGAAACTGCAGGAGGGGCAAACACATCGAGAAAGGTCTGTTTGCAGCTGCAGCCTGAGATCCTGTCTTGCCACAGGCTGAAAGGGACATGGGGAGAGAGAGAGAAGATCCCTGCACGCACACAGTAATTCATATTTCATGGAACTTCCTTATCTGTGCTTCCCAACCGTGTTTTGAGGAAGTGTGGAGAGGTGTAGGAGCAGCAGCAGAAGCGAGTCTGTTCAGGGTGTTATCTCATGTGCCCATTAAATGGCACAGCCAGCACTGGGAGCCCAGGAGCCTGCAGATCTGCAGCCGGGAGGCCCCTGTCCTGCAATATTCACTGACTTTCTCTAAGCCTCGGCTCCTGTAGTTCTGGGATCCCCCAGACACCTTTGTCTTGTTGAAACACACATTCTGCTCTTTTCAGCTTTCCCAGCACAGTTATTTCTGCAAAGCTTTCCTGATACATCTGCAGCTGTGGCAGTGGAAAAGTGCTCCTGTTGGTATAGTTTATGCACTTCCAGATCTGAACTCTTGTTCAGTCCTGATCTGGCTCGTTTTTTCACTATCCACACAAAAGCCCTGCCTACCCTGATGAACCTACAGCAGAAAAATGTGTAGAACATACCTTTGAACCTTCAGTGTCTTTGAACAACCAGGACTCACAAAAGCCTTGTTTTGTGCACACATCTGTCTGATGGTTGATGCTTTTCTTATGCCTGCAGAATTTCTCAGGGCTTGCTTCTGTGAGGATCCTCTGATGTCTAATAACGAGTAAGCTCACCTCACAATCTTCCCCAGCTGGTGCACTCCTAACTTTACTTACAGCTGTCCAAGAACCTTGTTTAAAGAAGCTTCAGGACATGAAATATCCTTGATAGCTCTACATCTGTGTCACACTTCCTTCAAACATACCAGTGGATCGTGACATACGGCACGGGGCGAGCTGCCTCATCAGCGTGAAGGAAAGAGAAGCTGTCAAATTATTACCATTCCTTCTGTGTTTAAGAAAAAAGATTGCACTTCTTAGTGTGCTTTCAAGCTATCAGACACACAGGCAAAGCAGAAAAGATGGGGATCAGTTGTAAAAGATTTGCATCGTGGATAATTTTAGTAATACACCCCCACATCAGTGCTTACACTGCAGCGTGGGGGAGAGCTACGCTATGGAAATGAGGTGATGCTCGTGTCTGTGTCTGTCTAACAATACCTGCTTGAAAAGATCAGTCTGGATAGCAAGGTCCTCAAGGCAAGCATCCAAGTCTTGGCGTCCTACACAACCCTGGCAATAGGATGAACTGTGCCTCCACATGGGAGATGCTTCTGGTGAAGTGCTAAGGCGCGGCGCTAGCTGTCTTTGGTGACTGGTGAAGGAAAAGGCATGAGAAAAAACACTGTGTGTTCAGACAACACCTCTCATCTGACAATCCTGCTGGTCAGAACTAAAGGGAAGTCCCAAATCTCCCACCATTTAGGTACCCAAGCAATCTCAAATCATCACTAGTCATATTGGCCAAGCATATGAATGGAGGAGGCAAGGGACAGGTCAGGTTATGTGTCTGACCCTCACACACACACCGTGAGCTTATTCCCAGCCCATTGCTCCCAGTTCTTGACTTCCTGTTACCTTTCACTGAGATGCCAGTGGAACTGTGCAAATCAATATATGCTGCTTTTTCTCAAAAATATAGTATTAGGAAAAGGTTCTTCCCCGAGAGGGTGGTGGAACACTGGAACAGCTCCCCAGGGAAGCAGTCACAGCCTGACAATATTCCAGAATATTGTGGGTCCCTTCCAACTCAGGACAGTCTGTGCTAACTTTGTGTTTTTCTTAGGGTACCAGGTTTTGTTATATGATTGCTATGCATGCAGGTCGATTATATTTGATTGATAAAGATCATTATTTGATTGATAAAGATTGTTACCCTTTGCATCATTTGGCAGCTGATGGAAGTGAGAGCCACGTCCCGTGTCACTGGGGGGTGGTCTCACTTCCACTTCAGACGAGAGCAATCAATTCGTGTTCAGGAATTGTTGACTTTGCTTCTGGCTGTGTCAATGACTAAGTCAAAATCAGTCCTGACAGGCACAGTCTTTGCCTGTCACAAACATTATGGGATCCTGCCATCGTTTTTTGCATCCGATTTCCTAGGTGTCAGCAATTAAAATAACGCTGAGAGGAGGAGAAGGAAGGAAACATAACGAGACCGTGGGACCTGCTTCTCATGGTTCTTGATGTGCAACACATAGAGTAGGAGTTGAGCATCTTTGTGGTCAGGTGGCAGGGTTTCAGCACTGCTTAGCCCCTGGGAATTCCCATCCCTTGTGTGCTGAGCACTTTTTAAGACCTAACGCTGCTTGTGTTTACTCAGATGGCTCAGAAGAGGCCAAAGTTTCATGATCTATGCTGCTGTTGTGCCCTGCTGAGGTCTCTGAGCCCCATTATGCCAGGCACTGTGCTGGCAGCTTGCAGAGAGCATTTTATGATGCTAAACAGACATCTTGGAGCACAGAAAGGTGAAGTTATTCCTCCACAGTGTGAGAACTGAGCTCTAAGAGTAACCAGTGCATCACGATACCCGCTAGATTTGGGAGCCCTTAATTGAGGGCTGTGAACTGGGTCAAGGAGAATCCCGTGGCGAGGGGACAGAGCAGGGCTGTGTGGGTGATGCTGAAGGCTGTGACACCTTTGGCCAGGTGATGCTGCTTTGGGGCTTTTTAGGGAGGGGCTGGGGGTTGTTCAGTACAGTGCTGCTCCAATAAATCCACATCCACTTGCTGGCATCAACAGTGAACTGGAAAAAAATTACTTTTATCACGGCAAACACTTGTTTTAAAACACTTTGAAATTCTTCTGGAAGAGGGAAGAGACCCAAAGCCGTGATTTGCAATAACCTTTCCACACATGCTTTGCAGAAGAGCACTTGGCATGTGCCTCGCTGAAAGTCAGTAAGTGCTTAAGTTAAATATATGCATAAGTGCTCTTTGGTGCAGGGATAATTACTAAATGCAGGTCTCATTAAGGCCTTCCTACTTTCTTTTTTGTAATTCACTATTTATTCTGCAAGGATATGACCAGATGTAGGGATAAAGACTATACAATTATAGTATAGAGCTGACAGGCCATAAGAAAACCAGAAAAGTATGCAGGGAAGTATTCCCAGTCTGTGGTGAATTGTTCTCATTACATTCTCAGATCCTTCTTTATTTCATTGTTTCACAGTTTATCACAATTCTTCATTTCCTGTTCCTGTTTAGACTTCAAAGATACATATTTTTAATGTGGCTTTTTTTAACCCTTCCATAGTTCATATTTAAAGCTTTTGGAGACTCTTGGCTAGGCCTCATGTAGCAATGCCAGATAACGTAACCAGACACTACAAGGACATTTTTTAATACATAATCTGCTATTAGAGTTTAAAGTCTGGCCAAGTGTTTATGACTTCTCGTTGTTCTTAATGTTATAACAGCAAAATAATTGTACTGAGCATTTTTATAGCTTCTGCGACTTGAGGCTGGTAAAGGACAGATATTAACACAGCAACACTTCATTCCAATTTGGATATCCTGCCTTCCTTTAGTGTACAGCACTCTCACAAACCTCCACATTTGCCTACATTTCCTCTTCGTGCAACAAGATGCAGAAGAGGCAAAGCCAAAGCAGAGCTAACCTAAAAACCTCCATCAAAGTTACACCTTCCTTTGACTGCAGTTTTCCCGATGTCCTGGTCTGAAAGGTTACTTTAGAGACTTCACCACAGCTAGCAAAGACTTGGAGCACCTGAGGGCTACAGAGCAATCTGAAGAAGACCAAACACAGTTACCCAAACTGAAATTCAGAGACCAGAGCTTGCTAGCTAACCTTTTTTTTTTCCCCTAATGGAAACTTTGACATTAGCTTTAGCTCCCTGGTTTAACCACACACTTCAAAATCTCTGAGGCAAGAGGCTGAGACCCGTGTGTGACTTCTCACCCCAAGATGGAGCTTCTAGCACCACTGCCCTCCCAACCCCAAAGCCATTTAGGAGGGTGTTTCAGCCTTGAGTCAGAGGCAAGTGTGCTGCTGCATTAACCCTCCCTTCCCCATCTCCTACGTTTCACTTCGTGTCCCATATGAATATTGACATAACTCAGTCTTACCCAAATGGCAAGAAACAGTACACAAGGAATCCTTATTTGAAATATTGGGAAATAGTTGTATTATTGAAACCAACAGGGCTTAAAAAATTTCCTGAACAGAGCTGTCTCAAGCAGGAGGCTATTTTGAGTACCTCTTTTTTGCCTTTAACCCAACTATCTCAGCACCCCACCCTTCTTCCTTCCACCTTCCTTAATTTCTTAGACTTCCTTCTTGTTGCTTTGTGTGGGTCTATTTTAGGTGTGAGATCGTGGGCAGCTTCTCGCCAGGCATCGACTTCCCATTTTCCATCCCTGGTGTTTGCCTTTTCAGCAAAGTTGTGAGTCCATTCGTACACACAACATCTAAGATTCCTCATGATAAACAGACATTGCCCATAAAGAAGAGAAAATAACTACTTGAAAAGAAAATAAAGTGTCAGAGTGAACACAGCCAGGCTCTGCCACACGCAGCAAATCATGCAGAGACTGAGTAGTGCCAAGAATACCAAATTAAGTTTGCCAAGTCCAGCTGTCAAGACATGGGTGTCTTAACTTGTCCATTTCTGGCAAATAGATATTCAGACTAACCACAAAATGTCATTGTTTTGACATTAACTATTGCCTTTCCTCTTGGTAGAACGTGATTCCATCTTGTGCACTGCACTGACCAGCTTAAATATTAAATTCCAGGTAGGTTTTGTGGAGCCCACAGTGGGATTTCATCATGATATATTTCCTTACATCTACTAGATGGAAAGGGACTGAAACAGCAGTTGGATTTTGCTGTATAGGCCACAACCAAACGCATGATTATCTTTGAAGAAAACTTCAAGTGTGTTTGTCGTGTGCATTTCAGAGGACAGTGCAGTCCAAACCCCACTGCTGTCAGGTCACAGCAAATTCAGACAGACATCCAGCCTCTCCTCTGAGGATGTGCACGGTACAAAGACATAGACTCTACCCTAGAAGGAAGTTTGCATCACAAGTTTCATCACAAGATCCAAACCAAGTAGCTCAATGCTTTGTTTTCAGCCTTTAGCTCTACCATGTTGATGCTGGTCTATGTTATCTCTACCCGCTTCCTCTCTGTTGGGCTGGGAAAACTTCCCCTTAGCTCTGGGGTTTGCTTTGTTTCTGGAGAACGAATCAAGTCTCCACTGGCAGTCAAGAAGAGCTAAAACTACAAGGCTCCTACTAATGGGAGCAGCACAGTGAAATCTCCTCACCATTAGTCCCAGAAAATGAGGGCCTTGGTGGCCTTCAGGGTTGAAGTTCCTGGTACAGCCCAGTGTCACCGACTTCACAGAACAGCAGCGTTCTGGCAAATTGTGCAACTGCACCGCCCCCAAACTTCCTGTTTTGAAACCCCAAGAAGCTGGAAAATGTTAACACCGACAACTTTAAAGTGTTAGTTGTGGTGGGTTTGGTTTTTTTTTTTATTTCTTCCTAAAGACCTACACGACACTAAAAAATTCTACGTACAAAGGAGCAAAGCGGGGCTGCCTCAAGGAACCTGGGGCAGAAAAGCAAGCTCGTGTCTCTGCAGGGAGCCCCCAGCCAGGCAGAGCACGACACATCAGAGCAAAACCACCTCCTTTTCCACGACTTGAGTACATGGGGGAGCTCATTGCCTTCTCCACTTCCCACCTTGCCCTCTCTGAGTTGGGATGAGCTCCATCACAGCGGCTGCGGTTGAGCTTTTGAGCTTCCAGCTGGAGCTGTGTTGGGTGCTTGGGGACTCTTGGTCTCCGAACACGAGCTGTGCCACTTGGAGCAAGGCGAGGTGGCAGATGGAGAAGCAGGTGCTCGTGAAGTGGCAGCGAGACAACTGCGATTCACGTGCCGAGCAGTGCTCACCGGGCACCACGTGCCGTGAGCAACCACCTGGTCTGATTTCCCACTCCAGCCAAGCCATGTGGCAGATACACTTTGCCCCAAACCCACCAGTGATGGGGAAAAAGAGGTCCTAGCATTAAGAAAGATACAGAAAACAGAGATACAGTAAATCTCTGTTCCATCCCAGCTCATTTCTGTATAGGAAGAAGAGTAATTAGGAGAAAGAAAGCATCATGTTTGTCTTCAACGCTGCAAGGGGACTTATTTATTTCCAATCAGCATGACAACTGCTTCCTTTTCTGGCTATCAGTGAAACTCCAGATGGTACATTTGAGCATATTTAAACCTCTAACTTGGTTCCTTGCAAAGACATTGTCTTCCTGGTTAGCTAAAAATATATTAATAGTAGTGGGATAAAAGCTCCTGCTCTCCTTCACTGTGCTCTTTGAATAATGAAACCTTGGTCATTCTGCAGCATTGTGGCCAGTATTAAAATCGGGTTTTTGGAGAGGACGAGCTGAATGTGCTCCAGTTACAACCTTCTGTTTGCATTTCTTTGTATTTATCTATATTTTACTATTTTGCTCATACTGAGAATTCTGCAAACCCTTCAACAGCAGCGGTTCTTACCTGACTTCCTTCACCCTGTCGCCCTTTTCCAGGGTTTGCTCTGTAACTAAATTCTGAACCTTTCTGAATCAGCCAATTCTTATAGCTTTATTAGGGAACTGTGAGACATCATTTTCTTAAATTTCCAGCTCCACGATTCCTGTGTTTTCTTTGAGCAGCAGGACTTTTCTCCTTCATCACACAGGGACGTGGTGGAGTGGTCGGCAACCACGAGCTCAGGGCTTTGACAGCTAAGCCCATACCTCATGAAAAGCTGTACTGTTCTTGTTCTAAAGAAAATAATATCCTGTTTCCTTTTTAAATCCTGTGTCTCTTTAAAAATGGTAAATGGCTGCTACATTCCTGCCTTTATCCCAGACACTTTTTATGAGTCTGTACTTCCCTCTTCTCTTGCTTTAACAAGCGGGCTAAGAAAGGATTAGGGGAATGACTTAGAGCACATGTGCTGAGGAAGGGGGGGGGAAATCTGCCTTCAAAGTCTTACATAACTTAAAAAAAATAAAATCATAAAACAGAGACACACACGCCCAGGCCCTCAGCCTTTGCACTTAGAAATAATCACCATCCTCATCCTCATGTGGCCAAGGCTGCCGCTCGCCAGCTGGCCTGCCCTCTGAAAAATGGACATTTTAAATTATGGAAAGTAGAAATACATAGCAGCTCGTTTCCCAAAACTTATTTCTGATGGTCTTTCCCATTTTTCTCTCTTTCCTATTACCAGAGCTTGGGTGTTCAATAGTTGGGAGTAAGCATCCACCCCTTGGGAAGGAGGAGGAAGAGAACTACCGAGCCCTATCGTGCTGTCAGGCACCTTTATAAATATTTATGTGACCTGCAGGATACAGCACAGTTTGAAATCTTGCAGCCTCCATAGCCACTGTGCAGTCAGGCAGTTCCCTCTCCTCATCAAATTCCTGTCTTTCAGGCAGGACCCGGGTCTTTACAGAGCTGGGAGCTGCTTATGGCATCTGCTGAGCTAAATTGGGGGAGCTGGACCGAACGGCGCGTTCGGAGGGTGAGCTCAGCATCCAGCAACGAGCTCACGTTCTGGGGAGGATGTTGCTGCAATTAGAGGCACTCAAGAAACGTGAGGAGGACTTTATGTCCTCCATCATGTGCAGAAAACAGCAGAAGGATAAGCTTGAAGGATTGAGCCAAAGCTCAAAGTAATTCTTCTACCTTGCACTTACATTAGAGCGGTTTCTGTCTTGAAAAAAAAAAACCCAACAGTTTTTTTCATTTCTTTTCTTACCAAACTGCAGAAAAGGGATCTCCCCAACCCCCTCTCCTAAACAGGAACCTGATTCCTGGTGCTGTCTTCCTGTCCTGACCCTATTTATAGAAGTAAGGTCACCCAAATAAGAACAGAAACGATATCATATGATTTTTCAGTGACCAACTGAATTCTGCATATTAGGAATTCAGAGGAACACAGAATAACCCACAGCAGAACCCACTGGGGCCGGTTTTGTGTGTAGAACATTTAAGCAGTTCCTGAGACACACGTGGTCAGTTATGTGGAATTTGGGTACCTTTCCCTACGTCAAATATTCAAGTCATTAGATGGAAAGAAATTTTGCTTGCAAAACTGTTCTTAAATGGGCAATTGTTTATTGAAAGCCTAAAATAGACACATTTCCACTATTGTGTTGTTAATGGTATAAACAATTGATTAAAACTGCAAAAATTAAGGAGTCTCTAAAGGTTACTTGATGGGCAACTTGGAAACAAACACACACGCACAGAAAGCTGGGAATTTTACTGTTTGCAAGTAATTTATAACTAATTAGTAATAATTTATAATATTATATATAATAACTAATTTATAACTAATTAAGTAATTTATAATTGCTTCCCTGTACTTATTGCAAAGTTTGAATTCAGGACCTTGGGCACTGTGACTGACTTGGATGTGTAAGCTAAGAGGAGAGTTAACCGTTAGGGTTCTGACCTAAACCTGGACTGGCAGGAGTGCTCTAAACAGCTACAGATGCATCTGGAAAAGACCTCATTTCTGTCATTCCCTGGAGCCAGTTGGCATTTTTGTTTCTATTATTTCACCATAAACTAACATTGATTGAAAAAGTCGAGCTTTAGAAAGATAGATGTACCTGTTTGAATGTGTGATTACATAAATACATATTTTACACACACACAAGCAAAGATAAAGGTGCCTATTTTATAATCCTAAGATATTATATTTGACAGCATTCTTTTTTCAAACTCATTTGGCCTAAGTTATGATCCATTATTTCTATCTTACGTTCAGCCTAGAGAAGAGAAGGCTCCAGGGAGCATCCTTCCAGTACTGAAAGGGCTCCAGGAAAGCTGGGGAGGGGCTCTTGATCAGGGAGTGCAGGGACAGGATGAGGGGGAAGGATTTTCAGCTGCAAGAGGGGAGATTGAGATGAGATCTTAGGAAGAAATGTTCTCCTGTGAGGGTGGGGAGGCCCTGGCCCAGGTTGCCCAGAGAAGCTGTGGCTGCCCCATCCCTGGAGGTGTTCAAGGCCAGGTTGGATGGGGCTTGGAGTCCCCTGATCCAGTGGGAGGTGTCCCTGCCCATGGCAGGGGGGTTGGAACTGGATGGGCTTTAACCCCTTCCACCCCAATCCTTTCTATGATTCTATGTCAGGCAGTCCCTTGAACTGATTCGAATGATGAGGAGGAGAGCCAAGTGTTTCCATCATATTTGATGCAGTTCCCAAAACATCTTTATTTACACAGCTAAATATTTTATGGGCCAAAGATTCAGGGCTACTTGAAAAGATGAATCCATCCCTCTGAGGGCTTTTGTTCTCGGATAAGAAGTTTGTCTGGGCTTGAGGCACATAATGAGAGGGAAGATTTAGTCATTCCCTTTCTTTTAGAGGCTGCCTCCATCCTTCCATTGCTCATTCATAAATCCCTCGGTGCCTCCGTGGGCAGAGATCTCGTAGGTGGATCTGAGGTGGAGGCTGCTGTTAACATTTGCTGCTGCCTCAGTGTGCAGCAGAGCAAGCTCCCTCTTACAAACACAGAGGGGTCAGCTCTACCCACGGCACCATTTGAATCTCTGCTTATTATAGCAAAGGGAGAGCCAATGGAAACTGGGAATTAAGTCCTGAGCAGCAGCCAGAGGGGCCAACTTTATATGAATTAGATATTGCTTCTGGAGAACAAACAGTCTGGCTGGACCTGAGGGTTCAGACCAGCTGAGTGACTCAGCCCTGGTGTATTTGAAGGTGTGAGGAGGAGGAGAGGAGGTTGCCTGCAGTGGTCCCTGCTCTGTACCTGCCTCAAGGGCCAGCACTAAACCTCTCAGCCCCTGCAGCCCACCTGGCTGTGGTGGAGGCTGAGAACCCTGCGTGGCCACAGAGCACAAAGACACTGCTCTTCCCCTCCCCATCTCTGCTGTGGGCATCAGCACCCCAAGGTTTGCGTATCTTTTTAGTGATAAAACACAGTGCAGGTGGAGAAATATCTCAAGAGGCTTCATCCCCATCCCTTGCTCTTGTGATGTTTGCATCAGCTCTCCCACACGCACTGTGGTACTGTTGGCAGCCGTACACACCCTCCCTTTTTTTAAACTGGACTGGAATAAGAAAGCTGAGCATTTACAGAGGAAGGAGTTCTGTGTGGTGCTTCTGGGGCTGAGGGTTCTCTTTATGGTTAATGCATCATTCCCCATTATAGTCATTTCCTCTGAAGTAAATGGGATTTTGCCATTATACTTTATGTTTATTGAGATATATTTCCGAGCTGGATTGACATTCCTTGTTGCTTTTTTCCCCCCCTACTCTGAAATTGCAGGAAGCCAAAAACCCTTCAATGGTAATGAGTTAAGTTCTTTAGCCTGCAGAGCTCTGTGCTCTCCCATTAAGTGGGCTGGGGTTAAAATGAGCACCATTTACACATAAATATGTATGCCAGGGCAGCAAGACCGGTTCTGCTCTAAGGCTTCAGGCTCAGGGGTCAACTCTTCAGCTGGGATGCTTCCTGGCAATATTTTGATACCATTTAACCAGTGACTGAATGGAAGGAGACTTTCCCTTGTGACCTGACATTGAAGAGAGTGACAGGGAGGCCTTTGAGGTTGAAGAATTAAAAAAATCTGATTATTTATGGTGGCTAAAATAGCTGCAGTGCTTTTGAAAAACACTGCTGTTAGGATCTTCTTTCCCTTTCCCTAAACTCTCCATCTCCAGACCTGCAGCTGATGCAGCAGCTCCCTTGCACTCAGGTCAGAATTGTTATTACGTGCTGCTGCGCATCGGTAAATGATTTCCCTGTACTTCATCTCAGAGGCAGCAGAAGTTAAGAGAAGGAGGAATTGGGTGGCTCAAGGGACTAGTAATGCTACACAAAGCTTTTCACCTTCTATCTACAATTTTTGCATGACCAGAAATCATTGTTGGTTTGGTAAATGCTAAAAAATAAGTTATTTTCTGGCTTTATCTTTTCTTTTCTGATGCATCTGTGTCACAAACCCACTTCTCACTGCTAGCTACAATCCTACAGCCAACACTTGCTACCCAGCATGAGTAAATCTGAGCACCTAAGCTGTAGCTACTCACCTAATTAAGTGACCTGATTCTCTCAGGAGCAGAATATGCCTCCCAGCTCCCACTGCACTCAGCAGTTATGAAAATCAGGCCACTTTTGCAAGCGGCCAAACATAGCTGTGATTGGGTTTGAGTACTCAACTTTGACAAAGTTGCTCTTGGCAGAACCTGGGGGCTGGAGCAGGAAGAGGATGGGTCCTCTCCAGGTTCTGGCTGTTGGCTACAGAAGAGGGTGTTTGGGGGGGATGCAGTGTGTGCCCTGTTTTGTCACGAGCCAGAGGCTTTCGGTCATCATCACCATTCCCAGCACTAAATTAAAAAAAGAAAGAAAAGACTCTCTAAGCTTCAGGTCCCATGATAAAAATATACCTTGGCTTTTTTTTGCTTTATGCAGCATCTCCTGCTTGCACTGAAGATTAAATTGAAAAGGGAGTTCATTATCCCCATGGAAGAGAGAGGCACCTATTGGAACCATGCCTGAACAAAAACTGTGTGGGGCCCAGCCTGATGTTTTCTAATGCCCTTTGGGGTCCCAGGAGCACAAAGGCAATGGAGAAGGAGCTGCAGTCAATTCCAGCAGAGCTCTGTTGTGCCATGTTTTCCAAGGAAACATCAATTCATTAAGCAAACGAGTCAACAAGGGTGGGTGGCAGAACCTTCTGTCCTGCTGGATGGTGCATGACTCCTTCAGAGATCTGCTCTGGAGTCTGGAGAGAGTAAATAAAAGGGAGAGCCAGCTTGTCTGCCCTGGCTTTACAGCAGGAGAAACTGCTCATTTCAAAGCCAGAGCTTTACTGAGAGGGCGTTTTTAATTCACTGTGGTTTTAATTAACACAACGCAGACAGACACACTTCAATAGCAAGATGTATGGTTGGGAGAGCCATGTTTTAAAGAGCATAAACAAACCAGGCAAGAGGGAAGGTGAACTGAACAAAGGCCACACAGAAGGATGCAGCCAGGGTAGGGAAGGTGCACAGCCGGCCCACTGAGGTAGCGGGACATTGCTCAGCCCCCCTGAAAGGTTCCCAACCTGTGCAAGAGGAGAGCTTTTTGCTCCTTGCTCTTGTCTGAACTGCTTTTCAATGCAAAGCAGTGGCTGTTTTGCATAGTGCATCTGAGTCAGCCTAAGGAAAGGTCAGCAAGGTAGAACAGACCAAGCTATGAGATACATCCTTCCAGCAGGCAGGTGCTGGGACCAGCGCTGTGCTGAGCTCAAGTGAGGGCAGCAAAATGCTCCAGGAGGAAGTGTTTTCATAATCACACATTTGCAACACAGCCCCTTTTTTTTGCAGCATTATCTTTCTCCCTTCCTCTTAGCCTCCAAATGAACAAAAATATGTATATTCAAGGGGTGGGGAAGCCAAGGGCAGAGCTGAAACGCAGCTGAGTCAACAGCACATGTCTGCGAGCCCATGGGTAACGTTGAATATTCCCACACGGTTATCAGAGTGCTTTTGAAAGTCATCACTGAGGACAGAAAGGGTGACAGAAGCACAGTAAACATCCTACACAGCACTAATGGCAGGAGCAAGGAATGCTGGAGGATCCCAGCTGCCCTAATTCCAGACCTTGGAGTCATCAACCTCTTCCCTCACTTGGACCTGCTTCCCATAACCAACCAGCAGCATCTTCTCACAGCTGGTAACCCAGGGTGCACAGTATATTGATCTTGTCCCTTTGGTCAGACTCTTTCCCTCTGGTTTAAAGATGTCAGCAAGCCTTTTGCACTATTATCAAGCTGTAATATACCATATTTAGTAAGATTAGGTGCAAACTAGAAGTTTTCCTGCCCTCAGTCAGGAGGTGGCTCTGAGACACAGTGTGCAACCCTCAGAGCCAAAGGCAGGCAGCTGCTTTGGCCAGTTTAACAACAGGAGAACACAACTGGTTGTAGTTTTTGTCCATCCTGGGCTGTTCCCCTGCTCGTGCTTCAAATGACAAATGGAAACCAGCAGGGTTTTACCTTCAGTGGGAGCTGCACCAGTGCCTGTGTGTATTCCCCAATGCCTGACAGTGGGAAAGACACCTCTGTCTACCAGTGCAGCGTGGGGAGGGGGCTGTAGGATGTAGAACCTTTTCTGGCACTGCCCATCTGTAGGATCCCTTCGGGAGAAAGCTTCCTGGAAACCTGTCTCTTAGAATCATAGAATCACCTGAGCTGAAAGGGACCCAAAAGGATCATCCAGTCCATCTCCTGTCCCTGCACAGGACAACCCCAACATTCACCCTGTGTGACTGAGGGCATTGTCCAGATGCTTCTGGAATGCTGGCAGAGTGGGTGCTGGGACTGCTGCCCTGGGGAGCTGTTCCAGTGCTCCACCACCCGCTGGGTGAAGAACCTCTTCCTGATATCCAACCCAACCCTCCCCTGGCACATCTTCCTGCCATTCCCTCGAGTCAAAAGAGAGAAGAGCTCAGCCCCTGTTCCACCTCCTTCCCTTGTGAGCAGGATTCTTGCTCTTCAGACCTTCCTCCACCCACACCATTTTGCACCAGCGTTTGCTGAGCGTGTGCTGGTTAATTAGGTTAAACCAGCACCCTGTTCATTTTGGCCTCTACCACACCTGTAGCACTTAATTGAGAGCAATACTGCCCTTCTGCCCTTAAGTAGGAAGCTCTGAAATCACCAGTTCATGGGGGAATTTCCTAACACCCAGCTGAGGGCGTGACTTCTGCCCCACACCCCTAACGTTTCCATCCTTTTCTGCCTCCTTCATTCATAATTTTTGCTAAATACTCATTTCATTCGGATTCTGGATGAATTCCTCATTTTGGCAGCCTCTAGTGTTACAAAGCTGAGCTGATCCACAGCTGCATTTCAGTGCTGATATCGAGCATTTGGAAAACACTATTCTATGTCTACAAGTTAAACAGTGCTTCGCTGGTTTGTTCTGCAACCAGAGGACTTGCTGAACAGAAGACTCAAGTCTTCCTAGCTGGAATGAAAAGGGATTTACAGGCATGCTGAAGGGGAATAACCAAAAGAGCACTCTCACTGTAGCAAGGACTGAAGGGAGCATAGCAAATTTTGGCAGGTGATTGTAACCTGAAATATCTCTGGGTTGTGCCTCCTGGTGGCAGTTGGATTTTTCTTGTCCTCAGTGCTATTGCAATGTCTGCACTTCCAGACCCAAACCTTTTGGTTTTCATGCTGAGCAAATGACCAAAGAGGTCATGAATTGCCAATAGGCAGTGCTTCCCTATCCAGAAAAAAAACCCACCTTAGCCTGGAGAGGAGGAAGCTGAGGGGAGACCTCATTGCTCTCTGCAGCTCCCTGAAAGGAGGTTGTGGTGAGGTGGATGTTGGTCTCTCCTACCAATTAACAAGTGATAGGATGAGAGGAAACAGCCTCAAGTTGCACCAGGGGAGGTTTAGATTGAGTACTGGGAAAAATTTCTTTACAAAAAGAGTAGTGAAGCCCTGGCAGAGGCTGCCCAGGGCAGTGGGGGAGTCTCCATCCCTGGAGGGGTGCAAAAAATATGTAGATGTGGCACTTTGGGACATGGTTTGGAAGGCACGGTGGGGTTGGGCTGATGGACTGGATGAGCTTTGAGGTCTTTTCCAACCTTCACGATTCTATGAGTCTATAAAAACAACCAGACCAAGCAGAGGAAACCTGCTTGAGGTCTGTATCTCACACTTGGAACAGATTGCATGATTTTACCCCTCAGACTGTGTACAGCGATTTCACAGGTGGCACATCCTAAATAAAGACCCAGTGCTGAGGGAATCTGTCTGAAAAGCCTATCCTGGAGGTTTCTAAAGACACCATTACAGCCTTTCCCCAGCACGGGCCTGGGTTCAAGCAATAAATGTGGCTCTACCTGTAAAACCCAGCACCACTGAAATATTATTTGATTTTGCTCTCTCCTCAGACAAAAAGCCCTGGCATCGACTGGTGGGAGAAGCGTTCAAGCTGCATGCGACTGGTTGGTATGAAGTAATAAATGTTAAAAAGAGTAAAAGAAAGCAGGGAATGTAAAGTTTTACCTCTTAGGATGTGGAATGTGGAAATGAGGGCATTATCTTAAAAGCTCACTAGGAAAACTAGCGAGGTGTTATTAAAGTCAGCAATCCAGAAAGACGCCTTGTCTGAGAGAGTTTGTGATCTCGAGTAACAGCGAAGAGAGGTGAGAGAAAGGAACCACTGCTCTCTCCACCCTGGCACCTAAATGGAAAACCAAGAGCTGCCTTTTCAAATACATTGAGCAATTTCTAGCCCTCTCCTCCCTGTTTTTGAACACTGAAAGGCAGAAGCAGTGACCCAAGTTAGTTTCAGGCTGAGGCTCTGAAGATCTAAAACCCCATTTTCCGAATCACTTCGCGGTGGCAATGAGCTGCAAGTGAGGTGCTGCACCTCTCCACCTGACCTGCTGGGGCTGAGTTTTTCCATTAAGGAAAAATAAAAGGGAGTGAGGACATGGGAAGCTGGTTCTGCTGGGAAAAAAATATGTTTTTTATCTATCAATCTAACACTTCTTGTTCCCTGTCAGGCTGTTCTCCCACGTGGGTGACCCGTTCCTCGATGACACCCTACCCCGGGAGTACGTCCTCTACCTGCGCCCCACCGGCCCCCTGGCTCAGAAGCTGTCGGAGTTCTGGCAGCAGTCGAAGCAGATCTGTGGGAAGAACAAAGCTCACAACATTTTCCCACATATCACCCTTTGCCAGTTCTTTATGGTAAACCAGAGCTCCTCTTTCCGTTGCCTTTATGCATGCATTCATGAGCAGCCCTGGCCAGGCTCAGAGGGGAGATGTTAAATGCTTCCTTCAGAAGGGTTTGTGCTCAGGCACTGGGGGGTTGTTACCAGCACAACCTGATGCCCGGGCTTGTGGAGGAGGTAACTGTTTTTTTAAGTGGGTTGTTTTCAGGGAAGAGCAGCAGCAGAAGACCAAATTCTCATCCTCTCAAGTGATTGTTAAGAGGGAACAGACGGGGGAGCGGGGAGGGTGAGGTTGGGAAGGTTATTTGGGGATAGCTGATCCTGCTTTGAGGACAAGGGAGGGGCAGAGGATTTCTAAACATACCTTTTTGTCTCCACACCCTGTGCTTTTTCTCACTGCATTATAGCAAAAGTAGACCCTTCACACCAACCCACCCAAGCCTTTCCTTTACTGACTGCACTAGAGCCAAGTGCAGGTGTGAGGAACGACTCTCCACCTGAGAAATGCTTGTCCCATTTCCTTTGGCAGTGCGAGGACAGCAAGGTTGATGCTCTCACTGAAGCTCTCCAGGCCACCGTGATGCGGTGGAAATGCAAATTCCCTGCCCCTCTGCCTTTGGAGCTCTACACATCCTCAAACTTCATTGGGCTTTTTGTCAAGGAAGAAAGCGCTGAGGTGCTCAAGAAGTTTGCTGCAGACTTCGCTGCAGAGGCTGCTTCTAAAGCAGGTGAGTGGCTATGCTGGCAGCTACAGAGAGCTCACACTTTGCTCAAGGGCTGAGCATTTTAGGGAGTGCAGGGATAGGATGAGAGGGAATGGTTTTCAGCTGAAAGAGGGGAGACTGAGATGAGATCTTGGGAAGAAATGTTTTGCTGTGAGGGTGGGGAGGCCCTGGCACAGGTTGCCCAGAGAAGCTGTGGCTGCCCCATCCTTGGAGATATTCAAGGCCAGGTTGGATGGGGCTTTGAGCCCCCTGATCCAGTGGGAGGTGTCCCTGCCCATGGCAGGGGGGTGAAACCGGGTGGGCTTTGAGGTCCCTTCCAGCCCAAACCACTCTATGATTTTCAGAAACCAGAGTTCTGATGGGATGAAGAAATGAAGCTCATTAAGCCAATACTTGATGGCTAAGAGCCTGAGAGGAGCACCCCATCAGGTATTTTGGGTTTCAGTGCTTTTTCAGTTGACAGATCACCTCACACTTTGTCTCTACTCTTATCTCCTGAATGGGAAGTTGACATTTGGTGGTTCCTTAACCTTTCAGATAGATGCTGTGTTTGCAAGGCTGAGCATTTCCTGCTCCACTCACTGCCTCACGCCAGTGCCACAAACCTTTCCTCAGCCATGTAAAGGCTGTGTTGGATTTTTCAATGCATTTCTGGGATGCACACAGGGCTCTGTGAGAAGATCTCAAGTACCCTGGGCAACCTAAGAGGGAGTCTTTTCAAATAACCTTATCTCAGTACTGGCTCTGGGTCCTCTGCTGCTTCTGGAGGGAGAACCTGTCAGGAACTGGGAGAAAAGAGATAACCAGAGCACCCTGTGCCCCAACGGTCTCGAGGCTCTCTGGGTGTCCTCTGATTACCTCCAAACTTGGAAGTCAGAACAGCACTGGAGCACTATAATAGCTCCCTGACTAATCCTCCCACCCTCTGTGTGTAGTGCTCAGCCTGGACTAGTCACAACACGACCGCTTTAGTCCTTCATTACCACAGGCTTATCCTGGAGTTTAAGAACATCAAGATACGGCAGCTCCCGAGTTCCCGGGGTGTTTCCATGGTAGATGAGCATCCCATAATGCTATGCAGAAGAGCTCCAAGTCTCTGCTAGGGGTCAGAGGAAGAGGTACAGACCTGTGTGCTCATCATGCTGCTGAAAGCACAGCTTTCAGCTGATACTGACCTAGAGCTTCTCTTTAGAATCACAGAGTGGTTTGGGTTGGAAGGGACCTCAAAGCCCATCCAGTTCCAACCTCTGCCATGGCAGGGACACCTCCCACTGGATCAGGGGGCTCACAGCCCCATCCAGTCTGGCCTTCAACACCTCCAGGGATGGGGCAGCCACAGCTTCTCTGGGCAACCTGGGCCAGGGCCTCCCCACCCTCACAGGAAAACATTTCTTCCTAAGATCTCACCTCAATCTCTCCTTTTTCAGCTGAAAACCATTCCCCCTCATCCTGTCCCTGCACTCCCTGATCAAGAGCCCCTCCCCAGCTTTCCTGGAGCCCCTTTAAACACTGGAAGGAGGACAGCTGTTTTCTTTCCAAATGCACATTTTGGAAGGCAGCAGCAGGCACGGAGACATTAGGCAGGTCCAAGGGGCGCTGCAGCCACGTGAGAGTGGTCCCAGTGTTCCCCTGCACAGCACAGATGAGCCCTCCAAACCAACAGAGTCAAAACAGGCAGTTTTTAACCCAAAACACTGACCCAGAAGAGGAAGCATCAACGGCTTCCAGCAAGCTTCTTGCAACTGCTCCAATTCACACCGCATTGGTTCCTTCTTAGGGGAAGCCAGTTGCTGCATTGCAGTCCACAGCTTGGTCAGGTTATCACATTGAAGTCTCTGGGGCTTTTTTTTGAGATCCAGAGCATATTTTTTCTTGCTAATGAAAAAAAAAAAAGATGGATGAGCTTGCAAAGCTACCCCTGGCTGGCACTTGGAGCCAAATCTCTGAATAACTGCAATTTTGACTGAATAATGTATCAAATTTAATTGCAATTTTTGGTTGAATAAGCAAGAATAAATTACATGCAAACAATGTATCCTATGAATTCCACATCTACTGGAAGAGTCCCAATATTTCACTTACTTTCACCTTTCTGTTTCCTGGAATTCTTCCCTAATAAAGGTTCTTTTTCTGCAGGATCATTTTGAATTATTATTATTATATCAGTGTCTGCCTCCACAATCTTGGAATACCTCACCCTCAGTGGGCAAACTGGTAATCCAACTAATTTTCAGGGAAAAGAATTAATCAACTGGCATGAACCTGTAAATTCTGATTTGTAATTGTCGCTGGAGGAGAGAGAACTGAGGAGGGAAAGTAAAAATGAAGATTTTTAACTTGCTTGTTTTTGAGAGATCCTCGATGAAAGAAAAGCCATCCCTTTCCTGGAAATTGGCAGAAGACTGGGGGGGTTCAAAATTACAATAATTGTTATCACAGCAACCAGAAACCTGTTGGTTTCTGAATGCACATGAGCAAGGATGCCTGCTCTACCACCCTGCTGTGACTCAGGGCTGGACCAGACCACGAATCTCTAATAATCTGATCCAAGGTGCAACATCTGTAGGGAATTCAAGCTTGACTTCCCCCTTCCAAAACTGGCCTAGAGTTTGTTCTACTTAAGCTATCTTGGAGGGTCATAGAATCATAGCCTGCTTTGGGTTGGAAGGGACCTTTTCAGATCATCTGGTCCAGCCCCCAGAGTTCTGCTCCCAGCTCCTCTTCAGAGGTGACAGACGCTCTCACACCTTCAAAAAGCTGCTAATCTCGACAGCCACTTGCTAACAGAACCTTCTCGTTGCAGATGTTCACGTGGAGCCCCACAAGAAGCAGCTCCACGTGACGCTGGCCTATCACTTCCAGCCCAGCCACCTGCCCACGCTGGAGAAGTTAGCGCAGAACATCGACGTCAAGCTGGGCTGCGACTGGGTCGCTGCGATATTCTCCAGAGACATACGCTTCGTCAACCACGAGGTGAGTTTTTGGAACCTGCTTCAGTCCCAAAACTCAAAAAGGGGGAACCTAGAGGAGCTGCAGGCTCTTTCAGCTGCATTTGCAGCTCGAGAGTGCTCGCAGGCTGTGAGCTGAGGTCTCCATGTCCCTTGCTGAGAGCTGTACGGACACACAGCACCCACTCTACAGACTTTAAGGAGTTTGCCTCAGGTCCCACAAGGACACCCAGAACGTAGATCTCCCACATCCCAACAGTCACCCTAAGAGACCATCTTAGAATCATAGAATCATGGTTTGGGTTGGAAGGGACCTCAAAGCCCATCCAGTTCCAACCCCCCTGCCATGGGCAGGGACACCTCCCACTGGATCAGGGGGCTCAAAGCCCCATCCAACCTGGCCTTGAACACCTCCAGGGATGGGGCAGCCACCACTTCCCTTTCACTCAGACTGTCTAGACTTGCTGTTTCACCCACCTCATTCCTTGCTTCTCATGGGCACAACATCCTGCTGGATTAATTACCTCTCCTGTTACCCTGAGCTGGTCAGATCTCTCAAGAAACAAACCAGTATATAAACCTGGCCACTATGTGTTTCTTCTTGACATTATTATTAATCACAGCATTTACTTTCATAATCCAAGAAACATTTACCCTCATGGCCTATATACTTCAATCACTCATAGGGGTTCTGTAACTGCAGTATCTAAGTGTCTTAACATAGTTTTCCAACACAATATACAGAAAAAAATGTATTATTTCTATTTTATAGGTTGGGATCTTGGGCATGGAGAAACCACACAAGGTTCATCTCACCTCCCTGTAAATATCCCCTTAAATCTAAGCTGGTCTGCAGCCCCCTTAGCACTGAGGCTCAGTGCAGAGAAACAGGCACCTCCAGAAAATGAGTCATCTGGACCATCCAAGATGTCTATCTCAGGACCAGATGAATCAAACCTCTGGAGGAGGGAACCTCCAGGAGGTGCCTGCTCAGGTGGCTAAATACACCCTGAGGCTGGAGTGATTGATGCTGCCAAAGTCCAGAATTAGACACAAAAAGCCTGTGGCGGAGTGGGAAAAAGTGGGTTTAGTCCATGCATTAAGCAGATGCCAAAACCTCTGGAGAGCTGAAGTCCCTTGTATTGAGCACTCTGGCCCAGCCAAGGCCATGCTTCCCGTGCATGACAGCCTCCTTCCCTATCCATAGAGTCATCTTGTCCTTTAGAAGCTGCAAAGAGTCAACACTATCAGTGACTGCAAAGGGAGTTGCTGATGAAAACCAACTCACGTCTTCGCATATCTAACTTCAGGCACCCATGCGTGAAGGTTCTGGCCTTGTGGCATCAGGTGACAGGGACTGGCTTCCATCTTCCACTGAAGATACTACAAATAGCCTAGGAAGATCAGTGAGCCAAGAGGCTGACACCATCAGGAGATCAGAGCTGCTCAGTAGATTAGAGCTTTTCTTTGTGTGATGCTGTTGGAGAAGTTGGGCTTGGCCGGGGGACTGCTCTAACCATTCCCAAGGAAGGTTACTTACTGATAGACACTTAATATGTGTGGATTCCTCATGCTCCAGTGAAGAGAAGATTGCTGAATTACACTCCCTGATCTCTTCCCCCTCCTTTTAACTTAATCCTGTTCACATTAGGAAATACAAAGAAACCAATGTGGCCACATCCCAGCATCTTTCTCCACCTCTGCTTTTTCCGTGTGTGTTCTCATGAACAGGTTTTGAGAGCAGGGAGTCACAGAATCAAACCTATTAGTGCCCTGGCAGTGTCTCTGCCTTGTCTTCAAAGGCAACAGCAACAAAAACTGGTCACTGACCACTAGAACTGTGAAAATTCCAGATCTCAATAAAAATTCAGTTCCATTTTTAACAGGATGCTTAGATTTAAGCACGTGGTCATATTTTTTCCCCATCTCCCTATTTTCCTCCTTGTTATCGAAGATGTAAATGGAATCAAAGAGGGAAGAAAGAGTAAATACCTAGAAAAGCTTTCCAACAGCAAGGAGTGGGAAGTGGCAGGAATTCCCTGAAGGCAGAGCTTTCCTGGATAATGCACAAAATGATGCATTTCAAGCTGTTCACACCTCGTTAAGGTTAAAGGTCCAACATGGGAGTGTTCCTGCCCCTCTCTGCTAAAATTTCCCTTCCATTAACAATCCTTTCATTCATTTGTGCTTCTCTTTCTCCCCCAGACTCTGCAAGTGATCTATCCTTACACCCCCCAGAACGATGATGAACTGGAGCTGGTCCCAGGGGATTTTATTTTCATGTCCCCAGTGGAACAAACCAGTACAAGTGAGGGCTGGATTTATGGCATTTCCCTTGCAACTGGCTGTTCCGGGCTACTGCCTGAAAATTACATCACGAAGGCGGATGAATGTGGGACCTGGGTGTTTCATGGGTAGGTAAAGCTGCTCAGACCACTCTCCATGGGTGTAAAAAAGGGGGGCTCAGCAGCTGTGGTTTCACCTGGGTAAGTGAAGAGCCTCCCAGGGCTGCTGAGAAGGTTGCTTGGGGGAGATGTGCTGGCACACAAAGCCCTGTCTCCCCAGCAATGAAGAGCAGATGCTGTCCCTGTGCTTGGGATTAGAGGAAGATGTGATTTATTTAGCTAAGATGTTGCAGCAGCTCTTACTCATAGGATCACTGCTACTGGTTCACAGAGCCAGAGCAGATGGCTGCTGTGGAGCCACTGCTGTGTAGACACCTCTGTGGTGGGACTAGGATCAGGAAGGTTTAAATTCAAGCATTAATTTGGCAAGCAGGATCTTCTGTGTATGATTCCCTGGGGAAAAGGACTTGGGGTCTGCAATGCTCCTTAAGATAACTTAGCAAGATTTTGAGAAGCAGTTGATTGCCTGCCTGCAGTCGGCTTCAATGAGAATACAGAGCTCACTTTTGAATAAGTTTATGCCTTGTGCCTCTTGATTTTGATGAGGATTATGCAGCAATGAAAACCCAGTGCTTGAGGGGTGGGTCTGGGCACTGGTGCAAGGCTGCTTGCATCTCAAAACACCTCTGACAAATCTAGAGCACAGGGAGTAGTTTAAATTTGAGAGCACAAGATGACAAGGAGAGGGGAGAGGCACCGTGCAGGTACAGACTTTTGGTACAGTCACACCAGAGAGCAGCTTTGTTACAAAGGGAAGGGGTAAAAATACAGAACAAAACCCAAACAGTTCATATTTCAAATTTCAGTGGGCAAACATGACCTGTGGGAAGAGTCTTGGAGCAGGAAGGGAAAGCATTCAGTCACCCGTGTCAGGAGAGCCAGGGGAACTGACCCAGCTCAGCACTCAGTAGAAACTGATCCAACAACTTCTCAAATCAAGCAAAAAGCAGGAAGCAAGAAGAGCAAAAAGGGCAAGCAGTCTTTTTTCTTTGCCTGTGCCTTCTCAGGCTTAACACGTGCAAAGCGGTGGCTGCCAGCTGGAGAGCAGGCCCAGGTGTGCTGGCTTCCAGATGTGACTGCCTCTGACCACTGCCCTTCTGAAAACCAGCCCTGGGACCTCCCCAAACCAGAATTCCATCAGGCAGGGACAAGCATAGCCAGAGATCACTCATTTACCCCTTTTGTCACAACCATCTAGTCCTTCCTTGCCTACTGAGAAACTGCTAATAAAGGGCTTTCATCCATGGGTTGGCCAAACAGAACAAACCTATACAGTCTGTCACTACCAAACTCCAACTCATCCTTTCATTACAAGGAAAGAAAAGCCCTCCAGTAACCAAGGCTTCAAGAAATGAAACTCCAGACACATGGGCCAAGTTGATGAGAGTGTTTGTATGAAAACAAGACTCAATCCAGACCTTCCAGTCTGCAATCCAGCAAGAACATCCTTTCTTCCCCTAAAATTTGCCAGCCCAAATGGTCTCAGGTCCATATACACTGTAGCAGCCTGGTCTAGTGGATCCTGCTTTTTTCTTACAGTGTCTGGAAGAGTTTTGAGGGAGTAGCATGGGAAAGAATTACTATTGCAGCAGCGACTAAAAGGAAAGCCAAATGTTCTGTAACTCCAGCACCTCCTCCTCCAGACAAGCAAAGAAAGGAAATGCCCTTTCCCTGATTACCACTAAAGACTATAAATCATGAATTGGAGTGTGCAATATGGAACATTTATCAAAAATGTTATTACATACCCGGAAACAGTCTCATTTTACAGAACAGCTTCCCACAGGGAATATTAGGTTATGGAATGTCATCTGGTCAAAACAATACAGCAAGCTAAGGCCAACTAAGCCCTGCTGCTGTCTAGGACACGGTATTCATGGTAGGATGCTTGTGGTCAGAGAATGGCTCACAGAGACCTTCATTTCACAGATATGAAAATAAGCACAGCAGGACTCACCAGGACTGCTGGAGAAATGTGGAGCAGGAGATGGGACCCAGCTCGTGCTGTTGGGACCAAGGCTGCTGTTTGCGAGCGATGCTGTGATCCTGGAGGCTCTGGTTTGTGCTGCCTCTGTGTACAGAGCCACGTCAACATTTCACCCCTGCAGAGGATGAAAAAGAAAGAAATAGCAGCCCATGAAGCTTTCCCTCCTGGTCACAAGAGACTGCATTCTTCAAGTGAAAAATTATTGACATCATCATGAAAATGCAGCTCACCCTGGGGTGCAGCACCCTGGCTACACCACACAGGAGATATGCCAGGCAAAATGCTGTTCTGGGATATTTGATGGAATCTTTAATGCAGCAAAATTAGATTGTTAGCTCCTACATGTTTCACCTCAAAAAGGTTTCCCTGTTGCACTGCTCAAGTGAGGCAGAAGATGAATCGTGGCCTTTGCAGGACATGGGTTTTAGGGCTGTCAGAACAGCACCTGAAGGGCTCTGCCCAGCACACAGACCTTCCTGGCTGGCACTGTACAAACTCATAACAAAAAGACATCCCTGCCCTACAGTAAGGCCTGTGCCTCAGACCAACAGGCTGCCACGCTGAGAATCCCCCAGAGCCTTCTCTTCCCCAGGCTGAACAACCCCAACTCTCTCAGCCTGGTCTCGTACAGAAGGTGCTCCAGCCCCCAGGCCATTTTCATGGCCTCCTCTGGTTCATTTTCCCTGGGGATCCCTCTCCTCTAGATAAGGATGAGGTGTGGCAGAGGGGTCCTTTCCTACACAGAGCTGAGGACTAGCACTGTTGTGCCATGACAGAGACATTCCCTCCATCCTCTGCTGTAGCATCCCCATTCTTCAAAGGGCCTTTCCTGACTGGGAGGGCATTGCCTCCAGGGACACCCCAGAGCAGTGAAGGCAAGGCATCATCCAGAAGACAGTAGATGTTGTTGTGCATCATCCAGAAGACAGTAGATGTTGTTGTCTGCCTTCAGTTTCTGTTTGCCAAGCAGAGGAACCACAAGCCTTTGGGAAAAGCTTCCAAACAATGACCTATGCTTAGAAGATGACTAAGCTGAAAGAGCTTCGGTGGTTTCTGTTTTCCAGCAACATCAAGGAGGTACCACTGATGTCAGAGTGGTGGCTCTCCTCCAGACACAGCATGATAGTGTGCTTTTGCCTCATCATCATTCACAGCAAATCCTAGCATCTATAAATAGATATTAAAGCATCCATGGCCTTTAATAAGAGATTACAGAGAAAGAAAGTCTCAGTATTGTGCAGCAGCTCCTGGGGGTAAAAGGAAAAGGGGGAAACCAAACAAATCCTTAGTATTCTCCAGAGCAGTGTCCTTAAAAGTCTGTCATGTGGGCAAAGAAGGAAAGGGCTGAGACGGGATGAGGGGTTGGAAGCTGCAATGTGCAAGTAAAGACAGAGCTCAAGATCCACTTTGTACAGCAATAGAGATGGGTCTTAGCTAAGAAATTCAGATTCATCTCATGTTGAGATGTTCAGGTTTTTGGGTCAGGGAGGAAGTCTCTGTGCTAGGTGCACCCACACTCCAAGCTGACCACTTAATACAGTGATAAATGTCTGTTCGTGCTTCCTGCTCAGGGCTTAACTGCCCTGGGCTTGGCACACACTCACATGCTCAGGCTTTTGGATCACACTTGGCCTTATCCTGCCAGCTGGAAGTGTGCTCCAACTGTACTTCTGCCTGCAATATATCCCATGCATGTACTCTGAGGAGGGGTAGATGTGATTTCTCACCCCAGCACCTTGTAATATTCTCCTCAGCTTATCTACAAAGCTCTCCTGCCTACATTTAACTCCCCTTCAAGACCCCATCCCTGCTGCACCTCGGAATTGTGCTGTGCATAACTCAGAGGTATTTGCTGCCCTGACCTCTGATGCTCTCTCTGCATTTGGGCAGTGAGAGGAACAGTTCCTTGAAGCAAGCCCAGCCCTTGTTGGGAACTCACCAAGAATAAAATAAATAGTTATGACAACTGGTAATGCTGGAAGGTCACATCTGAAAGAGGAAGAGCAGGAGGGTGGTTATGTGCTGCCAGAAAGCTGTGCCCAGGGATGCTGCTGCCTCACCTTGTTGGACCTTTGGCCCTGGCAGAGTTGGTTCCCTGCTCCCCTTGCCTGCCAGTGCTTCTCTGCATGGCATCTTCACCTGACCAGTAAGCCAGTATCTCAGTCTCATCCTTGTACCCTAATCCTACCAGTTAGAGGGCCAACATCAGGACCAACAGTGTGGTATTTTTACCTTCTTTAAACTGGTGCAAACCATATCATCCTGCAGAAGATCAGTTCTTTGCAAAAGTGCTGATGACCTATTTTTTTTCCAGTGGCAGAGGCACTTGGTGATATTTTAACAGCTGTGAAGCCCCTCTGAGATTTTATCCTAACGAGGTGCAAGGCAGCAAGTGACTTCTCACATATTTAAGGCACTGAAAAGTGCAAGGAAAGGCGACTATTTCTGTCAAAGTAAATGACCACATACATTATCTGACAATGGTCTTTTTAATGACTAAGCAAACATAACCCATGCAGTAACCTGATCAGCAGAGGGTCAATGCAGCTTCTGTAATTGCTTGTCAGGGTGTTCTTTTAAGGGTCTTGGTCAAAGCTCTGGAATGTCGAGGCATGAGAGCATTATTCAGAGAGACCATCCCTGGCTGAGCCCCTTGGGAGAGGTGGGATCTGTTACATCCCTTTGGCTACACTTAACAGGAAGCACTGGTGAGAATAAATTCCCACAGATGGGAAACAGAATTGACAGCACTGAAAAATGTAGAAACAACAACCCATAGTGAACACCCCATGTCCCTACCAAGGGATGCAAGCAATTTTGTGCACAGGAACCCTCAAAACTGCCCAGGGCTGTGCTCCAGCTTCCTACAGAAGCAATAGCTTGTGCTACAAAGGTGAGTGAAAACCTTCTGTAGTCATTTAGTTTGGTCCACGAGACCATGGTAAGTAATGTGCAGCTGGTCCCCAGGTGATGTCAGTGAGCATCCTGTGGCTGTGAGGAAGGCCGTGGCATTTTCCATAAGAACATTTGAGGGCTGACAGAGCCTCACAGACCAAAGTCTGGGACCTGTTGCTCTTTGGAGCTGTTTCTAAGGAGACAGACAGCCTGTTGAGATGGGATTTGTCTCTTCATGCGTGTACATCACCTAGCAAGGAGCTCTCTAAAATCCAAATGTAGTAACATGACACCAGTGATTGTCATCAATTCCTGAAGACTGCAAAAATGTCCTACTGCAGCCTGAGTGCCCAAAGCACTCCCAAAGCCAACATCTTTCTATTTTTGGCAGGTCCTACTCCATCCTGAACACCACATCTTCCCCATCCCTTCAAGCCTTCACTGACGGAGCTCTGGAAAGAAGACAGCAGGAAGACCAAGGACCTGGGGATGCAGGACCACTCACTATCATCTGCCAGAACGTGCAGGTAGGAACCCACACACACATATAAATCACACAGAGTTTGGGTGGCAAGTTTCTACCAGCTGGTTCTTCCCCTACAAGTTATCCACCCGTCTCCTGCACTCCAAGTTTCAGTTTGCCATTTTCTACAAGCTTTTAAATGATGAGATTAACCACAGAAGACATCCCTGTCCTCAAACCTTCTCTTAGCATGGGGCAACAGGGCCCCATCCTCTGCTCACTTTGGCAGTTTGATACCAGCATCAATTTACCAACTTCAGAAGAGTTTCCTCTACCCACATGTGCACGAGGGTAAAGCCAGAGGTGTGTGGTTCCGACTCCTGTTCGTAAATCAGATTCCAGAACATGCCTTGCACTTTCACAAAGATCAAACCTCCCCAAATTTTTCTTCCAGCCCCTGAGAATAACAAACCAGCCAGGGCCTCAGAAACGCTGCCTGTTTGTCTGCAGACATGGGGAAAGGATGGATGTCGTTTTTGGGAAGTACTGGTTGTCACAGTGCTTTGATGCCAAAGGTGAGTCGGTTCCCATGGATCTCTCAGACTCTGGGTTTAGGTGAAGGGAGTGGCAAATGCCTGGGGTGAAGCTGAGATAGAAGCTGTGGTTTGAGCAGTTAGGAGTGGCAGAGCACCTCAGTGCAGAGAAACACAAGCCAGAGATTAAATACTACACTTACTAATCATAGAAAACCAGGTTGGAAGGGACCTCAAGGTTCATTTGGTCCACCTTTCTTGGCAAAAGCTCAGTCTAAACAAGGTGGCCCAACACCCCATCCAGCTGAATCTTTAAAGTGTCCAAAGTTGGGAAAACTATTGCTGGAAAAGGTTACATTAAATTAATGTTGCCCATTTTCACTTCAAAATGAAGTCGTGATGTTAGTAGTCAGGGTCAAGTGCAAACAACTGCTGCCATCAAGAGAATCTTTTGCACATCGGGGGTCTCAGTTCTAAATGGAAATGACACCCCTAGAGGGGCAGTTCAGAGAGTCTTTTGGGGCATGAGCTGGAGTCTGCAACCCAGGAATATGTCTGAGTTTCAGACTATAATTAACAGATTGTAACTTAAGGCTCTGTTTGCTTTAGAGCTGATAGGAAATTTGTTCAAAAAGTCTTCTTTCTATTAAAAAAAATGCCACTATCTTGTAGTCAAAATTGTTGGGAACCATAGAATGGGTTGGGTTGGAAGGGACCTTAAGGCCCATCCAGTTCCAACTCCCCTGCCATGGGCAGGGACACCTCCCACTGGATCAGGGAGCTCAAAGCCCCATCCAACCTGGCCTTGAACACCTCCAGGGATGGGGCAGCCACAGCTTCTCTGGGCAACCTGGGCCAGGGCCTCCCCACCCTCACAGCAAAACATTTCTTCCCAAGATCTCATCTCAATCTCCCCTCTTTCAGCTGAAAACAGTTCCTTTTCAGCATATCCCTGTACTCCCTGATAAAGAGGGAAAGGGATTATTTCACAACTACTTTCTTTCTAAATTACATTTGAAGCACTGTGGCATTTCAGCCTCCTGTAAAAGCATAACATTTGAGTTTTCATTTGTTGTGAGATGAAAGGGATTTTCCATTAGGGCATCAAATCTGTCCTAAAAATAACTTTAAAAAACATTAGCAACATTCTCTGCTGATTTTGAACTGGTACTTAAATTTTGTCAGATTCCAGACAGTTTCACAGGGGAAGAGCAGCTCTACAGCCAGGTCAGGCAGCACCTTCAAGGTGCAGATGTTTTGGTGAAAGAGGGTAGAAACAGGTGTGATGCTCTCTGTGTCTCTTTGATCGAATAATTCCAGCCACTGCCTCTCCCCTCTCTCTCTGACAGGAAGGTACATGCGTAGTAACCTGAATATGCCTCACAGCTTACCTCAAAGAAGTGGTGGTTTCAGGGATTATGAAAAAGATGCGCCCATCACCGTGCTGGGCTGTACACAGGCAAGGCTTGTGGGTAAGTTGGTCCTCAGCAGACAAGATCTTGCCCTAGGAAGCTTTGCTATCTCCCTCCCACACACCCAGCCAGAGAAAGAGAAAGTGCAAGGCAGAAAAAGGTGAATCAGGTGCCCTGAGCTAACAGGATTTAGACATTTCAAGAGTCTTTGCAAAGTCCCTTCACCTTCACTTGGCAAGAAAGCCCTGTTAGGATGGGATTTGGCTCTTCCAAGGAATCCTTGTCTCCTTCAGCTGCTGCAGCTGAAGAAAAGACAAAGCACAAAATCTTAGACATGGTATGAAATCAGAACCATTCGCAGTGTGGCTGCAGGGCAGTCACTGCCACCCTGCAAATGTTCTGGAAGGGGTTGTCATTACCAACGTTGGCAAGAAATGCAGTGGTGTGGTGGTCACCTCATGCAAAATACACTCTTTCCTTGACTCTGACAATCTTAATCTTGCAATTTGCTACAGAAATATACTTTTATCAGCCTGTCTGTGAGTAGAGTAGAACAGAACAGCAATCATTTACGTTGGAAAAGGCCCATAAGATCATCAAGTCCAACCATCAGCTCAACACCACCTTCCCTACTAAACCATGTCCCAAAGTTCCACATGTACACACTCTTTAAACACCTCCACCACTGCCCTGGGCAGCCTCTTCCAATGCTTGATCACTCTTTCAGTAAAGAATTTTTCCTAATCTCTAATCTAAACCTCAGCTCTCCAGCCCCTTCCCCAGACATGCTCCTCAATGTCTTTCTTTTAGTGAATTCCTTTGGGGTCCAAAACTGAACCCAGGATTTGAGGTGCAGCCTCACCAGCACCAAATACAGGGGCATGATCCCTTCCCTACTCCTGCTGCCACAAGCCAAGTTTATGTGGCAAAACCACAGCTCAAATGATTTCCAGCATTCTCCCACTCCTTCATCCTTGTCCCTGACTTCTGAGCCTGTTGGTTTGTGTACAGAGAGAAAATGATTTAGCAGTCAAGCAGCAGAATGAGCTCTGTGATGATTCCCAGCTCCTTAAAGACACGAGCTCGAGGAGAGTGCTTAGCATTTTCTCAAGTTCAAATCCCTCAGTGCTGGTCAGATTGGAACCAGGGCAGCTGAAATTACACTTGCTTTTTAAACAAAAATAAACCACCGTAGCACAGGATGCCCAAACACCCGGCCACGAGGCATCAGGGTTCACAATATGCACGGAACAGAAGGCAAATCTGGGAGCAATCACAGCACTCTTTGCTGGCATCATTAGATGGGGCTGAGCACACAAGTGCCTACGTGACCCAACGTGTGCCGTGACCGCGCGGGCTCGACCTTGACGATTGCCGGAGCTGTAATTGCTCTGGTGACTCCAGCAAAGGAGCAGCTTCCCCGTGACTGAGCACTGGTGGATGTGCTGCTCCTTCTAAATTACCCCATTCTCTCTGGGGATTTACAGCTCGGTTTGACATCATTACATCCATCATTAAACATATGATATCGAGGTTAATAAACCCTCCTTGCTCCCACTTCTTTGTCTTGTCTCTTCAAATATAACAACAATACAACTCTTTCTTACTACAAGTCCGTGCAAGGCTGAGCAGATTCTTGTTCTCCTTTGGTTCCCTTAGGCATCACAAGAATATTAATAACCCTAATAGTGGAGTTGATTCTTATCTCATTTTCAGTGATCTTCCACCTGTGTAATGAAATGGTAATTTATCCTAGCGAAGAATCGAGCCAATTGAATTAAGTTGGGTTTGACTTAAGTTGAATCATTCTGATTTACGGCTTTTAAATGAAATGAAATTAAACTCAAGCTCTCTATAATTTTTCTCAGCACGCTGTTTGCTTTTTGGCTAAATGTAAGAGAAGCAGAAAGCTGAGCAAAAGCTGCTCTGATTTCTTTGCATAGTGGTTAAATACCTCAAAGGAAGTGGAGCAACACGTACGGGAAAGAGCATCCCGATTCCAGAGCTGTGCACATCACAGCGCCCAACGCATCGCTGAAATGAAATACAATGGCACAAATATTTTCCAAAACTCAAGCTGCTTTTGCTCTGTGGTGGGTGGCAGACACCCTGCACGCTGCTGTTGCTGTTACAATGCCATTTGTCTGGTTGACACTTGCAGGTGAAGCCTTGCTAGAAACCAACACTGTTGTAGACTACATCTACAGCTCCCCATCCCTACGGTGTGTACAGACAGCACACAATATCCTGAAAGGTAAGAACCCACCCAGCAGGACAGGCTGCATTCTACTTAATTTCTGGCAAAACCACTGCCAACCAGATAAAAGGGAGCCTGGCATGGGAGACCCAAGTAAATGGTAATTCAGGGTGAGGATTACTTCCGTGGGAGGGTTCTTTATGTTAGTGTTAGAGCCTTTTTCTGATTTCATAGTGCTTAGGCAAGTGTCTTGCTGGCTTGTAACACCTGCAGCCAGTCAGGGTGGAGCTTATTGTCCCTCCTAGAAGGCAGATGTGCATTTAGGATGGGTGGACACACCTAACTGAACATGCCCTGCTCACGCTCCTGCAGCTGCTCCCGCAGCAATCGCTACCACCAAGAAACTCACTGCCCCCAGGAAGAATAATTTACTGCAGAAATTGGGAAGGGAAATAGCAATAGAGGCATGAGATGCCCTGGCAGTGGAGATGGTTGAAAACCAGCTCTGAAATACAGTCACACCTAGGTTCAGTAGCTGCCAGCCAGAGGTTTACATTCCCTTGCATATCCTATGCCCAGTATCTATATTAAACACTTCATTTCTCACACCTACTGTTAATTAATAGAATACTTAGAAAAAAAGTAATTTAGAATCAAACTGAAGTATTAAAGCCTTGCTGCCTTCCTCCCCAGCTGCTTCCACTGATACCTGGTCTCCTTTCTCCCTTTTCCAGGTATGCAACAAGAGAACAACCTGAAAATCCGAATAGAGCCAGGCTTGTTTGAATGGACCAAGTGGGTCTCTGGGAACACACTACCTGCCTGGATACCTCCTGTGGATTTAGCAGCAGCTGCTCTAAGCGTTGATACAACCTACAGGTAGCACAAAGGGGGGTGAGAGGGTCTCACATTGCTTTTTGGCTTTGTTTTTGAAAGGTAACACTGCTGAGTTTTTAAATTGAAGCAGTGACTGGAAGAGCTGTTGAGGCTCCCAGAATAAACTGGGGAATAAACAGGCTGGAGACTGCTGTGTTGAACATGACATGGGAATGGCTTATTATAAACCAGATTTCCCAGGTAACTGGCAAGCTCCAGGTATATTGCTGATGACAAAGGTCTTCTTTCCATTATTCCCTCCATCCTGTGTCCAGGAAACCCTTTTTTTGTTGTTATTCATTTTAACCCTCTTCCTAAAACTTAGGAGTTTGGGCTCAGCTAACAGAACCAGTTTTGCCAACTCAGGTCCCAAACTTCAGAGGTTTTCTGTCAAAGAGCTAAGCATTTATCACTTCTCAGCAATTACACCTGAAATGGTTTTAGCAGAAAAAATTGCAGGTTTGTGACTCAGGTTTTCGTGGCATTCAACCCAAAACCGGTTGGTGAAAGCAAACGAAGTAAACATCTGTGTTACAAAAATCATTTGAAAGGCAAACAGATAAGCAGCACTGATCTTTCTTGTCACCTTGCAGAAAAGGGAAACACTTGGATTTGACAGAGCTGCTCCAAAAGCACAGAGCTGACCTTCCCAGAGCCCAGGGTTTTGCCGTTCCCCGCTGTGGCTGCACAGACCAGTCCTGGTGCCTGCTTAGGCTCCTTAATCTGAACTCACAGCCCTGCTGCCGGCCTCTGCTGCTTTCCTTTTATCCACATGGCCATACCTCTGCATTCCCAATATCAACAAACACTGTGGTGCTGCTGGAAGCAGCCTGAGTCTGGAGGGAACCTCAAGTTTCTGCCTCCCCAGTGAAGCATCGCAGCCCTGATGCTCTCCGGCCTCACACACAAATGCTTTTTACCATAAGCTGCAGAGAGAAGGGCTAAATAAAACCCAGCAGCAGTAGTCATGTGGCAAAGAACAGACAAGATGATGACTTTGGGCTTCCTACTCTCAAATCTGTGATTCATTTATACAAGCCAGACTCAAAGAGCTCCCGCAAAGAAGGAAACTGCAGAAAGGTCACACAGTTCTACTCCATCTCTCTGCTGAAGTATCTGTATTGCTATCACTTCTTGCCCTTTCTGTCTCAGTGTGAGCCTGATTGCTGGCTGAGCAATCTCAGGTAAAACCAGAACACTTAGAACACTCAGCATCCATCCACAGGAGTCCCACCTGCATGGGCACGGTGACAAATATTTTGTGGCTGGGTTTTTGTGGTTTATGGTATCACCAGAAATGTTGGTGTTTCCCAGAATCCCAGTGCACCCATGTGTTTAAGAACCCTGAAGTGGAATAAGGAGCTGAAACACTGAAAAACAAGAAAGAAGATGTAAAGAAAAAACAAACTGATTTTTTTTTCCATACCTAATTATGTCATAAACCACTTGCATTGCATCCTTTTGGTCTGCAGCTAAAATTCCAATGCTCTGAGAGTATCTAAATACAAGTCCTTACACTGTATTTATCCCTGAAGGGGTATCACATGGCTAAGACTTGGCAGGGCAGCTGGACCACAGGAGAGTCTCTACTTCAGAAAATAGGTGCCTTCTGAGAAGAGCATAACAAATATTCTCAGCACAAGAGAAGAGCCTGCTCTTGTGTGGTCGTCTGGTTGGGTGGGGACTGGGGCACAGCCCTCCTGTGCTGCCTCCTCTCTAAAGGGTAATTGCAGTAGGAAGATCAGACCACTGGATAGAGGGAAAAGTTAGGTGTTTTCCTTGCACCACAGCACAAAAATACACCCTTCTGCTTCCTATCCCCTTGCTTCTCCGTGCACATCAGGTGACTCCAGCAGATGCAATTGGCCAGAATCCTGCCAGGCAATTCCCTGAAACGCCCTGGCCCAGGAGGAGGCTGGCTAATTCCAGATATTTCCCAGCAATGCAGCTTCACAGATGGCCAAAGCAGCAGTTTGCCTCTGCCCTTCACCAGCAAAGCATGAGCCAGCACCTGGCTTCTCCTCCTTCTACCTGCTGGGTCTCCTTGGACAGACCCAGGTGTTCTCAGCCCACCTTCTCAGCAGGATGGACATGGTGGGAGCAGAGTGCAGACCTCAGTCTGGCAAAGATGCCTTGGATGCTGGCTTGTCACATGGCTGGGACTGGCTGCAGGCAGCTGTGTCAGCACTGTCCTTGTCCCACTGTCCCTGCCTGCTCACCCACTCCTCCTGGATACAGATTTTGTTCTCCTGCCACTCACCAACTTTACGTGGGTGTGTGAGCCCTGAAATCTGCAGATCAAAGGACACATAGCTAAATAAACACAAGGTGGCATTGTTACTGCTGCTTGCCATTGCAAAAATAATACAAATATAATTAGTACATCATATGCTGTCTCCACTAATTGGTCCACTTTAGAGGAAGCAGTTATTTTCCCCAGCTAACTGAAATACCTTAATGCAGGAATAGTAAACATCTTGATGCAGAGGAGGCCACAAAGATGATCCAAGAGCTGGAGCATCTCCCATACAGGGATGCGCTGAGAGAGCTGGGGTTGTTCAGCCAAGAGAAGGCTCTGGGGAGACCTTAGAGCAGCCTCCCAGGACTGAAAGGGGCTCCAGGAAAGCTGGGGAGGGGCTCTTGGTCAGGGAGTGCAGGGATAGGATGAGAGGAAATGGTTTTCAGCTGAAAGAGAGGAGATTGAGATGAGATCTTAGGAAGAAATGTTTTCCTGTGAGGGTGGGGAGGCCCTGGCCCAGGTTGCCCAGAGAAGCTGTGGCTGCCCCATCCCTGGAGGTGTTGAAGGCCAGGTTGGATGGGGCTTGGAGCCCCCTGATCCAGTGGGAGGTGTCCCTGCCCATGGCAGGGGGGTGAAACTGGGTGGGCTTTGAGGTCCCTTCCAACCCAAACCATTCTGTGATTCTATAGTATTGAAGTTTAAAAATCATCACAGTGGTCCTAACGCAAGCTGAAGCTCTGGAATCTTGGGAATCAGAAGAGTTGAAAGAAACAGATACTTTCAGATGATTCATAACTTGCATTTAAAACATTATTGCTTCTCCCAATTTACTGTACTTGTTTTTCTGCTCACAGACCTCATATTCCTGTCAGCAAGTTAGTGGTTTCTGAATCTTATGATACATATATAAGTAGAAGCTACCAAGTAACAAAAGAAATCATCAGTGAATGCAAAGGCAAAGGTAAGTGTAAGAGAAAAGCAACACAGGTTCTGTGGGGGCCAATATTCCTAACCAGTCATCAAGGAGATGCATCCCCATACCTGAATCTCCCCCCTCCCAGGCATTGGAAACTCCTTTATGTGTCAGAACTGAGTTCAGATATGCTCAGCTTATGAGAAAGGTCCATAAACTTAAGTAGCAGAAGTATTTTAGGGACCCTATGCAAGCTACCTGTTCCTCCAGGGAATAATCAAGCTGTTTCCACCCTGCTGTCTGTTACCAGCATCAGATGGGGCATCTTCCATCCCCTGAGTTACTCTTTGGAAATTCATTACCCATAAAGACTATAGAATATTTTTCCAAACACAATATAGAAATGAA
This sequence comes from Dromococcyx pavoninus, assembly GCA_033558185.1. NCBI lineage: Eukaryota > Metazoa > Chordata > Aves > Cuculiformes > Neomorphidae > Dromococcyx > Dromococcyx pavoninus. The sequence goes on along the minus strand of JAUMJL010000666.1, from coordinate 81,359 downwards.
AAAAAGCTTCTATTTATTATTCACAACATCAAAATAGGATGTTTCCAAGTATTAGAGATTTCATTAATTTCATTTCACTGATCTGTCTCTACATTCTAAGCCTTTTATTTCATAGTTTGCCCCCAAACCTCGATAGCACAGCGTGACATCGGTCGTAAAGGATCTTGGAAATGGGAATCCACAGCTTATTGCTGTGGAAAGCCAGCAACTGAAAATAAAGTCTTTGTTTTAATCAGAATTAATTTGAGGGTAAAAGTAAAAAGTGTTTGCTTCACAAAACAGCTGGAATCCTGCTGGAATTCTTATTTTCTTCAGAAAGCCATTTTAAAACCAACCAGCACTGAGTTAACCATTATCCTGAAAACTGAGAAACGCTCTAAATATGTTAATAAACCATGATTTCTCCCTGAATACACACATCTTAATGTGTTGTTATATGATAAACTGAACCTGGTTTGTACATTTTAAATGGTTGGGGGCCTACAGGGAAGCTGGGGAGGGGCATTTTATCAGGGGGTGCAGGGAGAGGACGAGGGGGAATAGTTTGAAGCTGAAAGAGGGGAGATTGAGGTGGGATCTTGGGAAGAAATGTTTTGCTGTGAGTGTGGGGAGGCCCTGGCCCAGGTTGCTCAGAGAAGTTCTGGCTGCCCCATCCCTGGAGGTGTTCAAGGCCAGGTTGGATGGGGCTTTGAGCCCCCTGATCCAGTGGGAGGTGTCCCTGCCCATGGCAGGGGGTTGGAACTGGATGGGCTTTGAGGTCCCTTCCAACCCAAACTATTCTGTAATCCTATGATCTTGGGCACCAGTCCCTGACTTCACCTCCCTCCTCAGCCTGCCTTTCTCCCTGTATTTCAGGAAGCAACATCCTGATAGTGGCACACGCATCCTCCCTGGAGGCTTGTACCTGCCAGCTCCAAGGGCTCTCGCCACAGAACTCCAAGGACTTTGTACAGATGGTCAGAAAGGTAATTACCAGCACGGAGTAAAGCTCACTTGGCTTTACAAAGAGAAAAGGAGTTTGCAATCTGCTTTAAACCAGGCAGAGGACACGTTTGTTCCTCTCGTCTGGCCGTTCTGACTTCACCCATTTCCGAAGTCAGGAGGGTGAAGCAGATCGGTTTAAGAGGCTTAGCTTAACGTGTCACTTCTGTAAGAGATAGCGTGGGATCGGATGCTCACCTGCCGAAGGGCTCGCGGTGACCCTGCCTCACGCACTGATGCTGTAGGGGCTCCCGCAGCGCCCTCCAGTGCCGCCAGCATCCCGGCTGCACTTCACAGGGCACTGCTGCCCTGCGCTTCCCCTTCTCGATCCACTCCAAAGAGCTTTGAACAGCCAGGGAAAAGGCCTCAAAATTATAATGTGGCATTCTGCCTTCATTCTTTTACTCCTGCCCTGGCTGAGGAGCTGGCTCTGTCCACTGACAGCCTTACAGATATTCGTAGATGATAAATGAACTGAGGACACCTGAGCCAGAGTAGCATCCATTTCTCCTCCATAGCTGGGCTGGCCTTCAGGTTTTGGGACCACAGCAACCAACAGGACACCTTTGGTTGGAACTGGCCCATATTTACACTGTGTTACAAGGGTATAATCTGTTTTACCCACTATCTTTCACAGATGATGGTGCTCAGAGTCACATCCAAGTCCTTCAATCATCTTTTCAAAATGGACTTTGGGGAGGGGGGAGAGAGAGAGGACAGTGAAATGCTTCAGCAGCATTTAGTGCTATTAGAAATACTTCAGCCCTGAAGGGAGCTCCATCCAGCCCCTGCTCATTGCTTCTATTTCCATCTCTCTCCACACAGATTCCATACCTGGGGTTTTGTTCGTGCGAAGAACTGGGAGATACAGGTGTTTGGCAGCTCACAGACCCCCCCATCCTCCCTCTCACACACGGACCAACTGGAGGCTTCAACTGGAGAGAAACCTTACTACAAGAATAGGCAAAGCAACATGAGCAAGGGAAACCCATGGCCTTTCTAAGCGTTGGAGAATGTCTCTTCTTTCTCGTGTTTATTGACAGTGGAAAAATAGTCATAATATGTTCAGTGGATCACACAAAGAGCTGTTCTAGCATATCTCTCAGCCAGCCACAGTCATGCAACAATTCTCATACACAACTGGGCAAATACAAAAGGTATTTGAGGGTAAAAAAAAATACCAACATACAGGTTGAAGCTCCTGCACAGCAGGGAGTCTCTTTAGTCAGTAGCTCAGGTAGATTTTCCCACCTTGAACGGAGCTCTGATAACACCAGGAACTTTCACTGCCTCTGTGCTGCATTAGAAACAATTAGCACTGTGTAAAAGTCAAGCATTCAGGTTGCTGGGGTTTTATTTTTCACTACTATTTTTGCAAAGCTTGTTCAGGATCACGTGTTGTCACCCCACCCCCACCCCCGACTCACAACACCCACATTCTCAGCACCTTCCATAAAGTGTATCACCAAGTGAGAGCCCAGCACTGCCTCTGCAGGCTGGCATCTGATTATCCCTCTCCCTCTGTTTCAGCCCTGTCTTAGGGGTTGGGTTGGGCATGCCAGGATTGATTGTTGCTGATCCACATCAGAAGGAAGCTGTGAATTTCACCTCAGGTGCAGATGAAGTTTGCACAGCAAAGGACAGCACCGTTATGAACAAAGACAGGGAGCAGCTTCTTTTAACTGGATATGAAATAAGCCTTTTCCAACCAAACCTAAAGGAACTGGAAAGTTGGGTGTTAGATGTTTTCCTTTATTTAGATTATTGAAATCCACCCTCGTGCACAGACCCAACCTAAAGCGTTTGTCATTTAAATTCATTTCAGAAGGCCTTGAAGAAGGGTCTTCCCTTTTACAGTGAGGTTTTTGTGCTGGTTGTCTGCACAGTGGTGGATTTCTGTCCCTGTGAGCTTTTCCATCAGCCCTGGTGAGGTTCTGCAGTAAGCAGCTTTCTTCAGGAGGTAATGATGAAATCAAAAAGATGCCTCTGCTGCTTGATTTGCTTCCTTTTCCTTAATACCTATGTGCCATCTGTCATAAAGACAAAGCAGAGCTGAAAAATACACACTTAAGTTTATGGGGCAACATGCTTTGGCCTATTAAGATGCTGTTTATCTGGTAGGGGAAAGGTTATGTTTGGAGAGAAGGGGAAGAGAGGAGTTTCCACCTTTGAAGTCACAAGAAGTGTCCTCTGTGCAACAGCCTGCAAGATGCCAATACCAGCTGCTTCACAGGAAAATGCAAAATACATCACAGTGGGCAGTTAATAGCATAAACTGGCTTCAGAGCAGGTTTCTTTTTGATTAATATTATCTTAAGTCATTTGCCTTGGGTCAAAATGTTCCTGCAGACTTTTGTGTGGGTCTTGTCAGTGTCAGCTCGCTTTCAGAAGGTACTTAAGAATGTGCTTAATGTGGAATGAAGGATGTAGGAATACTCCTTTCTTGGTTTGGGCCATAAATCTGAGTATTCCCAGAAATACCATCAAAAGCAAGCTTAGAAGTACCAGGAAAGAAATTCTAGCATCCTAGGTACCCCCTTTTGGTCCAGCCTTTCCTCTGCAGAAAGTGTTAGTGTCCTCATTTGATGTGGTTTTCCCCCCCTGAAAAGCAGGGTAGGTTTAGATTGGATATTAAAAATCTCTTCTCTGAAAGGGTGCTCAGGCACTGGAACAGCTGCCCAGGGAGGTGGTTGAGTCCCCATCCCTGGAGGGGTTTATACTGGCCAACTCTGAGCAAGGATTACTCTGCACACCAAGATCAAAGTCTGGGTTGTGTTGGTTTCTCACAACCTATTAAGCCTTGCAGGACCTTCAGCAGGAGGTGACTGAGCTGCATTTCCAGCAGTCAGAACAAATAAAGGGTGATAACTGCAACCCCTTCCTCTTAAATGAGGCAAAACACTGAGCAATTGCAACTCAACAAATCTTAGAGGTTTTAGCTCCGCTTTGTCTCTGGATTTTACCAAGTTTGCCAGGGAGAGCCACCAGATCCTGGACATGTTTTGAGCTGGCAGAGAGCTCATCCTGTGCCAGATGTCACGACCCACGTCAGCAGTGCATTATTTATAGATCTGTGTGACACACAGCAAGGCCATTCGTCAGTGCATTGTTACACCAGGGCTGTGAACTGAAAAGTCAGGGAGATGAGTTATGGGATGACAGAAGAGACTGCTCCCGTGCAGTTCTGCTGCTGGCCCTTTAGTTTTGAACTGTAATTTAAACTATTTTTGGCTGGGTACAGACATTCTGAAGAGCGTTTCTGGCTTGGTTTCCTCCATGCTCACTCATTGCAAACTTGCAAAGAGTTTCAAGCTAAACAGATGACAATCACACCAAGACTAATTTGGTTACTGATGCACATTTAATTCTCCAGGCTGCTTTTTGTTCCAGGCTAAAGGCCAGCAAGATGTAATTTGGAGCAACAAATATTGCTTGTACAGAACAGTGGAGGCTGCTCAGGTCCTCCTGCAGTTGAGGGACATTACAAGGAGTTTATTTAGATACAAACAAATGAAATAGAGAGGGAATTAAAGCTGAAGGCACAGTTTGGATATTATACAAGCTGATCTTTGCATATAGTAAGAAATATAGAAAAGAGTGTTCTGTGAGAAGGTAGATGTTAAAATACTCTTGTCAAAAAAAGAAAAGTATATTTTTGGATGTTTGGGAAAGTATTTTGACAATTGTTTCATCTCAAATTAGCTTTTTCAGCTGGCAAGAAACTCAGAAAGAGAAACTTTGTTTTCTTCTAGCCTTTTGTTTTCTTATCAGGGTTTTTTTAAATCTCACATTGACCAGGGGAAAAAAGAGAAAAAAAAAGATGTTCCCTTTAAATTTTTAATTGAGATGTTAAGAACACAAAACAATTGCTGCTTCCCTTTCACTCCATTGCTGCTCTCTAATGTGTATTTAATGTCACTTCAGTGTTTTGACCCAGAACATTAGACTTGATCTCTCTAAAGTGCTTGCAAGTCTTTTCCTTGCCTTCCCTGTGAGCTCTGTCAGATCCCAACAGTTTAATTAGGGTACAGGAGGCAGGTAGCAGTCCCTAGATATTTCCCTCTCTTCCCAATTATGGAATACAGCTGAAAATCTGCCAGGAATAAGCTAATTATCCAGTATTTTCATAAACTGCAACTTAAGGTTTGGGCTAGAAAAATACAAGAATCAAAGAGCAGAACCAAACCCCGGCAGAGCGAGAGCTGATGGGACCAGAAGGACAAAACCAGGGTATCTGAAAAATTATTAAGAAGCTGTGCTTATCACTGGGCTGTGTCTCCCCCCCTCCTGAAGTGGATGGGGAGGGCTGGAGCATGCCCCAACCCCAAGGCTTGAGCTCTGCCCCTTCCAACCCAAACCATTCTGTAACTTCAGAATAAAACACACATTTCCTTTTCTACCCAGTCTGAAAGGAGTCAGCTGATGGCAGGAGCCTCCTCCTCTCCTCTGGTGTCTCCTTCTCTTGTCACCATTATGAAAATGATAATTTGCATCACTAAATAAGGTGGTTTACAAGAATTCTGCAAGGATTATCTTTAGGGAAGGCAATATAAATGGCAATTCTGGAAAACAAAGAGGGTAGAAGGGATGCTGGGGCACTATTTCTTTGGCAGCTGCAGCCCTGAACCCCCAGGTTGCAGTGTTGCAGGGATGTGGCTACTCTCATCCTGCTGTGATGACTGCATATCTTGAGTTAGAAGTCAGAGGCTGGGGTTGTATCCTGCACTCTGACAAACTCAGCCTCTCTGCTTCACTCCCCTGTGCTACACTGGGTGTGAGGGGGTGTAAACCTTTCCCTCTGGGTTGTGTGGGTCCTTACAATGTCTGGATCCAGAGCCCAGGGAAACAATAAAGGAAGATTTCCCATGATTTCCCCAAGATTGGGATGAAGCTGTGCAAAGCCTTCATCACCACCGACCTTATGAGGAATCTGGAGAACCCATATCTGCCCGATCAAGCCTTTCCAGTCCTAGTTTAGGAAAAACATGCAGAAACAGGGGGAGATTTAGTGTCACATTCATTTCAAGAAGAGGGATGCTAGATAGGTGAGTTAGGCTGTAATCAACTTGAACCCTCATTTAAACCCAGAGCTGAAAATGAGTTTGCGATACTTCACAACATCAAATATATTGAAATTCCATAAGAAAACTGTTTAGAAAGGGAACCTCAATAGGTTTGGTTTGGGGCTTTTGTTGTTGTATTTTTTTTTAAGAACCTAAGCCTAGGGGATATATTTTAACTTCAAAAATGTGTGTGAAATGCTGGTGGTAGCAGACATTCTTAAAATGATTGCAAAAAGCAATTCAGCTGCGAGCGTTATAAATCACTGCTTTCTTCTCACCACTTCCTCAAATACTCATTCCCTGGGGAAAACACATCACCCAGAAATGTATTTCCTGAAGTTTCTCTCTGTGGACATCTCTTAAAACTTGATGTTATCAATGAATACTTTTTATTTTTTTCATTTCAAACCTGTTATTTCATTCTGTTTTTTTATGTTTTCTAGTGTGAACGGATTGTATTTATTTGAGAAAAACATTTGCTGTTTAAAAAACCCAATAACTGTATTGCCAAAAATAGCTGTAATTACCTGTGACATCTGTATTTTTTTATTTTTGGGGGGTGGGGTTAGTTGGTTGTTTTTAATCTCAGTTTCAAGTGCTAACAACTGTTAAAACAACCACTGCAATTTAATTTGCTTATTACATTAAATGGATTTCTCAAAAGTCGGACAAAAATGTCTCCTGGATGATTTAATAAAGATGCCACATGCCCACACCTGGCACTTCCTATTTAAATATTATTTAAAACTCTCCATCTCACTGCAAGGACTTTGAGGGGCTGGATCACACCCAGAGAAGGGAACAGAGATGGAGAACAGGGGTTCTGGGAGCAGCTGAGGGCCCTGGGGCTGTTCAGCCTGGAGAAGAGGATGCTGAGGGGAGACCTCATCGCTCTCCACAGCTCCTGGAAAGGAAGTTGGAGCCAGGTGGATGTTGGTCTCTTTTCCCAAGTAACAAGGGATAGGATGAAAGGAATCAGCCTCAAGTTGCACCAGGGGAGGTTTAGATTGGATGTTAAAAGTCTCTCTTCACTGAAGGGGTTCTCAGGCCCTGGCAGAGTGTGCCGAGGGCAGTGGTTGAGTCCCCATCCCTCGAGGTGTTTGAAGTTGGGTGGACGAGGTGCTCAGGGTTCAGTAGTGGACAGGTACGGTTGGACTTGATCTCAAAGCTCTTTTGCAGCCAAACTGCTCTATGATTCTATGATTCAAGCGTGTTGGACTTTGCTGGAGTGAATATTGGACACAGACCTTTAGTGGAGAGCCCTTTCCGAGGGGTCCGTGGGGTCCACCTGAGCAGCGTTTGCAGTGGCTCCAGCAGAATGTAGGTAGGAAAAACACTTGTACTGGGCATGTGCCTAGAAAACAGCTGTGTTGGGACCTTGAAACACAAAGAAACTCAGGGCTGTTTCTCAGTTTGGGTTGCAACACTGCCCTCACCTCACCCCATTTGGGGATGCCCAGACAGATGGGGCATCAGAAACATCAAGGGAATCTGAGATATGTTTTTCTTCCCTCTACTGAAGATGAAATTCAGTTATTTGACAGCAGATGGCACAAAACCATCTCAAGTCTGGTTTTCCTCTACCCAGAGCCAGTTTCCCTCCAGGCTGGTGGCTGCTCCATGGCTTTTACCCCCAGACTTATTTCACTGTCAGGTTTAGATGTGTAGAACTGGAAGCACGGCTTTTAAACGAAAGCGATGTTTACCTTTACAAGATTCACTTCTTTCTTGGTCTGGATTTTTTATTCCAGCAACAGATCATCAGCCAATGAGATTGCAATCCCTTTTTAAAACAAAAATCTACATTGAACTTCATGGCCTGCACCTCTGTTTTCCAGTAAAATTGATAATATTATGATTAACAGTAAAACAAATAGCTTGTATCAATCAAATTTACATTAATAGAATAAGGCACTTCCCTGCACTTGAAAGTTTAATGGAAACAGGTTCTAATAAATCAGGAGTGAAATGCATAATGTATTTATAATTAACCCTTTTGTCCAGTTCACTCAAGCCCATGTCCTGCAAATGCACATGGGTTTAAAACCATACTTCTTATCTTACTAAAATCAGCTCATTTTGACAGTATCAGTCATTTTGCATTAGATGTTGGGCAGCAGCAGAGAACAGCCAGAAGAGGAACTACCAAAGCTGTTTTGGAAATCACACACGTGGCTACATCACGAAAAGTGGCTCTGCCTACAACAGGCTTGGATAAATACTGTGATGTTACTGGAAATCACACACCCAGGAGACACAAACACCTCCACTGTTCCCCAGACTGTCCCTGAGATAATCAGACATGCAAGGGGATATGGGAAACAGATTCAGCCACCAGCCCTCTGGGACCTCCTTGATGTAATCTCCTCTCCACCCTCATCCTCAGTGAACCTTTCACACCCACCTGACCAATACTCTTCATTCCCCAGAGAACCACAAACCACACGCAGCAAATTACCTTTCTCTTGGTATTTGTTTTGCCAGGATCCCTGCAACAGAGCAGCACAAACCTCCTGTGCACACAGCAGCATTGTAACAGTGTCCAGCAAATATGGAATTACAGAGGCTGGAAAAGACCTCCAAGATCCAGTCCAACCCTCAGCCCAGCCCCACCGTGCCTGCTAAACCATGTCCCAAAGTGCCACATCTACACACTTTTTGAACCCCTCCAGGGATGGAGACTCCCCCACTGCCCTGGGCAGCCTCTGCCAGGGCTTCACTATTCTTTTGGTAAAGAAATTTTTCCCAATATCCATTCTAAACCTCCCCTGGTGCTACTTGAGGTGTTTTCCTCCTGTCTTATCCCTTGTTACTTGGGAGAAGAGACCAACACCCACCTCACCACAACCTCGTTTCAGGGAGCTGCAGACAGTGATGAGATCTCTCATCAAAATCCTCTTCTCTGCCTTCATGGTTGCCTCCCCATCCTTCAGGGGTTAAACCCTGCACACAGTGCACCTGTAGGATCCCTGCAGCAGGTCCATGTTCTCTTAACCCTTACCTTCTTCCCCCCATACACCTCTCTCCCATACAGGGATGCTGAGCAAGACAGAGCTGGAGGGGGTTCAGGGTGGAGTGACCCCAGTCCTGTCACCCACCAGTTTCATTTTAGGGACCTCTGAGGTCACCAGTTTCTCAGCAGTCACCAACACATCGGAAAGGTGAGATAAGGGGGAGAAGAGAAGGAAAGGAGGCAGAGACCCCGGTAGTGATGAGGTCACGGTAAATCTGCTCCCCCTGTGCTGAAAAGGGAGCTGCAGCACAGCAACCTCTGCAGAGAGAGGAAGTCAACACAGACCGCCTGCGCCACAGCATGACTTGGGCCGGGGTGCTACGCGTCGCCGCTCTGCTCCTGGTGCAAGGTAAGCAACACACGCCGCATTATGAGCTGCCCTTTGCAAGCCACATCCAGCTTGGAAAGCTCCAATGCCAGAGCTTTAGAGCACCACGTGCAAAGCAGCTTTGCTGTTGTTGTTTGCTTGCTGACAATGCTGGTTTGTCACCCAATTTCCAAAGCACTTTGGCACCGAGTTCCAGCTGCTGCCTAAAACCAGTATCAATAAGACGAGTTATCAAGGAACTAATAACTAATTTAATGAACTGGATGATCTTTAAGGTCTCTTCCAACCCAAACCAGTCTATGATGCAGTTCACCTAGCAGCTGGCAGCACGCTTGAGATGCAAAGGGTTGGGAAATCAAAAGTTTCTCCCTTAAATCTGGATATCTGTGTGTGCCTTTATTCATATATTGTGTAAAATGAGGCTAATAGAGAAGTCAGAGTAACTTTGAAAGCTCTTACAAAGTACTTTGAAAATGAAAAGCGCTTTAAATACTCAGTCTCCTTCCTCCTGCATGAGGATGTAGCTTACACCTCCTTGGCTAATCTCTCCTTCATACACAGGAGAGTGCGTGAGGTTCATATTTGACCACGTCAAACAGGGAAAGACTTCAGTAAGGAGCTCTATCCAACTCAGGATTCTTGCAGGCTTCACTCCTGACCTTTGCAGGAAGAACATGCACACAAGCCTGGTGCTGGCCAAAGCAAGAGTCCCTCTCCCTTCCTAATGACTGCTGGAGTAGAAACCACAGCAGTGCTGACCCTTTGGCAATGGTCTCACATGCAATGGAATTGTTAACAGAGGCCACATCAAATCCCAGTGCCTAAACAGCAACGAGGCATAGGACCTGAGGGAATGGCAGGGAGATGTGCCAGGGGAGGGATAGGTTGGACATTAAGACAAAGTTCTTCCCCCAGAGGGTGGTGGAGCACTGGAACAGCTCCCCAGGGAAGCAGTCACAGCCTGACAATATTCCCCAAGCATCTGGCCAACACCCTGAGCCCCACGGTGTGAGTGTTGGGGTTGTGCTGTGCAGGGACAGGGCTTGGACTGGATGATCCTTGTGGATCCCTTCCAACTCAGGACATTCTGTTATTCTGTAATACCACGTTTGGGATATTTCATTAATTGATGATGTGTTTACCAGAAGCCAGGTCTCTTAAGGAGCTCCTGGTTATATCCTAGCTGAACACCAGGTTTGCAGCACCCTTTAGACTTGTTCCAAATTGACTCCTTCCACTCTGTTCCAGTGTACAACCCCTCTCCTCCCAATACAGCCACAGGCTCCTGCATGATGAACTTGTGCAGCTGACAACCACTGGTTTCTCTTGGCCATCAGAATTAATTCAGACAGCTACTCTCAGGTCTGCAGCCAGAGGTCAAAAATAACTCATTAAACAGGATGTCTTTAGAGACCACGGTTTCAAAGGTAACTCTGAGGTGATGTATTGAGTGTACATCACCACAGTGAGTTCTCTGTGTACTTTTGGATGGCTAAAATAATAGCAAAGGCATGAGCCATTCTGCCTGGTTGCACCCTGCAATTTCTGGCAAGAAATTGTTGCCCTGTCTTGTCAAGAAGGTGGATATTTCACGGTACATGGTGCCAGACTGATTTTTCCAGGTAGCCATGGTATCTGTGATCCCCATGGTACAACTGCCAGTGTCTCCTGGAGCTGGCACAGGAGCATCTCCCACACCCCAGTGGCTGTACCACGGTGGGCTGCAGCAGCTTGAAGACCACAGCCACATCCAACTGCCCCTCTACTAGGAAGGAAAATTGACCTGTGGGTCATGGCCTGAATGAAGCCATGGTCTCTCATGGAAATTCCATACATACTGTGCTCTGGGGGCTGCTTTTTTCTGGTTTAGAGAAAGCAAGCAACACCCCCACCTTTTCTTGCTCAGTCTTGCTGCTCTCACCTCAAAAGGTGCAACTTGAAAGACCCCACACTGCTGTCAGCAACAGGAAACCAGCACGACAAAGGAAAAAAAAAGAAGGCCCCCATGGAAAACCACAGACAAGGCCCTCTCTGCTGCCTTCACAAGATGCACCTCCCGACAGACTGGAGGTGCTCGTTGTGGAACCCATGCAAGGAGGTTTCCTTTCACTTACAACTCCTCCACAAATGACCCCCACGTGGCACAGGCCCCAAGAAACCAGCCAAGATGTTAACCCTAGGAAAGGGAGGCAGAATCACAGGGAAATATTAGTCAAAAGCACTGCTGGGCCATATGTGGTGATAAATCAGTTACAGCCACTCTGAGTTCAACAGAGCTTCGCGAGCACGCGGCGGTTCAGTCGAACCTGGCACCAGGCAGTGAGGGTGGTATTGCACAGTCTCCCTTAGCTAAAGCAACATACCTCAAAAATACAAATACAGAAGTAAAAAGGTGGATATATCAGGAGGAAATCTCTTCTGCAGGGTCCAAAGATCAGGTAGTGAAGAAAGAATCATAGAATCACCTGGTTGGAAGAGACCTCTGGGATAATAGAGTCCAATTGTACCTATCCACTATTAAACCATCCCTGAGCACCTCAAGACCCATGGTGGTTTTACTGTTTGTGAAGGCCCAAACTACATCACTGACCATTTTTTCATCCCACCTCCAGCCCAAGAAATATCACATGTGAAGAGTGAGTCATAGGATGCCCATGGGAAACTGTTTTCTTACAGGGAGACAAGTCCTTCCTCTGATCTTAGTGGCAAAAGATCAGGTCCTGCAAGAACACTCCAAGACAGCTTCATTTCTAGTATATTTTTAAATGTTTTACAGAAAATGAAAACCTTTCTTGAAGCCCAGAAAGATTCATTTGCCCAAACTGCAGTAAGAACCTGCAGCCAACAGCTACCTGGAGAATAAAAATCAAACCACACAAGACAGGAATGAAAAATGAACCTCTTAATGCCACTTTACTTAACTCTGAGCCAGGTGCTGCTCTTAGTAATTTCTCCAGGGCATGATTTTTTCTAGAAAAGGTAACTCATTCCAGGTCATCAAATGTTTACACAAAGTGCCTTAGAATGTCTGGAGAGAAAAAACACATTTTACTGCCCGTCTGCAAAATGAACTGGGAGGACAGAGAATGAAATTTAATTTTAGCAACCTGTGCCAGGCCAGGTTTGCAGATCCTGGCTGTGGAATTGTTTCAAAGCCAGTTCAAAGCAGTTGCTTTGACATTTTCTGAAACAAAAAGCTTCCTTTTTCAGAGGTGCTGATCATATCATTCACTGCTCAATCAGGTTCAACAGCTCCAGACTGGAAGATGGAATAAGGAAAATTGATGCTTGTGTTAATACACAGGGAGAATGTGCACATTAAAAGGGGCTGCTATCAATTCTTCACTTGTTTGTGTGGAGTAACATCCAATCCAACCATACCCTGGGCTGCATCAGAAGTGTGACCAGCAGGGCAAGTGAGGGGATTCTCCCCATCTATTCTGCTCTTGTGAGCCCCCACCTGGAACCCTACATCTGATTCTGGGCTCCTCAGCACAGGAAGGACATGGAAGTGTTAGAGTGGGTCCAGAGGAGGTTACAAAGATTATCCAAGAGCTGGAGCATCTACCATATGAGGAGAGGCTGAGAGAGTTGGGGTTGTTCACCCTGGAGAAGAGCAGGCTCTGGGGAGACCTTAGAGCAGCCTCCCAGTACTGAAAGGGGCTCCAGGAAAGCTGGGGAGGGGCTCTTTATCAGGGAGCACAGGGATAGGATGAGGGGGAAGGGTTTTAGACTGAAAGAAGGGAGATTGAGATGAGATCTTAGGAAGAAATATTTTCCTGTGAGGGTGGGGAGGCCCTGGCCCAGGTTGCCCAGAGCAGTGGTGGCTGCCCCATCCCTGGAGGTGTTCAAGGCCAGGCTGGATGGGGCTTTGAGCCCCCTGATCCAGTGGGAGGTGTCCCTGCCCATGGCAGGGGGTTGGAACTGGCTGGGCTTTGAGGTCCCTTCCGACTCAAAGCATTCCATGATAACAATCTGGTTGTGCTGGCAGATGGAGATCACAAAGCCTTACCCAGTGCCAGCGATGAGCTACCTAATGACCTCGATTTATTCATATCACTACAATCATACTGGCACATTTCCTACAATAGAAAAACCTTTACACCCTCAAAACAAAAGGAAAGTTGGCCCATCACCCTGTGTGAAGCACTGTTTCTTTACTTCATGTCACATTTTAACACTTGTTTTTCCTCCTCGTCTCTGGCAGGGGATTTTCCAAGAGCTGGCAGTGAAACCATAACTCTAAAGGAAGGAGAGGACCTAAACCTTCGCTGCACCCTCAGCAGCAACAACAGTTCTGCCCTGCAGTGGTTAAACCCTCGTGGCTTTGCAATTTTTCTCAACACCCAGCGGGGTAAGTGTGAAAACAGAGTGCAGCACTTTCCACGTGGGGCTGGAAGGTCACTCAGAGTCGCTTTTCCCAGCTCCCACCCGGGGTCAGTCTGACTCACCTCCTACCCAACCGCTGGAGATGGTTTCACATTCAGCCCCTCTCTGGCAGGAAGATGACAAAGTGGAAACACCCCCAAGAGTGGTCTGGTACTACAGCTTTTAGCAATAAACTGTAGTTACCACCAGCACCAAGAGATTAGCACAAAACCCCACTCTTGCCTTACAGCAGTGGATGTGCCTGAAAGCTCTGGGTACTCTTCTGCTCATCAGGGAATTTGCTGTAGTGCATCAAGAGGAAATTTTTAGAAAACAAGCAGTGATTACAAACGTGTTGAGAAAGCTGAAGTTACAATTATTGAGTTCCCTTCCACTCCCTACACCTCAGGTCCCTCTGTCTGTATCTCTCCTCTTGTTGCTCCAAATTCAGCACCTCTGCAAGATGAGGACCATCTCAGTCTTCCCTGTTTGTACTGTACACAGCATCCCTGCTTGGTAAAGCCTTTAGGCTCTAAGGATAGTGATGGCTGGGATTTATCCAAATGATAGTGGGTACACAACACCCACTGGAACTGCCCAGGAAACAAGGGTCATCTTTGGTTGCTCTGGGAACCCCAGCCTGCAGGTCTTGCCATCCACAAACAAGCCTACTAATATTTCCTGCAAGTATTGCCAATATTTCTAAGTGGAAAATTGCTCTTGTAACTGTTGCTCCCATTTACTCAGTTACAAGAGCAAGTGGGATGAGTGTTTATATGCATTTTTGAATGACTCATAGATGTATATATTAGGAATATATATATACATAACACATATAAACCATGAGATTCTAATGGGATCAAAAAAACCTCATTGTTGAGCCACCAACAGCTGATTAATATGGGACACAGGGCTGCTGCAACCCACCCCGTGCTGCTTTGATATTCAAGCTTCCAAAAACCACAGCAGGCTATGGCAGGGGTTCCTCTCTCCTCTTGCAATCTGTTAGAATTACCACACACCCAAGAGCTGCAAGGCCAGGTTGGATGGGGACTTGAGCCCCTTGATGCAGTGGGAGGTGTCCCTGACCATAGCAGGGGATGCAACTGCATGATCTTTAAGGTCCCTTCCAACCCAAATCATTCTAAGTCCTAGAAAGAATTGCCCTCTCCATCAGTTACTGCTATTTTTGACATACACGTGTGTTCTTGGAATTTTACACTATAGAGGTAGATGAGAGTAGCAAAAATCTCTTAAATTATGCAAGTTCCCTATGGCATCTCCACCTTTTAATGGCTTTAGATTTTCTGGTGCTTAAAGTTTCACTGAGCTGCCGCAGCAACACAGGGAAAGAACACATCCCTGGTATCTATAGGGGCAGACTCTGACCAAAGCAAGCAAAAAAAGAACCTGAGAGAGTGTCAGGAAGCTGTGCCAGGGGAGGGTTCGGTTGGATATTAGAGAAGGTTCTTCCCCCAGAGGGTGGTGGAGCACTGGAAGAGCTCCCCAGGGAAGCAGTCACAGCCTGGCAATATTCCAGAAGCATTTGGACAAGGCTCTCAGTCACACAGTGTGAGTGTTGGGGTTGTCCTGTGCAGGGACAGGAGTTGGACTGGATGATCCTTGTGGGTCCCTTCCAACTCAGGGAATCCTATGAAAACAGTACCTGTCTTCGGTTACCTGAGGTTTTAACCCATAATTTCAACATCCCATGATTATCCTTCAGCAAGAGGTGATGTAACACCCACTAGGACTGGAGTTTGCAAAGCATTCGGTTCCTTGATAAGTCAGACACACTGAATGTTTTCCTTTTGCAATACAAAAGGACACAGCCCTCACTTGGAGAGGAACCAAACATCACCCTGCACGGGCATTTTCAGGTTTTATTCTGAATCACCACTGGGAATCTCGGTCACATTGCTCTTCCAGTAAACTGCTTTGTGAATCAGTTCCCTCTGGTATAGCTAAAAATATGCCAAGCCAGCTACAAGTCTCACACCATGGTGATTTCAAAATCCTTTAATATTTCATCACTTCCATAAATTATAGCACTGCTGTGATTTTCCTCCCAACCCTGTATTTTACAAGATATCAACTAAAAAGAATTAAAATGAAAAAGACAGCTTTGGAGGCATTTTTCTCCTTAATCACTGAAACACATCCCCAGTTTCAGTTCAATTTAAGGGCAGAAAGTTACACTTTCTGTGCTACCATTGTGGGAGAAATTCATGTGACTTGCTGGCCTCATCCTGAGGATTCCCATCTCTAAGCAGAGATTAGAAAGCCTAGAGAAAGATAAAAGGATGGTACAGCAGAGTACAGATAACCTAGGAGACAGTCTCACTGAAATCAAGGTAGTTAGACAAGGATAGGAGAAGGGAACCAGTCAATTAATAAGCAGTTAATAAAGAGGTGTGTGCTGACTATAGCATCCATTTATATATCACACAATACACCCAAAGAGAGGAAGTGATTTTTTTTTTTCAAGGTTTTAGGCTGGGGGAATGGGGAAGGGAAAGGTTCTCAGTTCAAGCATCTATGTTCCATATTCAAATATTGTATTACTTTCCTGACCCCATATCATGTCCTCACACCCCAGTGTTGGCTTATCTTCATCTGCTTAGACACTTAAAGAACTCAAATTACTCAAGTACCTGGGAACAGGGGAATAAGACCCCGTGAAAACAAAAGCAAGAGGAACTGTGACACTTTCCCTGCTGGCAGCACACACACTCCTTTCTTCAGTTACTGCACCAGCCAGGAATGCTCCCATGCACTAACTGCTGATGAATTAAATATGCAATAAAGAAAACTACCCTCACTCACTACTGCTTTGATTACCTGTCTTCCTCTTACATACCAACACATATGGCATGCTGGGTTTTATTTTCCTTACAGCTTTAAGAGATCAGAGGTACAAACTCATCCGTTACTCAAGGGATGAATTATCCATCCGACTGTCCAACGTCACAGTGCACGACGAAGGCGTGTATCAATGCTTCTACTACAGCATCCCCTTCAAAAGCAAGAACCAGACTGTTGAGGTATTAGGTAAGTTCCTTCATCTGCTTTGTAGGACAACAAAGCCAGTTGCTCCACTCCAGATCTGTATTTTTTGCATGCAATAGTATGGTACTTCACACAAGATAATCCTGGTCTCAGCTCAGGGCCCCACATAATGCTCTGCATGCAGCCATTCACAAAACTGAGTAGAAAGATGTACTATAACGGATTCTAAATCTTCTTGCTGCAGCTGCTCCTTCTAATCCAGTGCTGGAAGTATCCCAAGATGCAGAAAGGAGCATTAGACTGTCTTGCTATACCCATGGATGTAAACCACAGCCCCAGGTCACCTGGCTGTTGGACAACGGGATAGAGCTCCCTGGTAAGTGTTGAAGAAACAGGAATTGTTTACTAACACTTTTTTCTTACCAGGCTTGGGTATGTTTGAAAATACTGGAGGGTAAAACACTTTCCATAACACATCAGCTGGGACCACCACACATCCACCACTCAGTGAGTACAGCTTGGAGCAAAGTCTGCACTAAACTGCAGTGTTTGTGCACGGGAGAGAGTTCACATCCAGCAGAACAAACACCAATTGGCACCAAAACATCTTGAGAGCCTGGAGACAATTTCCACTAAAATAACATGAAACCAAAACTCTGACAGCACAATTTTCCAAACCCCAGTACAAAGCCAGTTAACAAATCCATTATAACTATTTTCATGTTGTAACCAGTAGCCAGAGCAGCTCGTGCACACCCCAGCGGCCTTTCTCTCCCATTAATCTGCCCAGAAACAGGCAGCTCACTGGAAGGAGGGAGAAGACAGCTCTGGAACCACAGCCCACACCACCCTGGGAGGCTCTCTGCACGCATCTGGGTGGACACACATGAGGAGGAACAGAACCACCACACAGCTCAATTTAATCCACGTGCTATTTAAGTAGCTGCTTGAAAGCTATGTTGTAATAATAACTACCTTATTATCTTTAACTGCAGCACAGTGCAGAGGAAATGCACATCTGTATCAAAGTGTGAGGAAAACACCTGTAGATGAAATGTATTTTCTTTCACATATTAATAAGCTTTTATTTGTATTTTGCATAATCAAGCAACATTTTCAAAGCTTAGCCTGTAATCTTCCCCTCCTCCCCAAATGGCTTTTTCAACTAAGAGCTCTAGAAAACAGCAGGGATGTCTGCTGGCCTGAATACAGTCAGAAATCAAGACTAAAGAAAGAAATCCAGGCTACCAGGTACAACAGGAATTAATGCAACTGCATGAAGGCTCATGCTTAAAGGAGTTGCACTCAGGGGAAGCAGCACAGCTTGTAAGTGAGCGATAGGAAAGCCAGGGCAGAAAGGAATCTGTGACCTCACCTGGAGCCCTGCATTCAGTTCTGGAGTCCACAGCACGGGAAGGACGTGGAGCTGTTGGAGCAAGTCCAGAGGAGGCCACGGAAATGATCCAAGGGCTGGAGCATCTCCCAAACAAGGACAGGCTGGGAGAGTTGGGGTTGTTCAGCCTGGAGAAGAGAAGGCTCTGGGGAAACCTTAGAGCAGTCTTCCTGTACTGAAAAGGGGCTCAGGAAAGCTGGGGAGGGGCTCTTGATCAGGGAGTGCAGGGACAGGATGAGGGGGAATGGTTTTCAGCTGAAAGAGGGGAGATTGAGATGGGATCTTAAGGAGGAACATTTTGCTGTGAGGGTGGGGAGGCCCTGGCCCAGGTTGTCCAGAGAAGTGGTGGCTGCCCCATCCCTGGAGGTGTTCAAGGCCAGGTTGGATGGGGCTTTGAGCCCCCTGATCCAGTGGGAGGTGTCCCTGCCCATGGCAGGGTGTTGGAACTGGATGATTTTTATGGTACCTTCCACCCAAACCATTCCATGATTCTACCAAAGCTGCTCTGGAGCAGTACATGGGTCTTGGAAAAGCAGGTTCTGACACCCTGCGTGTCCTTGGGAAGAGCTGGGCTTGAAAGACACCAGCTTTGAAGTTATGAAGAGTTCAGGGAAACAATATGTCACCTCTGAGGCTTTACATACATTTTTCCCAGTGTTCTTCTAAAAACAAGTGTTTCCTTAAATTTGAAACAATCTCACTTCTGGCCAGATAGAGTATATTCCTTGTAATATCACAACACACAACTGGGACACAAAACACCTCCCTTAACACACAAAGCCAACCATGCATTTCTCCACTTATTTTGGAGAAAATAAAAATAAGCTGAGTGCTTGGCTGGTTTCAGCTGCATCTGGTTTGCAGAGGAGGAAATATTTGCATGAGGAGGTGCTGATTTCACCACGTGGCAGACACAAATTAAAATGTTTGAAAGGAAAAGATAACTGTCCTAATTCAAACTTTGTGCATGTGCCTTCCCCTTTTCACAGGTCTTTGAGTAACCCTCCTTTCTCCCTCTTCCATTCTTAGCTTTAAGTAAATACTGCAAATATTTACACTAATCAGAAAATATCTAATACATCTTAATTACTGGCAGCACCACAGTTCCACCCCAGCTCAGCAGGGGCAAACCAGCTGTAATTACTGAGCTGTTGCTGACAAAGATTATTTCCTTCCTAGCAAAAACACTCTGAAATCCTTCTGAGCTTTTATGTGACCCTGCTAGGGATGGAAAAGAGGGTTGAGAAATGCTGGTCTATGTGATATGACAGGCTATCTGTGAAGCCTTATTTGGAAACAAGGAATTTCTTTAATTTAATTTCCTTAATTTCCAGAGAACCTCTCCATTGGAGACAGACAGCAGAGATTATTATGCCACCACAAGCATTTAAAGTAAACATCTCTAAAAATCTCCCTCTTCACCAGAGCTATTCAAACCTATCTCTGTTACATGAAATGCACCTTTATTTTTCTATATCATATAAATGAGTAGAAGATTATCTAGAGGACCAGGAACTACAACAAATTATGTGGCACTGTGTAATTCATTATGACAAGACAATTAATCCTTGTGTTTAACTCCCCCCCAGCTGCAGGAGAAGAGTCAAACCTGCTTTGTGAGGGTTTGTACAGCATTTAATGGAGTTGTTTATTTACTACAATTGTAGTAATTGTTGTAGCTATTGCACATCAATAGAAATTTAACGACTTTAACAATTGATGTAACTATTGCACATCAATAGAAATTTAACAACTTCTTTTTACCTTTGAGGTGACAGATCCATAGCTATGATTGCCCAGAGAAGCCACGGCTGCCCCATCCCTAGAGATTTTCAAGGCTAGATGGGGTTTTGATCACCCTGATCCAGTGGGAGGGATCCAGCAGGAACTGGATGGGCTTTGAGGTCCCTTCCAACCCAAACGATTCTATGATGAGGACACGAATTCAACGCCCTTGGATTGCCACAAAGCAGAATCAGAACCTTTTTAGATCTGGATTGTGCTGCAGAAGAGCAGCCCCTTGCCCTGTGCTCCGTGCTGTGGTCCAGGAGTGGCTGTGGCACACAGCAAAGCCATTTATTCCCTGCAGGGCACCGCAGGGCAATCTCCCCACGTGAGTCATGAAACGGAGCAGAGGCTTTGGCTTGAGCACAGGAGGTGCAGCGAGGTCTGCACTTAAAGAGGAAGAAAATATGACCTTGCTGCCTTTGGGCTCCCATATAATCCATTTCCACAATGAACCACTTGTGCACTGTGATCATGAGCTGCTTTAGCTCAGCAAAGTAATGCAGATTGCACCTGGAAGGTTTTTCATTAAATTGCTCTTGACTGGAAATCACTTAAAAGTTTTCTTCCAATGGGTGTTTAGGTGAAACTAAGCACAAGTTAGAAGCTGATGGGAAGAAATGGACCACAACCAGCACGCTGCGAGTCCTTGCCTATGGACCCAACTCCACAGCCAGCTGCATCGTTCACCACCAGGCACTCAGGGAAGAGAAGCTGATGGCATCTTTCCGGTTTGAGGACCTCCCTAGGATGGGTATTGCAGGCTCCTTCAGCAGAGCCTATCCCATTTTACCCCTCTGAATTGCTGTAGATACACAAGAAAAGCTGAAGCCCATAGCCTACTGCTCCGTGTGTGCAATCAATTCTTAAATGAGAGGGCAAAAGAACTCCAAACTAAGATTTGGGGGATTTTTTTCTGCTTCTAAACCAACTTAAAATTCATTAAATATTAAGCCACAGCAGCCCAGGTGAGTCAGTTCCCTAGTGCTGCCTCTGCTGCTAGAATTCAGGTGATGTTTGTCCTAAAGCTTTAAAGATAATTCAAAGTGTGAGCTTCCCATATCTTCTGCATATCAGACACATCCACCTGGAAAGCCAGCAGGGTGTAAATATTGTAAATTAACTTTGTCTAATAATACCCAGGGGAGAGTTTGCCTTCTGCCCATCCACTCATCTTTAGGATAGATATGATTATTCTCACCTTGCTTTTCCTTAGATTGCTCGAGTTAACAAGTGCTTATAAAGTGCTCTGGCAGTTGTGCTGCTGTTGGGTTTCTCAGTGACAAATAGAAATCCCGCACCAGCTGCGCTAGAGGAGGATTCACATCTCAGACCGAGCAATCCAATGCTTGTCCTTTTCTCAATTACTGCCCAAGTCAGATAAACACAACCATCTATCACTGAAAATATGGCACAGTGCCTTTACCTAGAGCTGGGGCTGCAAAAGTACGGAGGGACATTTTGCTCGGCCTTCAGAACCACTTTGTTTTTGTCCCCAGTGACCACAACGGAGTCAGATGTAAAGAGCAGCACGGCCTCCACTCCAGGCTACCCACAGCATCCTGGTAAGGGTTTCAATTCCTTTTCTTCCCCTCATTTCATAGCAGTAAATACATTCCGAGGACAGGGAAGCTGAAGGTGTGAGGGTAGGACTGTCAGTCTAACCCAGATCAGACTGAGGACACAAACAGCCTGGAGCATACGAGGGCACCTTTCCTTTTTCATGGATCAGTTCAATCTGATCAAAGTGCCTCTTCTGATTTTTATCTTGGGTTTGGGGGGGTTTCCTTTAGAATTTGAACAACCAACCACCCCTTCTGCAGTACCAGAGGATCCAGAAGTTACCAGCTCAACGTCAACACCAACCCAGCAAAACCTCCAACCCAATGTCACATCTACTGGTAAGTTTGGTCTTAGATATATGAATTTACCAAGCCAGGACAGAAAAGCTACCAAGAACAGTGTTACATTCCGTGTTACAAACAAGTCTGTAACATATGTGTAACACAAACCACAGCATTTCTTGATTGTGTGGGGAACCCCCAGTCTTAGAATCACAGAACCACAGAATCATTAACGTTGGAAAAGACCTCTAAGATCATCCAGTCCAACCATCAGCCCAACCCCACCGTGCCTACCAAACCATGTCCTCAACTGCCACATTTACATGTTTTTTGAATCCCTCAAGGGATGGAGACTCCACCACTGCCCTGGGCACCCTCTTCCAATGCTTCACCGCTCTTTCAGTGAAGAAATTTTTCCTAATATCCAATCTAAACCTCCCCCAGTGCAACTTGAGGCCATTTCCTCTGGTCCTATCACTTGTTACTTGGGAGAACAAGCCTTACAGCCATGAGAGCAGCCAAGCTTCTCTCCTTAGATGCAGAAGATCTGCATTAGCAGCAGCAGCCAGACTGGCCACTCTCCCAGCACAGTGTGAGCCCGTGCTGGGCTTTCTCAGGATGGTGGCACAGTGCAGCAGCAGTTTTCTATGCACACATCAGGCTGCAGGGAGCAGCCAGTTAACTGAGGAATTGTTCCCAGCAGGAGAATGAAGAGCTCCACTCCCCAAACCAGCTGACCAAAACCCACCAAGATGGGCAAAGGCGCCTGCCTAATGTGTCAGGCTCTGCAGTGAAAAATCAGTTGGCTGGTTTAGAAATACAAGAACTCTGTGTTTATGTTGGTTTAAAAGTGTTTTTTAATCACATCAGTGATTACAAACATCACAGAATGGCTACATCCTGATAAGCAAACAGTACTTATGTTGATAAACACACACTGAAAGCTTGACTCTTTTCCCAAGGACTTGCATATCTGATAAGGAAGGAAATCTCTTATGAATGTAAAGTTTTGGTAGGCACAGCACATATTATCAGTTTAGTTTTACACATCACTCTTAATTATACAAGGATATGTTGTCTGTGTGCACAAGAAAGTCAAAACTCACCTCTCTGCACAAGTTCCAAAGTAACATCAGCTCCAGCTGGTTCCTCGAGTTCTTGTCCCCCACGGTACGACCATCAAACACAGAGTGGTGGTGTCAAAGGATGAGGATCCTCACACTGGGTGACTGCACCACTGTGAGCTACAAATACAGTAAAAAAGTAGTCATGGATATGAACACCAAAAAAATACCTTCCTTAAGGAAAAGGATACTTGCTTATTCCCATTTTTGCAAGCAAACGGATGGACAGGGAAAGCCTCAAAATGAACAGAGTCAAAGCTTATTTTGGTTTGATTTAGCTGCAAATAGGAACCACTGAGTTCAGAAATGTGTAAGAGACATAGGATGTTCTGTTCATAAAGCTTAGGTGGTTGTCAGGTTGAAATGAAATACACAGAGCACAGAGCTTTAAGTTAAGAGGTCCAGGGGTCCCTTTCTGATGCAGAGCCAGCACCCCGGGCTTCAAAACTGCTGGGAAAATATGGATTTTTTAAGCATCCTTTTGCCTTTCAGAGAAATACTGTTCTCTTTTCCATTCCTCCAGGGACTAAACCAGCATTCAGTTGTAATGGCACACAAGAGGAACTTCCCAGGACAGAAGCCCCATCACCAAGTGAAAATGTAACCGTGATTTCCATCTCTACCTTCGGTGAGAGCTCATGGGTAATCCTCAGCGACAGCTTCCAAACGTGCAAAGAGCTTTCTCAAACCAGGCTGGTTCTCTCTGACCACGTAATGGTAATTACGTGGGTGATGCTTGCAAGATGCTTCTGGTCTTGGGGAGAGACCACAGAAACACAACCATTTTTAGCATCTAGAGAAAAAAACCCTAAATTTTACTGTTTGTTGGGCACAAGTCTAAAGATTTGAATCAGTTTTTCTTGTCACAGAAGTACATATCAATACATATATTTATTTTTTATATATATATATACACATATGTCCTAAAATCATATCCAATTAGGTGACTTCTGCACTCCCACCACGCTCATCTGGCCTGATCTAGTATCTATCATTCTTATCTTAATTACTAGAGACCCACAGGAAGCTGTTTGACAACACAAACCCACATCTGCCTCTTTTACAGGGCAAGACCTGAAATCTGAAGGCATCAAAAAGAAGGGGAATAATCTCCTGCTGCCGATGTTGGTGGCTGCTCTGATTTTCGTGCTGCTCATCATAGTCCTCCTTTTTATGAGGAAGCTGAAGAAAGCTCATGGAGTGTGGAAGAGAGGTGGGTGATGGCCCTGTCCAAGCAGCAGCTGACACTGCTTTATAGAGAGGGAGTGGAGAACACGGATTAAATGTTCTTCTCCCACAGACAGTGACTGTGACTTGTTGCAAACAACTGTGGAACAGTTCCTATAACCAACAGCCTTGGGCCATGCTTCATCTGGCATGAAAAGCCAACAGAATTGTTGTCTTAAGCATCTAAGATCAAGATGATTGAACCCCCATTTTATAACCAGTCTCTTGAGATTCACATGCTCAAGGCAGAGAGTCGTGGAAAAATCTCATAACCTTAATTACATTTGTTTTCTGCACAGAAAATGATGTTTCAGAGCAGACACTGGAGAGTTACAAATCCAAATCGAATGAAGACAGTTCAGGCCAGGAGAAGAACGGACACGGTAAAATGCTTTAAGCAACATAAACTGATTCCTCTTAGAGCGTTGCTACCGACCACAGTCAGGGCACTGCTGTCAATCTTATTTTACAGAGATATTTGCAAATTGCTGGGTTTAAACCTGAATATTCCAAGCTCAAACCTTTCATACCTGGAGGTCCAGCACAGATACAACAGCTTCAGCACGAGGGATGCAGAATGATGCAAAATGAAAAGCACTGCATCTGATTTGATAGGTTAGACTGGATAATCATAAGGGATTTATTTAGTTTCTAAATATAATCTACTGAAAACACTATTAAAAACAATATGCATGGTGTGTACTGCGAATATCACTACTATTAAATTGTCCTGAATGGCTCTTCTCTGATTTCACTACCACCAATGCTTCATCAGTCCTGTCCTCAAACAGAGGCAGGTCTGCCAGCCTCCTCAGCTGGGGTATTTCTGCTCCTAAATTTCACTTCTGTCAAAACCAAGACAGCTTTCAGGCAGTGAATAAGCCCAGATGGCAAAAATGATGCCAGCATCTTTCAGTATGAATTTATTATAGCACCTAAAATGTATTAAAAGAGAAGGAAGCTCATAGTTATTGTCAAAATATTTTCAAAACTTTCCTTCTTCTTTTTCAAATATTTTTAAATGCAAAACCTTTTAAACACAAAACATTTAATAGAAAAATATTTTTAAATACAAAACATACCATGCAGGTACCCCCCTTCCTTTACAAAAACAGTAATCCATGTGTGTTTATCTTTCAGTTGTCAGTCCAAAGCCCAATGCACAGTATGTGACAGAAGGATATGTGGAAGGAACACAGAAGAATCCAAGAGAGAAAAACATTGTAATAAGTGAGAAGCTGTTTGGATGTGGAAAGGAAACAGATGTATAGTGAGGGCAAATCTGTACAGTGTGCAGAAACACTGCTATTTCCTGATATTTATACCAATATGGGACCAGGGGTGTTTCTGAGGATATGGAATTCTTCAAACACAGGGCTGGCAGAGGTGAAGAGAATCATAGAATCGTTTGGTTGGAAAAGACCTCTGAGATCATCGAGTCCAGCTGTACCTGTTCACTACGAAACCAACCCTGAGCACCTCGTCTGCCTGTGTTTTAAACATCTCCAAAGATGGGGACACAACAACCTCCCTAGGAATGCGTGGGATGGCTGCGTGGTGTTACACGTCAACTCCCCAAATCTAGGACAAAGGCACTTTCCTGCCAGCGCACAAGCTAGGAGAATCCCAAAGACTTTCCACCTGCAGAGCCCTCACCGGGAACCTCTTCTGTAGCAAAAAGAGAGAACTGAATTCCTAAAATAAAAGAGATTTAAGGACATTTACAAGATAACAGAAAGCCGTGCTTATTTTTTTTTTCTCATTAGAGTCTTATTTCTTGCTAGAAGTAAGAAAAAATGCTGAAAACCGTGTTTGAATCCTGAATTTAAACCCCTGGGAAGCAGGTGCTGGGAATAATCCCATATTTGGGTGGAAAGGGGCTTTGCCCAACCGGGGCGCTCCCACGCTCCCCCCCCCCGCCCTCACCGTTGCCCTCGCCCAGTCCAGGCACTCGCCGGGTACGGGCGATACCACGCTCCCTCCGCGGGGGGGAAGGGGTGGGTCCCCCCCCCCCACCTTCACTCTTGCCCTCGCCTGGCACGGGCGCTCGCCTGGCACGGGCGCTACCACTCTGCCTGCGAAGGGGGGGAGAGGCGATGGGCTCCCCCGCCGCCCTCAGCGTTGGTGTGCGCGGCGCGGCGTCCGCCTCTGCTGCCATGGCGACGGCGGGGCGCGGGCCGGGGCGGAGCGGAGCGGAGGATGGTGAGGGCGGCGGGGTGAGGGGGGTTAGGGGTCAGAGAACCGGGGTGAGGGGGGTTAGGGGAGGGTGAGGGAACCGGGGTGACGGGGTTTGGGGGACGCAGGCCTGCCCTCGGGGGTCTGCGGGCCCGCCCCGAGGCTGGAGGTTGAGAGGGGGGAGGATCAGGGCCTCGCCTCCCGCTGCCAAGGGGCTCAGGGCGACATCGGCCTCGCCGGTGCCAGGCTTTCCGCAACAATTAGGAACTGTATTTTGCATTTCTGTAGCCTAAAAAGCGCCCACGTGCCGAGGGGAAGCTCGCCGTGTGCCTCGAAGCGGCTCATTCACCCTGCGTGCACCTCCCAGACACTTACTCTCGAAGCTGGTTTACGAGCATCGAAAGGCAATCAAATGAGAAGAAACACTCTAATTTAAGAAGTGTTCCAGTTCTTTTAACTGTTGTTTTTCTCTGGCACACACACACTTCCTTGCTGATAACATACTTGTCATGATGGTATAAAGGTGATTAAAGAGAATGTAAAATATTTCTTTTACCTCTTAGAAGAAATCAGATAAAATTTTGTTGCTCTGTCTCAGCTTCCTTTTCTTTTACATAAGCTGTTTGTACATGATTAGCTTTGTTAGCCCTGTTGGTTTAAGGTAGATTTCATAGCAACAAGTCATGAATTTGCCATACAGAGACCTTGATTTTAACTGCTTGAAGAAAAAATCAGTGTAATAGATGTAACAGATGAATTCTATCATTCTATGAGAGTAAATAATTTTTTCAACTATAGAAAGTCAAATTCTGAGCCCAAGCCAATGATACTACCCACAATTCCAGCTTTTAACAAATACTATCATAGAATTGTGGAATGGTTTGTGTTGGTTGGGACCTCAAAGCCCATCCAGTTCCACCCCCCTGCCGTGGGGAGGGACACCTCCCATTGGATCAGGGGGCTCAAAGCCCCATCCAACCTGGCCTTGAGCACCTCCAGGGATGGGGCAGCCACAGCTTCTCTGGGCAACCTGGGCCAGGGCCTCCTCACCCTCACAGCAAAACATTTCTTCCTAAGATCTCATCTCCATCTCCCCTCTTTCCCTCTCGACCTGCACTCCCTGATCAAGAGCCCCTCCCCAGCTTTCCTCCATAATGTATTATTATAGAGTCATCAACCTTCTTACGTTTACTCTCCTTGTTTTCCATATCCAGGGCTGGTGTAAGCCATTAGGGCAAAATGAATTCTTCAGATACGAAGTATGTTTCAGTTTCTTCTCCACACACTTACAACATGAGTAAGAACCATGTTCCTCAAAACATACTCGTGCAACCAGATATCCACCCTGCAAACTGGAGAAGGCCGTCTGTAAGCAAAGGGGACTTTGCCTCAAGCCTGCTTGACTCCCAAGGGTCTGGCTCTGAAAGCCGTGTTCAGGAGAGGCAGGATCAGTTAGAACCCCAGCAGTGGATTCCTGAAGAGCTGGTGGGACTGGATTCTGATGAGCTGGAGAATGACAGCTTAGAAGAAGATAGTTTGGAGGAGATGAGTTTAAAAGAACTGGAAGGAGATGAGTGTGACACAAATCAACATACAAATGGAATACAAAGTAATGATGGCGATGGAAGGTAAGATAGAGGACTTTAGTAGATGAATGGAATAGTTCTGACACTTTGAAACCTTACAGAAGCTCCAGGACCATGGGTGAGATCATTTCTGGAGCTGGGCAGGGATAAAGGATCCGAGATAAAACAAGAACCAGTACCAACACATCCTCTTTTCATTACTTACAGAAAGACCTGTTACGCAAATTAGGCCATTTACAGGCAAGAACTGGTGGGCTGAATAAATAGTTTTATCCTCATAGATGTAGAAATCTAAAATTAAATTCTACAGCGTTACTGTCACCTTTAAATATTCTTCAGAAAGCATTAACTTGGTACATAAAATGAAGTTTAATTTGCTGTCATGTGCATAAAAGGTTTAACGCAGTATAAATTGGGAGTAATTCTCAAGTTTAAAGGGATTAAATTAAACTTGAAGTAATAATAATGTGCAGTTTCAATTTAATTGTCTACTTAAAATAAAATGGTAAACAAATGAAGGCTAAATGATTAATAGCATGCTTTTATTTACCTCCTCAACAGGGAAAATGGCCAGTTATTGAATATTTTATTGTGAGTGCAAATGATGTTAATTGTACTAGAAACATGCTCTAATTTTTAGTAATTTTTTTGACTGAATACTATGCTGAATGCGAGGCTCTTCATTAAATGGAAATTTGATTTTATTTTGTTTGAACTTAGCCTAGTAAGTACTCCAATGCAGTCCATTAACCAGAGCAAATATCACAGCATATACATATGAAACCCCCTCTCTACATCCATTACAAACCCCGGAATTTGAAGAGGAAACGCTGCATCTGTTGTCTACACACAGCACTTTTGTGAGGAGCACAGAGTCCATCTAACCTTTACATCGAGTTGTGGGGAGGAATAAAAGGTGCACTTTTTGTCTGCAGATTATTAGAGATGAAGGAGCTCTTCACACTCATTTTGTTCCCGTGTGGTGACCTGGCCTGGGTAATACAACTGAGCTGCTGCGCGCACGGTTTGGCACAATAGAACCCTTTAGCATTATTCTTCATTATTTGAATCATTGCAATTATACCACATATTTCTGTACTCATTTCAGAATGTGGTCACCTATTTCTGTTTACCTGTGGTGTGTGAAAACCAGGAATAATAACATTTTCGCCAGTGTAAATGGTCTAATCTCTAGTACACAGGACACAGGCACCAATGCTTATCTGAAATGAAAATCATTGATAGAGGAACAGGTTATTTTATTATCAGGAGCCACTTGAAATATAGGCATAGGCATGTTACTAATTTAGAAAGGATGAATAAATGATTTATGGAAGTGTTAATATAAATAACTATGCCACAGTTTGGAGAACCCAGCATATGGGTGCATTTATTTTAATAGGAGCTGAGGAGTCAACCAGGTTTCAGTGCCTGTAAATGTCACTTTGAAAGGCTGACCATTTGTCAGGGTCCAAGAAACCAGGGCTATACTGCAGGTCCAGTTAAGAAAAAACCAGCTTTAAAAGCCTTTTTCTCCCACACTCCTCGCTCTTGCCACTGCCTGTGCATCTCCTGGAAGCCAATTTGTATGTATTCGTCCCCTTCTGTTGGTTTTCCTCCTGCTGGATCAGACTGTAAATCATAAACAGAATAAATTGTGGGGTTTTTAAGGGAGTCCATCTTTGTTTGCTTTATCAAGAATGAAGTTCAGAGCAACAACTTGGGTACTTGTTAAAGAAAACAAAGGCAAACCCACAGACCTTTCTGATTTGTGTTTGTCTACACTTTTCTCAATTACAGCCTGTTTTTTTGATGAGAAGTTACTTGTAAGTCTTACAGAGAGTTTTTATTGAAACATCTTGATGTTTCATAGGAATGAGAAGAGAGAATATAAATAAAGAGCTCTAGGCTATTCTTGCTTGGACAGACTCAAACTGACACTTGAGAAAGCGATTTTACCAGGGATATCACTTTTATTTCACACAGCAGTGTCTGTGAAGAATGAGCAATACATTCTGTCTTTGGTAGGCTGCATAATTTTAAAGGAAATGACAGAAGCAGGACAATGTGTCATTTCATCTACTAGTTCTTATGATTTCTATGCTAAATTTAGGATAAATATTGTATTCCCCTGGGATCTGAATGTTAGGCCAATTCACCATTCACTGATAATGAAAATTTTAAAAGAAGCAGAGGTTCTGCCTAAGTTTTCTGCTAAAAAAGACATTTGATAGCACTGTCTGGTCCTGTTCCCACAGATGGCTCTACTGCATGCAATGAAATAATTCACTTGACTGTATTTGCAGGACATGTGTTGGCTCAAATTGCACACTTCAATACAGAATTTATACAATTTATACATAAATAATTTTGTGTTTCTTTTTTAAATAGGAACCAACAGTCTGTGGACAAATATTTCAGCCTAAGATATAATCCTAACTGGAAGAACACAAAAGAGGCAGCAGAATTTTCTGAGGCAGAAAAAGCACATCAGGTTGGTGGGGGAAGCAGCGTGGACTTTTCACAAGATTCATTTTACCTCCATTCCAGTGGTTCCTCAGAAGAAAAGAGTCAACTGGAGGCAGAGTCACAAGGTTCATTCTCAGAGCTTGGTTCAGAATTACTGAGCTTTCCTGAACCAAATGCCATGGCAGACAGTGGTGCTGTGATCAGCAGTGATGGTGCGGTCAGCAATGATGCTGTGGTCAACGATAACCCTGTGAGGCTGCCTGCCAAAGGGAAGGGATCTGCTGACAGCTGTCATCTCAAAGGCAGCCCCAGTACTATTTCTCTTCAGATTCAAGAAGATCGACCAAAAAGAACAAAACAAGACTTTGTGAAAAAAAATAAAAGGACTTTAGGATTATGTTCAGAGAAGATAAATTCTTACGTTCAATTATACAGTAAAAAGCAAGAAGTTCTTCAAGAGCAGGTAGGTGACTTTCACGTGTTCTCTGGTTGGTATAGACTGAGAACTGTCTAGAGTTGAAATGGAAGAGCTGCATGACCAGATTTGTGCAGTAGTTAAGTACATTTACAATCTATCTGGCAGCTTGTAACGTGTGGTTTCCAATGAGAATCATATTTATGGAATAATTGACGAGTCCTCAGTCACTCACAGCCCTGGTGACAACCTTATTACAAACCTAGTTAAAGTACTTACATTCCTGGCCATCGAGTGTGTTGTAGAGGTGATCTCTCACTAGTTTTTAATCTTGATGCTAAAGAAATGCCATCTTCTTTCCCCTGGGATCTACATTGCACCTTAGCAGTGGTTCTTTTTTTGTTGCCTCCATTTTTTCTCTGCTGGGCCAATGTGAATTTGGTAATGATTGTCTCTGCTGTAGCATATTTGCAGTTTTGCTCAATGCAGCGAATGCAAATTGCTTCTAAAAGTAGAACACTCATGATTTTTTAACTGCAGTAGGAAACATTGATGTCACCTTTTGCCTTTAAAAGCTGCATTAATTTTTCTGCATCTGCACTGATTCTAACAAAAAAAGTGCGTGTGAAGTTACAGTTGAGTTGGAGAAGCAGAAATAGATGTCAGATTTGGGTGGTCAGCCAGCCCTTTCCCTCTGCTTGCTTTCTCAGCCAGACCAAACCTCGTGTTTGAACTTGCTCACCAGGTACTTGGCACCTACACTACTTGGATTTGCAGGGCCTGGCTTTCTTATGATTGACTGCGAGATGTCAGACGACTTGGATTAAGTGGAAATGCAATTACAGTTCCTAATGAACAATTATACATGAGTTTGTTGCTTTTACTTGCTACTGATTATGCACGATGGGAAGGTGGGAGGCACTGAATCACTCCACAAGTTGTAGCATAGAAGATTCATAACTTGCAAAGCTACAGAGGCTTTCTGCTTCGGGTGACACATTTTCCAGGGCTAATGAACAGTTGACACAACACTAGAGGGCATCTGCTGACTGCGTAACGGTGGACACGCTTTTTCCTAGCAGAGCTATTAAGAGCACTTGGGTTTTTTTGAATTATGATTTGGTTGATGGTAAAAATAATTAGTGTCGATTGATGCTAATTGAGGCTGTGTTGATATGATTATGTTTACTATTTGGGGAATTCAGAAAATGTTTCCTATTTAAGTATTGGAGCCAGGGATCAGGACTTCATTGTGTAGGCACCGTCCAAAGAGATGTAATAGAAAAGAGAAATCAGGGTTATGTTCTGAGATTACCTTGCTGACCTACTCCCAGCTAACTTTGTATCTGCTGTTGGTAGGCACATTTACCTCTCTTGATCTTCATCGAGACATCCATTGCTTCATCGTGTTGCAGGGGGTGAAAGAAGGCCTGATGGAAGCATCTTACTGACCAGAGCTGGCCCATGAGCCAACTTGGGCCACCTCACCTAGAAAACTTTCAAAAGTGCAAAAGCCACCAAGTATGCAAAGAGGCAAACAAGCCACATGTCTTTTGCTGGAGTGATCAAACATGTTCTGAGTACTCTTTTTTTTCCTAAACTGGGTTATTTTGAGCTTTGCAGGATGTTGAAGCTGCTTTTATTGATGTGATTGCTGTTGGCTGTCAGGTGTTGTGGTAATGACAGTGTTTACAAGGTAGCAATTACTTTGCATACAGCTTTTTTTCAACCGACATAACGTTAGGTAAAACATTTGCAACCCCATTCTTGCAAGATTTACAACTGTTATGTCAGTGCATACAGACAGCAGGCCATATGTACCAAAATATACCATAAATGTGTTGAGCTGTGTATTTACTGTTTTATATAGCATTTTATAAAGCATCAAGTTCTTTGCGGTGTTGCCTGATTCTTTAAGAACCTCATGATGAGTTTCTTTGAGAGAAAGAGAGAGAAGTAGTGGCCCAATCTAGCTCAGCTGTACTCTTATATGAGTTGCTTTCCTACCTACAAGCCCCTTACTTCAAAGCAAGGAACATAATGTACAATTTTTTAATGGCTCTAGACCAAGGCACTCAGACTCTCTGTGCACTGCGCCTTACCTCAGTGTAAACACCTAATCAAGATTGCCTGCTTCAACAATAGCAGCCAAATGCAATTCGAGAACCACAAGCCTTTGAAGTCCTCACTGCAAAGGCCGGTTTTCTAGTCTGGGATAATGACATGCCATGATTGCTGTCTTTGTTGTATCTTTTCAGTAGAGAAGCAATTATGGGCCTCAATTTAACAGAATAGGCATTACACAGCTTATGATGCTCAAAATGCAATTTCATTTGATCATTTTCTCAATTTGATTGGTATTAATAGAATAGTTCACAAAAAAATGCTGGCAGAGGTTGTGTCCTGTTCCTCTTTCAAAGAGATAATGTAGAAGTATGTTTTACCTGCCCGGTAAACTCGATACAGTGAGGCAGTTGGTTCCACCAAAAACATCTTACTGACTGCAAAGCTGTATCTATCCACAGTTCAGGATAACTTTTTGTCTTCTAACTTTTAATTGTGAATTTTTCTAGTTGTAACTAACAGGATCTGCATCACCATTTGGAGCAATGAGATCCCCTGAAAATTCAGCAATAAACCCTACCTATTTTTAGTTGTCACGATCTCTCACCCCTGAAGATGAGAGGCTCAGCTCCCCGGAAGGATTTAACACTTCCTTCACGCTGATTTCACCATTATGATTTCCAGTTAGTAATTCTCTTGGTCACAGTATGGCCTCAAGATGCTCCAGAGGAGATTTAGGTTGGATATCAGGAGGAATTTCTTTACTGAAAGGGTTGCCAAGCATTGGCAGAGGCTGCCCTGGGGAGGTGGCTGAGTCACCATCCCTGGAGGTGTTTAGAAGATGAGGAGATGTTGTGCATGGGGACGTGGTCTGGCGGTGGACTTAGCAGGGCTGGATCAATGGTTGGACTCATGATCTTAAAGGACTTTTCCAACCAAAACCATTCTATAATTCTATATCTTCTCTGTGCAAGTTCTCCTGTGTGAGCCAGCGTCCCTCTGCAGCGGTGCACAGGTCCTGCCACCTCAAATATGCCTCCAGCACAGAGGGAGCTGTAATCTCTTTGCCATGAGACCGCCTAACTGTGTGCTTGATTGAGGTCACACCTGCTGTAGGACTTAGCAGGGTAGTTTGGGACACCATAGGTTTGAACAAAAAATAGAAAAAGCACTATTTTTCCTGAAGTTTTGTATATTTGGATGGTTTAAGAAAAATTTTCATTGAAATTCATTTTGAAATTTGTAGTGCCAGCAGCCACCCTCTACATATTGCTCCCATTTGCTTTCCAGCCACCATGGCTGTAGCCACCTGAAGATGTTCTTTTTTGTGGGCTGGCTGTTTTGCATAAGCTGTTTGATGTTGTTGCCAGGCTCTGTGTATCAGATGCTTTATTTCTGCAGCGCTTCCATATACTTTTCTACCAACATCCCTGTGTTTTGCTGTCTTTTTCTGCATGACTCCTGCTCGAGACCTTGCTGTGGCGCGTGTCACCCATCAGTGTCATGGTCTGCTGGCTGATTGCTTGGACAATGATGATTGTCTGGTTGCTTTTGTGTTATTAGGTGCATCCACTGGCTCTCATATAATGGAGAAGCTCAGTCATTTGAGAGTTACAAGTAGGTTTCTGGGCTGCATTCTTCCTACAATTTTCTTTTCTAGTAGAATTATACCCTACTACCACACCATTGGGTTTTTGCTTCCTTTTCTCTATTTTTTTCCTGCATTTTCTCTTTTAGCCATTCGTTTACTTGATATCTGTTCCATAATGCCTAACTTTAGCATTTTAGATTTAATAGGAGGCAAATTATTTCTCATTCTTTCCCCAAGACTTTTAAATCCTTTCATCTGCTTGGGTTGTGGCCAAAAACATTCTTGTTTTTTAGGTTGTGGATCCTAAAACTGTTAATGAGGAACCAGTTCAGAGTGTGCTACCATTCCAGACTGTGAAAATGGAGCCTGAAGACAAATGGTACCTGAAATCACAGCAGCTCAAGGTTGCTTTTTGATAGAATATGATAATTGAAATATATGTGTAAAAGCATTGAAGTTTGAATATTTAAAGGTGTAATCACATTAACTTTTAAATATCAATTACTGTCAATATATATCAATAGATAATCCTCAGAATTTAAAGTATATGAAACTTTCTATACTGAATTATTTTAAATCAAAATAGATCCCAAATCCCAAGAAATTCTGAGTTCAAAGAATCCTATCTATTTAGGACATTATCTGGTTGAAAATAATGTAAAATCATGAAATAGTATATAGTCATGTTTGATGGTTCATGAGGATTCTGAGCTAGGATTTAACTGCTGTTGAGTTACTGGTCCCCTAAGACCCCAGTGAACATCGAGGAGTTCCTATAAACCAGATGTCACAAGTAGAAAAAACTGCACTGACCCACACAACAGGATAATCTTTGCAGCACTAAAAGGTACCAGGTTATCATCACTGATGAAAACCCAAGAACTTCCGAACCAGAACATCAAGCCAACTGGAATTATTATTAGCAAACCTAATTACTATCTTTGCATTAAATGTATTTGAAGTAATTCAAACAGACTGTTGAAATTCCCTGCTGTTCATTTAAGACTGGAAACTGCACGTCTGTAAAGGACAAACAAGATTTTATGCTGCTGTTTGTTGTGTGGGATGTGCTTTGTATAGAGAATTTCAGAATGAAGGAGGTATTTTACAGGGCTGCTCGTTCCATTTAAATGGGAAAACATTGGCCTGGTCCCAGTTTGGCAGCAGTTCATGCTTTCCACCAGTGGCACAGTATGCCAGAGCATTAATCATTACAGCAGTGGCCGAGCTAACAAATCATCATCTTGGCACCAGGAGTCAGGATTCCCCTGTGCTAAAGCTCTCACCAAAACATTCTGCTCTATATGTGGATTTAATACCTACCATTAAGTAGTTATTCTGAGTGCATATGCTATGTAGTGCTTGCAAGTGTTGCTAACAAAAGAACCCTAGAGAGACAGGAGGATGAAATGAAGGATTTTAGCTCTGACAAAGATTAAATGGACTGAGAATAGATTTGTGTATTCCCTAGAAGGAAAGCTGTGTCTTTCCTCAAAATGGGCAACACCTGATGCTGTAATTGGAAAGTGATAAGTCTTAAATAAACTCCAGATTTAGAGTATATTGGTTTAGCTCAAGATGTTGTCCTGGTGTATTTAAAGTCTTTAATTGTTTCTTATCATTTGGATTATGATTTGCAGTATACAGGACAGGGAGGTTTGGAAATAATTTAAATTGTTAGCTGTTTCTGCTGTTTAATAGTGTGTGCATAGCCTGTCCAGGCCTGTTCAAGGCATCACATCAACACTTATTCACAGTTCAGTACATGTTCAGAACTCAGCTTCATTGTAACCTACACAGCTTCTTATGGGCTGTCTGAAATAAGAATGTTGTCCTGAATTAGAATCATAGAACGTGGTTTAATCTAGTCAAAACATTAATTTGTAACATTCTAAGAAATGACTACTTGAAAGGCCTTGTGACAGGCAGACTTACCCATACACTTGTATATTGTTTATATTAATGAACGTATAAAACAGCAACCGCTGGAATTCACCCCACTTTTGATAATTTATTTTAGGATCACCACGGTAATTCATCCCAGAGAAATAAAATAAAATCCAACCAGAGTCTCAAAGGGAGAGCTTTCCCAAGGAATGACAGCCAACAGCCACCAGGAAGACCAGCAGAACCAAAGTCTTGCCACCACAGGCACCGCCCAATATTGGAATTTCAGACTGCTCCCAGGCAGGCAGTGGAGAAAGACAACAGCAACTCAGGGCAGAGGTGGCTGTGTCCAAGTCCTGCTGTTGGCCCTGACACCAACAGAGCCACAAATTCAAATGCTTGCTTAAATAATTCCCTGAATTCCAGACATTTTGTTAATCAGGATTTTACCACACCTACCTGTCCTTTTCATCCAACATTACATAAATATAACCCAGGGGAGGATGTATCTCCAGCACATACCAGCAAGGAGAGCGTGCCATGTCAGCATGGTCCTCCAGATGGACTTCCACAGGACCAGCAACATTTATACAACCATGCCACTGTGAGGCTTTTTGCAGGAGATGAGGGTGTCAAAGGTCAAGCACATCCAAATCAGAGGAATATTTCATCTACTTTTAACACCCATTTTAAAGAATCTGTGAAGGATCAAGTATCACTTCAGGATTGCAAAAGACACATCTGTGCAGATAAAAGGTATCAGAACTATGCTGTCAATGGTTTATGGTAAGGATCTAAGTGTTGGGACAATGTTATGGGATCACAGAATGTTAGTTATAACACTATGATATCCAGAAAACATAAAAATGGGCAATAAAATGTTTTAAATGCAAACTATAAAATTCTTTTGCTACAAATACAAGCGAAGATTTTATTTCATATAGACCACTAATTCTTCCAGTACTCAGCAGGCCTGATGCAAAGCCATTGAAAGGCAGTTTTCATCAGCTTAAGCTAGTTTGCATGAGATTGAAAGTTTCCCTGTCTGTAATTTTCCCATTTAATTTAAATGGTTTCTGTACACTTGGGTGCAAGCAAAGTGGGTCATTGCAAAATGCCCATCTTTCCATCTTTGTGTTCCCAGTATATTCTCTGAGCAGGGATCATTCTGTGTCCAGTTTGCTTGTTGAGCTACCTGCTGTATACAAATAAACATACTTTTTTCCTCCCCCCTCTTTCTTTTTTGAGGCATTCTCAATCTTCTGCTCACAGTTCAACAACAGCCCCCTGCACAACCTCCCAGTTCATACAAATGGAGCGACACTACCAAGAAATGACCTGTCTGGCAGAAGCTGACCTGGCTGACAGGCACTTGTTCAACCTACTTCCACCTATAATCTCACAGGCAGAATGTGATTCAGAGGTAGATCTGGCAAGAAGTGAAGGAAATCAAGTGAAAATAAGGCAAAGTAACTCAGAAGGATATCCCATGAAAATGGAAGAGCAAAACCAGCCC
Organism: Dromococcyx pavoninus; assembly: GCA_033558185.1. Classification (NCBI taxonomy): domain Eukaryota; kingdom Metazoa; phylum Chordata; class Aves; order Cuculiformes; family Neomorphidae; genus Dromococcyx; species Dromococcyx pavoninus. The sequence goes on along the minus strand of JAUMJL010000666.1, from coordinate 43,521 downwards.
AAAGTCAACAAAAAGGTGAGCAAATAGATGTGGATTGGATATTTTTTTCTTAATAATCCAAAGATCTTCACAAAAAGAAAAAGAATGGGGACTGGGAAACATTTCATAGTTAGAGAGAGTTCACCTACACACACTGGCTTCCCCAGGGCATTAAAAACTAAGGAAGAAAGTGGAAACAGACACTAAAATCATTTTAGTCTAAAAGGCAAGGCAGTTCCCCACCACTTCTCCCTGGGTCACTTTCAGTCTTGATTAGCTCTAAGAACACAGAGAGCAGTGTTTGTGCTTTAAGTTATCCAGTGATAAAATGATTTAGAATAAAGCTGTTTGTATAAAGCAGCAGGTAGCCAGGCTTCAGATCTGAGCAGACCATTATCCTGGTCATGCTCATTTGCTATCCAACTCAAATCTCTTGGTTTCCAAGGGAATCCAACTGCACAACAACAAACTTAGAGGATTTGTGAAGCTAATGGCATAAACATTATTACAGTCTCCCGATGATCCCATTTTGGTCCTTATTAAAACTTGGTTCTTTTTGTCTTTTCTGTATGTCCAGTTCCACGCTGTAAGCAGTTAACACAGAGCAGCATAAAGCTATCCCTGTGTGTCCATGACAAATTCAATGTTGAAGAAGTTAGCTCCAAATCTCAGGGCAGACAAACTAAGCTGGAATAATTACTCATGTGTTTCATCTCGGAGCAGTTTGTGTATTGCTGCTTGAGTGCCTCTAAGAAGAATTAGCTGGATTATGATGGTAACTGAAGGGCAGATTTCCTTGCCTTTCTGTTCCACTGTTCAGACTGTTGTTTCTGTCCTCTATTTCCAGTAGCTTTCTCACCCTTTGTATGTGAGAAATAACAGAGAATGAGACTGTTTTTGTCTCTCAGAAAAATCCAGCTTTCCCCAATAAACTCATGCAATCATACTCATCTCATGAAGTGAGAAACCCCTGGTTTTATTGCATACAGCTAAATGATTAACCCTTCAGAGTCCCTTAAATTGGGAAGTGTAAATATATCACGAGAGAATAGGGATAACTGACAGAAAGAAACATCAAACAGAAAATTCAGTGCATAGAATTAGTTTAACTTGAACGTGTCCTTTGAAGAAATGCACATTTTATTTGCATAGTGAAATGTCTTGGTGTGTCTGCATTACTCTGTGATTGAAATTACTGCAGAGCTGATCTTAATGAGTTTCCACTGACAAGTTTGTGAAACATAGTCCACTTGTAAAAAATAATTCTTAAAAGAGATTAAAAAGATTCTGGAAGCATTGGGGTCTTTATAGTAATGTCATGAAGTATTGAATTGGCATCACTCATCACTCATCTTGGGTTTTCCCTATGCACTGGAAAAGCTTTTGCCATGTGTTTTTCAACTGTCTGTGAACAATTTTCCATTGCAGTTTTGAGAACAAAGAAAGGCTATTGTTACTAATAATATTTGTCTAATCTTTTCACCACCAAACCCAGGTGCTTTTATCTGTTTCTTTTACAGCAGTTTTCTTGGATTTTCTTTCTAATAATGGTCAAATGGGTCACTTTAAGCTGTTTAAAAATAAAGCTCTCAAAAGATGATTTTTGACTGAGAAAGTATTAGCTTGTGATTTGGATGATTGGTAATTACCTGCCTAGATTCAAAGGAAATACAGTGTAATCTGACTTGTGCAAGTAACTCAATCTTTTGGGTTGGTTACAGTCCTTGAAATCAGACAAGCCAGAGGTAAGACTGAGACTGCAAGTTGAAGCCTGCTTATCTTGGGTGTCCACTGCAAGACTTGCTTTGATTGTTGCTCTCCATGAAGTTATATAAAGGAAGATCTGTCACTGCTGTTTGTTTTTCAGCCATGTAGCTCAAAAGCCTACATCAATCTGAACGTGAAGCTTGGAGGCCTTGGACCTGACTATGAAGCAATTAAAGAGAAGGTAACTAGTCCCTATTACATAATGCTTTTCAGCTGTACAAAGTGAACTTAAGCACGGTCTGGCAGCAGCTCTAAGGTGCTGCAGACTCCACCCTGTGTGCTCTGAAACCCTTTTAATCTGAAAATAGGTGATCTTTATGGCATTCTTTATATAAACGTTGTAGGACAGCAGGGAACAAAAATAATAAAGTGATCCTCCCTTTGGAGTCCTTCATGGAAAAGCCCTTTATTTTCTTCCTCCTTACAAATGAAAAAGATTAGAGATCTGAAGTTGGAATGGGCAGAGTGGTGCCCGGCCCAGGACTCTGTGTGGTTTTAACATGATCATAAAGCTGCTGGACCACTGGGGCATCACAGCATGGAAAGGGAATCATTGATGTTGGCTGAGAACAGGGCCAAGGTAGAGCAAACTGCTGGATTTGAGCATAATGAATCACTGGAAATATAGACAGAATATCAGTTAAATAAATGAAGCAGGTCATTCAGGGCCTTAAGTAAGCACAGAGGTTTCAAAAGTCGTTGCAGAAGGTGATAGAAATGAGCTCAGCCATTTTAGAACTGAACAGATATATTGGAACACTCTGAATAAGGAAGCATCTGTCGCCTTTCTGTTGAGCTCTGTCCTCAATACAGTCCAAGAAAAAGCTCTTAAAACTGAAGAGTGACTTTAAAAGCCATGCCATTTATCAGGATTTCCTGTTGTGTTCTGCTGAGGAATGATCAATAGCATAGCCAGGTTAAACAGCAACAGAGGTGTAAATGGAAGACTCCAGTGGGAAGAGTTTCATTGATGGATCCACTTAGACATTTAATTAACCATACACTATTTTTCTGCTGTCAGAAAGAGAAGTTAAAGAAACAAAAGGAATATGCAAAGCAAATCAAGGAACACAATATGAAAAACATTGCATCAGTTCAGAGGTTGCCTGCAAAACCCCAGGTCATGTCTTTGGTGTCAAGACAGAAGGTAAGAACAGAGTCCCTTTAGAATGCACGAAGGGAGAGATTCTGGACTTTGCATAAAGGAAAAGAAAAGCATCAATTTACCTGACAGTAGGCTAAAATAGTTGCTCAATTTTGATTTTCCTTTTTAGAGCTCTAGGGACTTCTTCTCTCATGGGATCCTGGCAAGTGCTTATCTGTGCATCTGTTCTGTTAGGGCTGGAGATGTGTTGCTGATGTCTTTGCCAACGGCAGAGCTCAGTCCTTGCACCTGCCTTGCTCTTGATGAGGGTGTACCAAGTGGAAACAGAGCAGTACTCCAGCCAGGCTACCAGCACTCAGCTTGGCTTAAACAGCTCGTGGTGTTTTCCTCGGAATAAAGGAGAGTGGAACCCTCCTAGAAAGTGCAGCACATGCTCTCCTTCACATCAGTAGCAGAGGCCACACAACTGCAGAGTGCACTCTTCTAATGGACCACAGATATCCTCTTGTTAGTCTATTATCCACCTGCCTGTCAGTCTCACTCACAAACTCTTTTCACTTCAGTTGCATAGCTACAGTAATTGCTCTTATTTTTCAAGCCCATACAACATTACTTTAGCCTTCACCGGCCTTCAGAAATAGCCCAAATGAGCAACAACTGACTGCATGACCGTGGCATACATAAACAAACAAAGGGAGCACCTTTTCCCTCTTGCAGGAAGTAATAAAGCTCTGGAAATAGCTTGTGTTTTATCCAACCAGTTCTGCAGGAGCTCACCTGCCTGGTGCTGAAAGCACCCTAACAGGTATTTCTCCAAGGTGATGAATGCTAACTGCATACTTCAGGAAAAGTTTGGGGGTTTAATATCAGTTGAATTCCTTAGTTACCTGCCTTCCTTTCCAAACCTCACATAAACCACAGAGAGATGAAACTTCTTTCTGTGGATGTCATGAGGGCTTTAGATTCCTTCAGAAGACTTCCCAGATGCTCTTCTGCCAAGAACGTGAGATAATGCGACTTCCACTCGAGACATACAGGTGTTTCCAAATATATGTGACAAACACAGACACCAAGAAGTGGCCCAGGTTACTCCAGGGAGCTCTGTGGTACTGTTTCCACTCCCTCTGCAAGACAGCATTCCGGGTTCCACGCGTCATTCCCTACTGTTTGACACCCCTACAGGTATCTGCTTTGCATTCCTCTCAGCATGGCCCTGCTTGGTGTCACTGAGATCCAGAGCAACAGCTTGAGTATTCCTGTCTTTCATTTTGATAGTTAAACCTGTCATACAAGAGAAACTAAGCCCTGTTGAACAGAACTTACATCCTACTTTGTAGTCTTTACCTGCTTCTCCCATTCACCCATGAAAGTTTACCTGCATTCTGCTGCAGAAATACATACTTGGAAAAGCACCTGATAAAAGGAAGCACTCAGCCAATGTGGGAAGTACAGTTCTTCAGGATATGCTGTCCGTGTCAGTATCCCATTACTGCCCTCCTTTCCCTCTATTTCATGGCATATTTGCTCACATCTACAAGTTCAGAATGTCTGAAGTAGAGAAGAACTGGAATGGTGGTTTGTCTCGTGCTGCTGTAGAGTGTGTGTGGGTCCTGCACAGGACTGGTAAAGAGATTCCCAGTCACAGTGGAGCATGCATGGTTCTAATAGAACTCTGGGAACTCTGGGAGAGGCAGTGCTTTGTTCTACTCTGAAACAGATACCTGTTAGAGTTGGCATGTCTAATGCCATCCTCACTTGTTTAGAAATCATTTCTTCTGCAAAACTGTGTCAGCTTTGAATAACCAAAAAACAATTTGGCAAGGACTTCTGTTAATCAGGTTCCAGACAACTTAAATCAATTACCTAAGTTTCACAACTTGTTTTAACATTTTAGGCCATTCAATACATCAGCTCCTTAGAATTTGTCCTAGCAGCACTCAGTTTCCATCCTGGTTATATTAAGCTGCAGAACTCCCTGCTGTGAGATTCAACTGAGAACAAGAGCTTAATGAAACTGGAAAAGAAACAAAAAAAAAGATGTTGATAAATTTAATGCACTCCTGTTGCTTTTTCTTCTTTAAAGATAAAACATTGCTTCAGTATTTAAGGTGGCCTCCAGAGTTAAGTGTCAAATCTCCTTGAGGTGATTTATTTTGCCCACTGCAGAGGTTTCCTGAAGCACCAGGTGCTGACCACGGTCAGACACAAGGTCAGCAATCAGGAAAACTATTAATTTGACTCAACATAGAAAGACCTGCATTTTGTTGGAAATATTGATCAGGTTCTCTCTTAATCAGTTACCCCAATTTTTGTGGTTTTAGGCACTGCAATATGCTAAAAATATTCCTAGACCAAAGACTTTCACGACAAGACAATCAGAGGAAGAGGTGAAAGAGGAAAGAATTCCGCCACGGACTTTAAATGGAGACAGTTTACCTCAAATTACATCCTTGGAAACTTTGCAAAACAGACATGAGAAGGAGAAGGAAATTGTAGCTGCTTTCAGAACCTTGCATATCTTATAAGTATTTTGAAATTACCAGGGATATCTTCAAGGCAAAAATATTTGAACTTTTTATTTATGAGCTGCGACCGCCACGTATTTTTTTACCATTCCATTCAAATACAAATGGCTTAAGTTTAATCACTCTCACATTTTAGATTCAGTTCTCCTACACCTAATTTAAAAAATGTAAACAGTTGCATTTGTCTCATTTTAAATATGGTCATCTCTGGGTTTGTTTCTCTTTGAAATCAACTGATCCAGCAGTTGTGCCTTTCAGACTACTCAGTGCCATTTGCTGATCTTAATACCAGCAGTGTTTCTCTTTCTGAAATACAGAGGAGACTTTGGAAGACTCCAGAAATAAAGCCAAAAATAATCCATTGATGGCAAGAGAGAGAACAAAAATTGGCACCAAACATAGCTGTTGGTAATGATACAATACTAATTAGTCAACATTACTCTGTTATCTTTAAGTGAATAGTTATCACATCAAGACCAAAATTTTGGAGCTTCATCTGGGACAAGAGCATGTACTGGCTGATCATGCAGACAGTCTGTCATTAGCCAGAAGCAGTTGGAAAATATATTAAGGAACTAAGGATAATTGAGAGCTCCATGTTTGAGAGGAAAGGGCTTTTAACAGATTAAATCTACAAAAATAACAACAAACACATTGGTTTCTTATGATGTTTCCATTTCTTTAATTTAGTAGATTGTGAATTAAGTCAATCTGTGAAATGTAATAAGAACAAACAGCAAAGGAATTCTGAAGAAAACACACTAAAATCTCTTAGAAAAAAAAAAAGAAAACCAACTTTGTGATTATGCATAAATGCTTTATCCAGTGTATTAGGTCCCAGAATCATAGGATGGCCTGAGTTGGAAGAGACCCACAAGGACCATCCAGTCCAACTCCTGTCCCTGCACAGCACAACCCCAACATTCACACCGTGACTGAGAGCCTTGGCCAGATGCTTGGGGAATATTGTCAGGCTGTGACTGCTTCCCTGGGGAGCTGTTCCAGGGCTCCACCACCCTCTGGGGGAAGAACCTTCTCCTAATGTCCAACCTATCCCTCCCCTGGCACATCTTCCTGCCATTCCCTTGGGTCCTGTCATTGGTCACCAGAGAGAAGAGCTCAGTGCCTGCTCCTCCTCCTCCCCTTGTGAGGAAGCTGCAGACCACAATGAGTTCTCTCCTCAGTCTCCTCCAGGCTCCATATTTGTATGGGAGGAGAGAGAGAATTAGTTTTTGGGAAAAAAGAAGTGTTCAAATCTCCTGGAAGGAGGCTGACATGGAAAGGTAAGGTGGGGGAATGAAAGAGAGAAGGTCTTTGAAATGCCTTTCTTAGAAATTTGTAAGGCTCAACGCATTTCTGGGTTAACATTTCCTTGGCTGGGGGTCTCACAGGAAAGACAATTTTCCAGCAGGTGTACAGTGAAGCCAGACCATTGCAAGTGTAGGGAAGTCCTACACCTTCCATTTGCTAGAGTCCTGGATGAGTTTGGCCTGGATCCTCCAGTCCTCTTCAAAGTGGGCCGGTCGCTGAAATACAGCCTGCAGGATCTCCAGTCAATCTCCCGACCTGATATGGGAAATATTGACCACCATACTGCATCCTTCCATCGTGGAAAAGGGACTTGGGCCTTTCTTTAAAGCCCTCCTGACCCACCTGAGGGATGGGAAGCTCTCCACCCTGTCGATTGCTTCCCACCACACACGCTGGATTGGAATGTTGGCCTTTGCAGGCAGAAGTTTGTGATGTACACAAGCTGGGGGGGAAACGAGGTGCAAGGAGTGTCTCCAGCATGGGGAGTGTGGGTCAGGTTGCACGGGAAGTGTTTTGCCTATCAGAGTGCAGCAGTGGACATCTTCAAACTGCTGCTGCTTCTGGAACAGGACCATCCTCTGCCCCAGCCTCCTTTCTCCTCACCTTCAGGAGCCACCTTTGGCCCCTCTTTGTAGCCAGTGCACAATCCATGGAGCTTGGCCGGGTGAATGTTTCCATCCTCTGCCTGTTGCCACTTTTTCTACTTTTATTTTTAGACCAAATGGTAACACTTTGAAGCATTTCTGATTAGGGAACCTCAACTTGTTGTTTCTGCTTAAAAGTGATAATCCCCCCTTAATACAAACCTCAAGTACCTATTTTAATGAAACCTTCAGATGAATATCAAAGAGCTATTTACTCGTATCTAATATTTTAATTAGATTATATTCTCAATTTAACCCATTAAACCCCCTTTGATGATCTCCATGTTTAGTGTTTAGCCCCAGATGCTGGAGGTAATGAATATTGGACCTTTGATTTAATGAGAACTTCTGCCTTTCCAGCCTGACTCCCTTTGTATCCCCCTTTTTTTATTTTCCGAGCTATAGAATTCAGTTAATTGAAGAAGTCTCTTACCACCACACATTAAGGAACCTAAATTAGCATCCCTTTTCTGATTAGAAAATGCAAGCAGACATTTTCTCTTTGATCTGAGGATTGAGTTGAAGTAGGCAACAGCCCCCTGAAAATGAGCTGATGGCCTTATTATTTGCCCGACATGCAGATGCGTCCATGTGGTGCAAAATGCTTAATGTCTTAATTGATCACCTTCCTCCTTATCTCTCCTCCTGCTGCCTTTTAGAGCTCCTGTAAATTAGGGTGATATTTCTGGGTGGGTGCTGTGCTTCATTTGGGGATTTTTTTCTACTAAAACAATGATCTTTTAGGACATAATTAAATATTAATCCCATGCTAAACTAGAAGCCGTGCTTACTTATATGATGCTGGATTGGGGGGGATATAAGAACACTGATCCTGATCATCTCACAATCCATTTGGAAAGGACTCTTGGGTTTTGTATCCTCTCCCAGAAAAAGACATTATTTGCAGTGTATGTGGAAAGGAAATCTTTTGATCTGCCTCGATACTAATGCAGATTTTTCATGCACCTAAGAGATAGGGTGGCACAAAAAGGGACCATACAAGTAAATGATGAGAATCCATCTGCTTAAAAGCAAAGGCCAAAACTTAATGTCTTAAAAATTAGGAAGGCAAGTAATTTAAATAAGAAATAGGTGGTGAATTTTCCATTAAGTATTCGGGGTGAGGTGGAGCTGGAACCTGCCTGCCTAGTGCCATGGCTCCAGCAGAGCTATTGGGAGCACAGCTGCCTCACAGGGGCAGAAAAGGATTTGTGTGCAGCACCCAAGAGAACTTCTCAGCATCTCCTTGGTGGGCCCTGTCCAGTGCCATCGTTTCCTAATACTTTAAATTCAGGTAGAGCAGAAGCTAAAACCACTCTCAGTGGTCAAAGACCCGGGATGAGCTCTACTCAGGAGCAGCCCTGCTGCAGTAACATCACCATCAGGTTTCTTTGGAAGACAGACACTTGGTTTCCCACCACCACCTCACAAAGGTACAAACAGCTGGTGCTGACACCAAGAAACCCATACTGGTTTCACAGTTAAAAACATCAAATAAGGCAGAACCTTAAAGCCATGTTACACCTTTACATCCCTGAATAAAAGCTATCAGATATGAGGACTGTAAACCAGGTGAGATTAGGTCTAACTCCTGCAGTGATTGAATGCTTCAAGTAGACACAAGCAAGAGATAGTGTCCAAACTACCCACAAGCCAAGAATTTGATCATTATCATTTCCCATTAGGGACCAATTCTAATATAAATTATAACAGCACAAAGACTGCCTTTTTTTAATTATTATTATTTTTTGTGTTGCCCAAACCTGGTGTTCTCTGCATGAGAACAAGTGGGTGTGTAAAGAAAGAACCAACGTGGTGTGAGGAAGAGCTCTAGGTGCACAAAACCACGGGGATGGGTGCAGGCAGTGAGTCTCCACTGGTGGCATCTGGTGAGGGTGAGGCAAAGCAGCTTGTGTTACAGAAGAGCCTGCTTTGAACAGCAGTGATGCTGAGCCAAACACCTGGCTAGAGCAGATGCTGGAGAAGCATCCAGCAGCTGCAGGTAATACCACCTTTTCTGTGTATTGCAGGAGCAGTTAAGGGTTTGTTCCAGCAGTCACAGCAAAGCCAACGAGGTACACGACAGGAAAAAGTCAGCAAATCTCATTGAATAAGGCAAGACCTGGGAATACAAACCTCATTTTGCTTATTCTAAGAGAAAAAAAGATCTGAAACAAATGAAAAAATGCCTCCCCAGCCCTATCCCCAGGCCCATCTCCTCTCTCTAAACACACGATAACCTCTTCCCAAAAGCTTACCCTGACCATTCCAAAGCTGCAGCGGGGAAGGAGCTGGCTGGGGAGGGAGGGGGTGTCTCAGGTAGCATCTGTTTCCTTCCTCTGTCTCCATCTCGGGTGGTTTTGCCCTTGTTTGAACCAAAGTTTCTGGAATAAGCACTCTGCTCCCAAAGCCTGTGTCACGTGCCAGGCTCAGTGCGCACCGCTGTGGTGTCTGGGATGGGTGGGGACCTGCTGCCTGGTTCCCATTCCACGTGTATTTGTCACTGAGGTTGTTCAACCATCCCCGACTTTGGTTCTAAACAAGGTTTCCATTTTAAATGTTAACCTAAACACCACAGAGAGGTGAAGACAGGTGGATAATAGTGGATTTAATCTGATTTTATTTCATTGATCAGCATAAAGACTTTGTGAACAAGAATGTCCCTGTGGTGGCAGAGGAGAGGCAGCAGAGACTGAGTGTTGTTTGATTCATCTTCTGCCCCTTCCTCCTAGCCCTGGCATGTCCTCAAGGTGATAATGATGGTGGCAGGAGGGGGAACAGGCTCTTTGTACCCAGAGAAACCGTGACACCTGGCTGCTCAAGGGCTGCCACAAACACGGGGGCTGAGGTGAGGGTACACGTGGGTGTTGGCTGTCCTGACCATCACCTACTGCACTGTCTGGGCCACAGTAAAGGTCCTGTGCTGCAGAGCCCATTCCTGAACACACACCCAGTACCTGCACCTGCACCCCAGGACCCTTCCCTCCCTCGAGAACCACCATCAGACTACAAATATCACCAGCCCATGGTTGTGCAAAATCTTTTCAGTGATGACATCTTTAGGTTTGCTCCTGGTAGTCTCTCTCACTAAATACTTTGCTGCCCAATGCTATTACCAAAAGCAAATCCACCTGAGTGATGGATGTGAAGCCCCTGACCTCCCACAGCAGGGTAAGCTTGGTCAAGCCAGCTCCAAGACAGGCATTTGTACTGTTCCACACGCTGCCCAGCGCCAGGAACAGCAGTAGTGGACAAGGGCAGAAAGAAATTATCACATAAATATCACGATGGAGCCTCTCTTTTGTATAATTCCACTTTTAATAATTCCTAGTGAAATGCACTCTCAGGGAGAGGCTGACAACCAGCAAAACCAACAAAATACTCAATAGGCAACTCAGTACAGACACAGATGAACGACAGCACCGAATTGAAAGGTTTTTGAGATGCTTTCCATCACCTCCCTGCCTACAGCTGGGCAGGGGTTGCAAGGAGAAGCTGGGAGAAGGGTTTCCAGCCAGCGACATGGCAAGGCAAAATGACCTGTGCTTGGCTCTCTGCTGTGCTTCAGATCACACCGAGGCTTTAGGAGGAATTCAGTTGGTTTATCTCCTAAATTATAATTTTTAGGGAGGACGTTGTGGCAAAATTAGTTGATGAAAATTATTGTCCTGGAAGTATTCATAAACTCCATGTAAAAGCCATTTTCTGGGCAGATTTTTGGGTATTCCTCCCCACCCCCCGTGTGATCTTTATTGTTTTAAGTGTAAAAAACATAAAGGGAAACCCACAAAAAAGCAGCAAACGTACACGTTTCAATCATCTGTATTTCATATATTAAACAGGGACACATTTTCCCTCACAAAATCACATGTCCCATCATCCAAAATGCCCTGAAAGCGCTAACGACACCGGACAACGGAATTAATTTCCCGTTAAAAAATAAATCAAGGGAAAATAAACCTCAAAAAATTAAGTAACCTAACGAGACACCGACATGCCACCGGGTTGCTGGTGTTGCACACACGGCAGCTCAGCCAGCACAGCCGGGTTTTCCCTCCCCTGGAGATGCAGAGCATTTACTACCCCAGGAAAAAACTAAATTAAAAAAATTAAGAATTTACCTGGAAATTAAAACCGTTTCCCTGGCAGGAGGATAAAGGCAAAGCGAGCACGGGCGGTGACTGCTCTATCTGGCTGCAACACGGAGCTCGGATGCAAGCGGAGAGGAAACGGGAGCCAAACGTGGGAACAGCTCTGGGGCTCTTTGAGAGGAAAACAAAAAAGTATCTGGAAGGTGATTCCCACCTGGAAGCCGTTAAGGAATCCGGCTACCGCTGCAGGTGGTTCTCCAAGCTGTAGAAAAATCGCTTTTGCTCGCCTTTGCTCCGAGCAGCCCTGGCAGGATCGAGTTATTCCTGATGCTCCCCCTCACATCGGAATTAAATAAACGGTAATTTTGATCTCACCCGTTTCTTCGGAGGGCGTTTCTACAATTTTTTTTATATATATGTATTTGGAGTACATGCGTGTCCTGGAAGCTCTGCCAGCCCTCCCGCACTACGGAGGGACCCAGCTCGCCCGGGCAAGGGGAGAGCAGCGAGGTTTTGGGGACTCGGGGTGAGGGATGCTGTGCCTGCCGCCCCAGGGACCGGCAACATGCTGGCACGGGCATCCGGTTGTGTTAAAATCGAGGGAGAAAGGAGAACAAGTCCGATATTTCGAAAGGGAAACTTAAAGGAAACTCGCCTTGGTTTGCTCTCCCTCCTCAGGTTTTCAGGCGAAGCTCAGGCTCGGGGTGATGCTGCCCTTCTCCCACCGGGGAGGGAGCTCCCCCCTTCCAGCACCGTGTCCCCCCCTTCCCTCTGGGCTCCTGCACTGCTCAAGGTTGGGGAGGCAGGAGGCAAAGCCGCGGCTGAGCACCGGCTCTTAGAGACGATGGGGACCAGGGCAAAGGTCCCCCTCCTCCAGGATATCCACCTCGTCCTCGGGGTCCTGGAGGATGAAGGGGCCCTTGCGGGGCTCAGAGCCCGCCGCCTCTGGCAGCTCGGGCTCCGGGGAGCTCTGCTCCCGGCTCTCCTCGCCGCCTGGATGTTTGGGATCGTCCTGGGTTTTCCGCAGCTGCTTTTTGTGCTTCATTCGACGGTTCTGGAACCAGGTTTTCACCTGTGAAGAGAGGGGAGGAAAAAAGAAAAGGGAGGAAAAGAGTAATAAAAATTAAAAAGCGAAGGTGGGGATGCTGGGTGGGATGGAGATGGGTGAGGATGCTGTGCGGGATACGGGGTGGAGATGGGTGAGGATGCTGTGCGGGATACGGGGTAGAGATGGGTGAGGATACTGTGCGGGATGTGGGATGGGAATGCTTGCGTGGGATACGAGTTGGGATTGCTGCGTGTGATACGGGATGGGGACGGGTAGGGATGCTGCGTGGGAAAAGAAGTGCGGATGCTGCATGGTATACGGGATGGGAATATTGGCGCGGGATGCAGTGCCAGACCCCGTCCCGGCGGGGCGGTGCCAGTCCCCGGTACCTGGGTCTCGGAGAGGCTGAGGGCCGTGGCCAGCTCCACCCGTTCGGGTGTGGAGAGATAACGCTGGATCTCAAACCTCTTCTCCAGGCCAGAGAGCTGCGAGTCGGAGAAAACGGTGCGGGCTTTGCGGCGGCGGCAATGCTTCCCGGGCAGCTCGGCGTGAGCGTGATGCTGGAAAAGGGCTGGCACCGGCACTCCTGGGGGGACACACGGCGGGTGGGCTCTCCCCCTGCCTCCCTATTTTTTTTTCTTATTGTATTTTTCCGTTTATTTCGTTTCTGAGACCATTTTATTGGTTTGGGGGTCCTGTTGCTTTGCGAAGCGCTCCTTTCCCACCGCCGCAGCGGGGAACCTCCACCCTTCTGGCAATTAAACCACAACGAAATGGATGTGGGAAAACCAGGAGAGCTCTGGAAAAGGCTGGGAGGAGAGTGAACGGTCCTCCACGGCCGCGCCGGAACACAACTTGGGCTGCCCGGTGGGAAACTTCGGTTTCCTTCCAAGAGCAAGGAGCCCGAGAAGGGCTGAGCGGGGATCCCTGCTCTCAGAGGAGAGGCTGAGCCTCTCCCGACCCTGGGGAGCGAGGCTGGAGCATCCCAGCAGTGCTGCTGGACGAGGAAAAGCGAAGCCCAGACACCGCCTGGGGGGGACAACGCAAGGAAAAAATATGTTATCTGTCCAAAATTAAAAATAACTCTAAAAATATAAAAATTAAAGGCAAAGACAGGGAGAGGGAAACTCCCTAGATCTCGGGCAAGCGAGTGAATGACAAGATGCGGAGCAGTGGGCTCCTTTTCCCCCATAACGAAACTGGGGAGATGCAGCCACGATTTGGATGAAGGATGCAGAAGGGTTCCCATCGCCCCAAAGGAGAGCGTCCCGTTCCTGGCCCCATCCAAGTCCCTACCCAAGTTCCCACCTCGACGCCAGCCGAAGTGTCCTGCACTTACCCGAGGTGGTGAGAAAGTAGGGATGGTGATGGTGCTCCGGCTTGTGCAGAGCAGGGTGCGGGTGAGGCGCCAGGAGGGTCGGGGTTGGCATCAGGGGGTACCCATAGTCCAAGAGGGGGACGCGAGACGCCAAGGAGCCTGGAAAATGCTCGGGGGGCACCTCCCGCAAGGGTTTGGGCTTGTGCAGGAGAATATCCTCGATGAAGAAGGAGGTGGGCCTGGGCGCAGAGACGGAGTGCACGGGCGAGGTGAAGTTGAGGTTCATTTCGGTTGTCCCCGCCTCGGGCAGCGAGGAAGGGAGTGAGCCGGGCTGAGCGCTGGAGAGATAATAAATAAAAATAATGCTGACAGGTAAAAAACAATTTAAGAAAAAACGCGGAACAAAAGTAAATAGTAATAATTTGAAAAAAAAAATATCCTCCCAGTCAGAAATAATCGGGAAGGGCCGGGGCTGCGAGGCGGGTGGGCTGGGAGCTGCACGCCTTTGAGGCGCGGTGGGAAGGGGGGTGCGGAGAGAGCCAATGGCGAGGGGCGGGCGGGGGGACGGGCCCGCGGGCCACCAAAAGCCCCGCCGTGGCGAGGAGTGGGCGCGGAGGAGCCGCGCAGCATCTCCCGTGCAGCATCCCCTTGCTCAGCATCCCTTATCTCTGGTCCCAGCCCAACTCCTGGTCCCGGCGGTGGCATTGAGGCATTTTCCCCAATATAACTGTTTTCTCTTGTTTTCTTTAAAGCAAAAAACTTCAGGAAAAAAACAATTCCCGACCTGTCCCACGCTCTGCTCCCAACTTATCCCCCTGCATCAGCTCCTGCCTTTAAACTCATTTGGGGTTTTGTTCCCATCCATCCCCCACTCAGTGTTGTGCCAACACTTCTTTTTATTATTTTTCTTGCTCTTTCCTCAGTTTGTCTGTTTTTTTTTTCCCCTCCCCTAATCTGTACCATTCATTTCCCCGGAGTCAATTTGCTAAAATGAGGGTGATACACCACATCATAGTCGAGATAATTTCGGCTCGCATCTCAGAAAATTGCTCTAATTATTGATGTTAAACTCAGGGAAATTAAAAGAAGGCACTTCTCCTTCATCTCCGGATTTTAAGCTCTAATTTGTTGAAATCGAGTTGTCATCACAATTCCAATCACTACCGTTAATAGTAAAAGTGTTCTAATAGAGCCAGAATTCGCGCAACCCATGCTATTAGATAATTAAGAAAGATGTTAGAAAGGCAAGTGCTAATCCTTGGGCACACGGACAGCGTTTCCATCTGATCCAGCAGGTAGAACAAATTAATTACCAGAATCAATTAGTCCTAAAAGTACAGTTCTCAGGGAAGTGTAAGCCATGCCTTCCATATGGATGAGCTGGTAAATGGTAAATAGATGAGGAAACAAACCTTTAAAAGAATAGAAATGGCCCTCGCCCGATGTTAATGAACCTGGAACTCGGCTCCAGTTTTCCAGCGGTGCTGTCGCTTCTCCACGGTCACGCGTGGGCGAGGGGACAGCTTTTAAAATACAGATGTGGCTCTTTCATCACTTCCACCAGGACAAAACTCGGGGAGGTGGGGGGACACCAGAAAACTCCCTGTTTCGCCGGGAAAATCCAGGGGAGCGTTTTTCTCTGCATATTCAGACACACAGAGTTTGTTTTACACCTGCAGTGCTCATCCGTGGGCAGACACCGCTGCTTTCACCGCGCATTTAAGAGACATATATATATATATGGATATGGATGTATACATGAATGGAGTATGGATGTGGATGAGGATGTGAGGAGCACTTTGGGATGTGCAGGGCTGGGGGAAAGGCTCCTTTCCCACTGCTGCTGGCAAAACTCCCTCTTTTTTTCTCCAGGAAAATAATAATAAAATAATAATAAAATAATAATAATAATAATAATAATAATAATAATAATAATAATAATAATAATAATAATAATAATAATAATAATAATAAAAATTCTGTTGCAGCATCCCCTCCTGAAACACCCATTTCAGCATCAGCCCAGGATTTTGGCTGGGGGTTTAAGAATCCAACAGGCTAACAACTTTCTCCGAGGAGCAAATGAGTTAGCGAATGAATTAACAGTGATGAAACGGGTCTAATGCTCGGCTTGTTAACGGAGGGAGCGCAGCCAGGGGCGTGTAAGCCGCTTGACTGGCCATTTCATCAGCTGGGATTGCTGCTCCGGGAGGACCGGGGTTTTACTCAGCACGGGAGGGGGTGTACATGTGTATATTTAAAGCAGATCTGAAGGATTAAAGATGTGTTCCTTCAGCCAGATTGGGTCATAGCTGTAGGGCTCAGGGAAGAGCTTGCTTGAGCCACATCCAGAGGGGCTGCTTTGGGGGTCCCTCTTTGGGGGGGGGGGCGATGGGGCTACTGTCTGGGGGTTTCCTTGCAGTGGTGGCAGCAAAACCCAAACCCAAAGCGAGCAGTGACATTTCAGACACCACAGCCTCTCCTTGAGGCTGTTTCAAGGGCAAGAAGTGGAGGGGGTAATACCAACCCCCCCCCCCCCCATCTGTGAAGTCCCCTGGATGGAAGGTAGACCCTGGAAAGGTAGAGAGACATCTGCTCTGCCATCCTCACACCCAGGGATATTAAATTTAAGATTTCATGGCTTTTTTGGACAAGAATAGGGTGTCTGGTGCTTCCCACCATCACTGCTGGGAGGGTGGCTCTTTGCCCCACAAGCTTGTTACCTGATTTCCCCCCTTTTGGCCCTCTTCTGCAGATCCCCACAGTGATGGGGGTCCAGCAGTGTGGATCTGACCCCAGGACCCCCAAACATTCCCAGCCCTGGCTGTGCCCCTGTCCCTCTCCAAGGAGCAGCCCCCGGATCACAGATGAACCTTTTTTTTCCCCTGGCTGACCAGACATATCCAACAGATATTTCCTGTGTATTTTTGCTTACATACGCAATTCCATTTGCTGCCAAATGCACAGGTGAGTCAGGTTTCCAAAGAGACCTTCTGTGGTCTCCTCCCAATGGAGTAGGGTCTCCTGTTGATGTGGTCCCACAGCTTTTTCCCCAAATTTGGCAGAAATTGCCCCAAACGTGGGCAGAAGCTGAAAGCTGAGGTCTTGCTGGGCTGAGGGACACATCTAGTAGAGAAAACAAGGGGGAATGAGGTCAGTGCAAGGTAAGAAGAAGCAACAGGTTTGGCTGATTTACTCATTGTGTGTTTCCCTTCCTATGTGAGGGGGGACCAGAACTGCCCCTTGAGGCCTCTCTCTCGCATCTTCCCCTGAACACCTTGAGGGACCGTGTAACATCTCAGCCTGCAGCTCCAAATGATTCCAGCCTCCTCCAGATGCAGACACTTGTGACCCCAGGTTGCCAAGCTACTGTGGGCTTTATTCATTGTTTCTTCAATAAAAATAAAAGGATTTGTACAGGCTCAGAGTGCTTTATAAACTTTGCTGGTAGCAATGCACCTGTATCCACCCCCCCCCGTGTATGTACACACAGCCCCTTTCATGATTTAATAACACACGTGTGCTTTGCTTACACCAGTCATCATTACTTGGAGACTTAAGATCATTTGAAGGTTTTATGGGGAAATTTTGCCCAGAAAAACATAAATTCATTTAACTTAAAACCTAAGGGGTCACTTAAAAGGTTGGTGCAGCTATATTGATGTTAGTAGCTTTATTTGAGTGTGTTGCATTAGGGATAAATTTGGTGCAGTTTAAAAATACATGCACTTACCTTCCTGTGGCTCTTGAAGATGTAGCTTGGGAGCCCAGCCTTTTCATGCCTTTCAAGAAAAATCCACTCAAAAAGGAAGGGTTAAATTAAAACCAGACAGCCTTGATAGGATCAAAATGGGAGCCTGGATGCAGGAAAGAGGTCTGAAGAGCTCGGGTTGAGTAGCCACACACGTGACACAGAGAGAGGTCTTTTCAACATAAAGCATGGCTTAATGGAGAACGTTCCACGCTTGATGCTTCAGACAAAACCATTCCCTACCATGAAGGAGAGAACTTTCTCTGCCTGGAGACTCACTGGGTGCTGCTGGCAAGAGGGAAAAACACTTTCATATTTCACTGCCATCACTTTCCCCATCAACATCCCATCTGCCTTTGTCTACATCTACCCTTTCTCCACAGGTCTCCAAGACCTGGCACCCAGTCCTTCTTCCTACCACCCAAACTCATGGTGGAAAATCATGGCTCCCAGAGCCTAATGATGCTGTGTTCATGGCAAGAGAGATTTTTTAATTCATCTTCATTGATGTGACATAAGAGTGCAGTCAAAGGCAGTGGGGAGAAGCCCCTTCAGTACTAAGTTAGGTCTGCACTACACGTTTTTACTGGCCAGAGATAATGCCCCATCCCTGGAGGTGTTCATGGCCAAGTTGGATGGAGTCTTGAGCAGCCTGGTCTGGTGGGAAGTGTCTCTGCCCATGGCAGGGGTGTGGAACTGGATGATCTTTCAGATCCCTTCCAACCCAAACCATTCTATGATTCTATTCTATGATTCTATAATATTTTAATGTTGGCACCTTCTATCATGCCTTGGCACCAGCTCAAGTTTGAGAGGAGTTGTCTCAGGAGGCACAGTGCAAAGGACAGGGCTGATAGAGGGTGGGAAGGGATGTGTTGAAGTGTTACCTCCTTACCAGGGTTGATGGCAGCACCAGGAGAAGATCCAACCACTGTCACAGCTCTTAACTCTGCCACCTCTTTGCTTTTGCTGCCTCAAAACCACATCAACCCACAGCCCATGGACTGGCACCCTCCTTCGTTTGTAGCTGAGATAAGGAGAAGACAAAATGAGGAATAAAGAAGGAATAAGCTTTAATTTTACTGCAAGACAATAAACCCTCAGGTTAATAACAAGGTCTGTGAAGAGAATCACTGAATTCACCCACAAACATCATGGTAATTTCAGAACTGCAGTTCTAGGTAAAACACACAGGGAGGGATGGAAGAGTTGCTGATGTGTAGGGACCACATCAAGAAGGGACTGAGACAGGAAGGTATTTTTTATCACTACCAGTAATTGCAAGAAATTTGGTGAGAAGAAGGGATACAGCACCAATGATGGGGAAAAAACTGCTTCAGAGCATAAAAACTTAGACTGTAGCTTCCTTATGTGGCTTCCAAACCCAACTCTCTATGCAGGAGCACAGGGATTTCAATCCTAAATCCAGAATTTTGTCTCTGTATTGAGCATTTCCCTCATCACATCTGATATTGCTGAAGGTTTTCTGAAGGCAGGGCACTTACATAAAGTAAATGAAATGAAAATACTGACATTAACAGATTTGGTGTAAACTCTTCCCCTGACAGACTGACTCTTACCAACTAAGACCTAGGATTTTTTAATTATCTAATATTTTTCTTCAACTTCTGCACGATTCCGAAACACAGCAAGATTATTCCTTCTTTCTTTCTTTGAATGAGTCAGAAATTGGGAGGGAGGCTTAGAAGTTTCTCTGGGACCTATTTTCAATTACTCTTCATCTGCTTACATATCAATTCCTCCTCATCGTGTGACCAACCCATGGGCATTGCTTACTCCCTCAAGGCAAAGGTGATTATTTCACCCAGGACCATCTGTACTTTGGGATCTTGGCTAATCCTTTGCTCTCAAAAAAAATCCATTCTTGCTGCCATACTCACTGCTTTGCTGTCCCCTTCAACACATTAATACTTGTTTGTTTTCTTTCATTCCAGCTGTGTAACAATCACCTACACAACTCAATATTTTGATTCACTTTTTAGTGCTAATGACCCAGAAGCTCCCTTGTTTCCCTGATTTCATGATCTGTGAGCCTTGTACATCCTTGCTTTTAACCTTCAGGGCAGGATAATCCTCCTTTTCCCTTTCTTATCCATTCAACCTTTATTTTATTCCCATTGTTTTCCCACTTTCTTTGTGGTTTTCCTATAATTACTTGCCATATTCTTTCTGTAGCACCAGGCTCCTCATGAAAACCTCATATGCCCTTTCTCCTTAGGGGAATACTTTGAATATTGAATCCTGACTCTGACCTCAGACTGACGTAAATCAGAAGTAACAAATAAAAACCAAAGGAGTGTCTAAATCTAAATGACGCAAATACTTTGACTTTTTTCAGTTCCACTCTTTGCTTTCCAACTCTAAACTGTCTCATTTTGAAGCCTCAAAAATCAAAAGCATGCAAACGATGCACTCCAAGGTCAGAGGAAGCTATTGCACCCACCCAGCCCGACCTCCTGAGCCACACGAGCCAGAGTTTCATCCAGTAACACCTGTAGCAACGTCACAAAAAGCATCCAACCTGGGCAGCCTGTGGGAGAAGAACACTGGTTTTAGAACCCCTCAAATGCTGTTTACATAGGAAATACTTGTTTATAAATAGGGTGAATGAGCAGCTTTCTCTTCTCTCTAGATCCCTATCAAACCTCTCCATTCTTCTGTATTTATATTTTGACTGTGTTCACAAACTCTGCATTTGTAAATATGATTCAGCCTTCAGTTAAAACACCTACTAAAGAGTAGAGTTTATAAATCACTTAGCACAAGTCTCAGCATCCTGGCTTAATTTTTCCTCCTGCCTTAAATACACAAATTGTTTTATCATCCTATGCTGAGACAGAAACACAAATGTCCCATCTTCCACACACCTCCTGCACTGTGATGATCACAAACTGATGCTGTCTTAGCTGATCATTTCATTAAAAGAAAAGGAATCATTCTTTATTGCAAGACAATTAAACCTTTTTTCTTTCATGCTCCAAAAAGATTGCAAATCTAGTTGGACCCAGTTTGCAAAAAAAGGCAACCTTTTTGATGATCAAAGGAAGAGATTGGTTCCATTACTTGCATTAGTCAGACTTGGCTGTGCTGTGGCCTTCAGAATAAAGGGAGAAATGTACTTTAGAAAGATCTGAGTAACACACTTTACTCGAAACATTTTTGTATTATATTGCTTCTTGACTGTTTCAGCTTACTCTGTATCTGTGCACTTTATTTTAAGCACTCCAGAAGTGGATGACAGGTCTGGGGAAAAAAAAAAAGATAGAATCTAGCCAGCATTTCTCAAATGCATCTTCAAATAATGCCTTAAAACTGGAAATCACATTTGGAAATGGCATTTTGTACGTTTCCAAGGATGGGGTATTCAAATGGCGATAGGATGTAATATAATATTGTCTAATGTTAAAAAGCACTTCCTCATTTCTATCAATATTTTTAAATAGAAATGTTAAAATGGTCATCTGAAAGGAGTAATGATGCAGGCAGATGCTTAATGATAAATTATTAAGATAATATTTGCATGATTTTTCCATGCTTTAAAAAATAAACTCAATTTCTTTGGTTGTCAAGGTTTGATTTAGTCCTGCTATTCCTTGCTCTTTGTGATGTTTTATTTTATTATGATTTTTCTGCTAAAAAAAGAGGACATTTATACATCCCTCCCTGATTCTCCTCTTAGGTTTTGACAGAGCTCAGTTGAATGACTTGGACAATTAGCAGGCTCAAATATCCCCTTTCCCAAAATGTTTTCTAAATAAGAGGCTGAACAGGAGGCACAGCTTCATTATGGCAGGGCTGGAGGACCCACGCAGGCTCTGGTGTAGCAAGAGATGATGCACAAGGTATTGGCTGGTGGGAGGATGCTGGGGGTTTATAACACTTGGAGCAGCAGGTGAGAGAAATCTGAGTGACTAAAAACCTGGCCATGGTTTCTTACACTGGAAGAAACCCCTTCCAGTCAAACACAGGCACCTGATGCAGCAAACAGGATCCTGTTTGGGTTCCTGGGAAGAGCCAGAGTCCTCCAGGGATAAGGGATGTACAGCCAAGGCCTATTCAGGCAATGGGAGGGTGCTATAGGATCACCTTTAATTATTCATTAATTTCTATAGGTGCTTCCATGGGAAATGGTACCATCCTAATAAATGTAACTGGACTATGGGATCAGCTTTGCATCTTGTGTGCCTGGTAAAGAATTCTGTGTATGGGCTAAACACATTCCAAAGAACAAAAGGAATTATATGCTCCAGGTTTTTCAAGACTTCCCCAATTTGAAGACAAATCATTACATATGGAGTTTGGCTTATTTTTTTTTTGTGAACAGGAGGATTGTGATGGAAAACTTCCCAGCCTTAAAACCACAATGATTTCTTACTTATGGTACACACAAATCTTATTTTTTGGTCTTTATTTAGCTCCCCCCTAGCCAGTATCTTCAATAATGAGTTATGGGGGGGTCCTATTTCATAAATACATTTTTTCCTCCTCGAAGCCAACGTTAGAAATGATCAATGCAATGTAATCACCGGGCTCACCAATGCAAAGAGAATGTTTGTTTATTCTCTGCCAAATCTGCTTTTGTTTTCTTTTGACTTTGGGGGGGTGGGATCAAACCTTGGCAGTCGACAGCCCACAGCCATCTTTGCAAATTAGTTTGCCATTTGTTATTATACATGGAAAATTAAACCTAGATGCCCAACAGGTCAAGAGCCATAAGCTTGAATGAAGGAAAACAGCAGCACAATTATGGGAAACAACATATCATACAAACCATCCTCGATGCTAAGGGGGGGTTTTAGAATCTTTCAAGCTTGTGAAGCTTTCTAACAGGGTCCCAAATAAGAGACGTGTGGGTGGGCGCTTGTGTGTGCATTTCTGTCCAACTGAGATCAGTGCTTGAGCCTCAAAATAAGGACAAAAAAAGGAGAATTTTCCAGTTTGTATCCTCTGGCAAGTGCAATTTCCCTCCCAACACACATTAAATTCATTTAGCCTAGTGCATTTTTAATAGACATTATTCATCTATTACCTTAATGAGCTTGTGGTGAAAGCATATTGCCTCCCAATTTTAACAAAAGCAGTCTAATATTGCTGCAGCTTTTCCCCCTTTTGCCTTCTAAGGCAGCTCAGAGGGGGGAAGAAAAAAAGCTATAGAGACAGATACGGTTTTTATTCTGTGTCACAACACTACATTAAGAATAAAACCTTCCACTTAAACACTTAAATGAAAACATCGAGAAACTAATTTACCATTTGTAACCACATGATTTAAGTAGGAGCAGCTTTAATTTTCTTCCCATTTTCCTCATATTCAATGTGAGCCCACATTAGATTTCACTGGCTCAAATCACAACACTTAAAGCCACTTTCATTTTCTTTTTGATTAAATAATTGAAATTCCTGTCACTGCCTGCACTTTACTAGCACACAAATTTTATGTGTAAAGATAAATACTCTTTCTTTCTCCTTTCCCTGCCTGTAGGCTTTTTTTTTTTGCTTTTTTTTTCAGTTTAATCTTAAAAGCAGGCAAGGTTTAGTTTATTGATGGTTCCATAAAATGGATCAGTACTCCATTCACCTATTTCGTGGAATTATACCGCTCCCATTAAGTGATTGTTTGGAGAAATTATGGAAAGCCATCTTCTCTAATTTAGCTGTCGTCGTTGTAAGGTTATTGCTATCCAATCCTAAAAGGACAGGAAGCCTGGCTGCTCGCGTGCTGCTCCCTCACATCCATTAATGCCTGGAGCCTCGGTTTTTATTTAAGTATTTGTTTCAATTAAGGTAACAAGTTTTATTAATGCTCCCTAATAACTTACTCTGACAAAATCCAGGACGCTTCCCACGGTGGAGAACGGCCCCGCCGATGAGCAGCGGCAACCGGCACTGCTGTGACGAGCAAGGGGGCTCAAAAGGTGCTTCCAGCTCCAGGGAGATGCCTGCAGGACTCACCCACCTCGACTGGAACGTCTTGAAAGGCCACAGCAAACCACAGAATCACGGAATGGTTCGGGTTGGAAGGGACCTTAAAGCCCACCCTGCTCCAACTCCCATTCCGTGGGCCTGTAGAGCGCTGCCCGGCCCTGTCCCCTCCCAACTCCTTGTTCACCCTCACTCGTTTGTGGGGTGATGTGAGAAGCAGAAAAGGCTCTGACCCTGTGCTCAGCACCAACTGACACATCCCTGCCATCACTGCTGCTCTCAACACAAACCCCAAAGAAGCCACTGTGAAGAGATCCAACCCCGTCCCAGTGCAGGGGGTGACCTTAGCGTAGGACGGTGAGGAGACAGGACTGTCCCTGTGTGTCCCTGTGCAGTGGTTTGTGTCAGAAGGGACCTCAAAGCCCATCCATTCCCACCCCCTGCCATGGGCAGGGACACCTCCCACTGGATCAGGGGGCTCAAAGTCCCATCCAACCTGGCCTTGAACACCTCCAGGGATGGGGCAGCCACAGCTTCTCTGGGCAACTTGAGCATTCCCCCCATGGAATTAAACAGAGGAGACAGAACCCAACTGGACCCACACTGGGCCCTGCTGGGTTGATCTGGGAGGCAGTGGCTGCCCCATCCCTGTAAGTGTCCAGGGTCAGGTTGGATGGGGCTCTGAGCAACCTGATCCAGTAGAAGGTGTCCCTTAACACCTTGATTTTTAGATGCTCTGTGTCAGTAACACCAACCTAATCAGAAGTTTCTTTCTCCAGCACACAGCAGCACCCTCCTCTTTTCTTAGAATGAACAGGCAGGATATTGTCACAATTCCCACAGAATAGCAATATCTGACCACTGACCTCATACCCTCACCAGAGCAGTGATGGCTTTGAATTTTATATAGAGTTCTTTGAGAAAAGGATTGTGTCTTCAAAGGCTGCCCAGGTTTTCCACCTCTGTCTGCTGAGCTAGTGGAAGATGCTGTCTTTCTCTGCCAGTCTGGCCGAGCTTGTCTCATTTGCCATCAGGAGAATTCATAAAGGCAACTTTCATTTTCATGCAATGCATCAACCCATTCCTCACAGTTTAGAAGCTTTCCTGACACTGTTTAATATGCATTTTGCCATGAGGGGAAAGAAAATCCAACCAGAAACCAAACTTCCAGAGGAAAATTGGCCACCAGCATTTCCAAGTACATTGGGTCCAGAAGTCAGGGACCTTGCTGTGAATAAGGCAATGCAAGGTCAGCTACAGCTTTGAATTCTGTGAGGAGGTCCAAGGAACAGAAGAAAAGCATCTTTGTGGTCACCCCTCCCTTTCCCTCTAACTATTTACCCCAGAGGACATTGTTAACATATAATAACTGGGCATGTCAGCATCAATTAGGCAACTCATAATAAAGCAGATGCTGCTATTGTGAAGAGGATGCAGTGAAAGTATGGGTAGAGGAAGGCCCTCAGCGTAGTCCAGGCTAAGCAGATATGATGCTAATTGAATTCTTGCTGGCAATTTTTCACCCCTAAATGAACAAGAAAGAGAGGAATCTTAGAGTCTCATCTGTTTAGCTTGTGAACAGGAAAATGTTTTCAAGCCCAGCAAATGAGCAACCTAATCCACAGGGATGTTTGCAGGAGAGGTTTGTTTAAAAAAAGCAATGCCCCAAACCCCTGAGATGGTGGGTATGAGTTGTGCCCTGTTCCCACAGCACCAGTGATTGGGGAGATGGTGGGTTTTTTTAAATTTAACCTTAAGGAATCTGAGCATTTCTGTAGTTTTTCCTTGTCTGGAGGCTGGAGCTCCCACAGAAGGCAGAGAGAAGACTTCTCATGCTGCCGTCGCACACCAGCTTTGCCACTCGCACCGAGGCATTTCCAGAGCTTTGAGGAGGCTCTGACCCCACAAATAATTCAAATACAAACAGAAGGAGGACCTAACTGACCCCTGGGCACCTGAATTAAACCCCACTGCTCCCCATGCCCCTGCACTGCTAACCCCATACCCAGAAACCTCGCTCTTCAAACTTGCCAGTTCTCTCCCCTTTTCCTTTTCAACCCTGGTAGGAAACTCTGCTCCAGGCCCTGGTGTTTAAACACATTTTAGGTATTCCTGAAGCATCTTCTGACCACCAAGTGATGGAGGTACCTTTCCTTGTGCAGAAAAACTGGACCCCTGTCTCTCTCTGCCAGCGTTCAGTGTTCCCCAAGCCCAGAAAACAGAAAAAATTCCCTTTTTGAAAGTTAAGCTTTGCTAAACTGAAGGTGAAAAGTGCCAGATTTTTACATGGACTGAAACCTAAATTCCAGGGTTAAAGCTTCTGGGTATTATTTTTTTGGCTAACAGCCTTGCTTTTTATTACCACTGGCACAAAAGAAGTGATTTCTCCACCTCATATTTATCAATGAGTAATTAAGTCTCTTCTGGTAACCCTGTGCTGAGAAGGCCTTTTAAATTAAAATATTTTCCATTTTTTTAGCTGCTAAATGAAGATTGGGAGAAATAGGCTAATTACAGCTATCCTAATTAAGCTCCTACAATAACCTATAATTACACCCATACTTACCACCTTTGTGCTGGACACTTTAACCTGTTGTGGTTTGTAATTAGGGTGTCTGCGGCGAGGGCTGGAAACCAACATCTCTGCTCCAGTCCAGCAAGAGTTTTGATTGAAAGGGCAGAAACAAACTCTCTGTTTGTGAAACTGTAATTATGATAATTTATGAGGCTTTCTTATTAGCAGCAAACTGAGGTTATAAAGCTGGGGTTTAACATGTGAGGTGACTCTAAGTGCGTTTTATTACAGAGAAATTGTGGCATTGGTGCTGAGGAGCACACAGGCTTTTTGGAGGAGAGCTAAGAGGCAGAGTCTGGTCTCAAATGAATAACTGGGCTCTGGCTGACCTGTTCTTGAAACCTTTAGCAAGCCACAGTTTGCTTTTAGGGGTGAAAAGTATCCCCTTCTACCTCAGTTTCCCCACTTATAGAAAGGAGGAAGGCCAGTGATTCAGAGTGTTGAGGCATCATCCACACAGCATCCTTGCTTCAGCCATCTCCAAACATACCCTGATGGGCTGTATCAGAAGAAATGTGACCAGCAGGACGAGGGAGGGGATTCTGCCCCTCTGCTCTGCTCTGGTGAGATCCCACCTGGAGCCCTGCGTCCAGTTCTGGAGTCCTGAGCACAGGAAGGACATGGAGCTGTTGTACTGAGTCGAGAGGAGGCCATGGAGATGATCCAAGGGCTGGAGCACCTCCTGTACAAGGACAGGCTGAGAGTTAGGGTTGTTCAGCCTGGAGAAGAGAAGGCTCTGGGGAGACCTTAGAGCAGCCTCCCAGGACTGAAAGGGGCTCCAGGAAAGCTGGGGAGGGGCTCTTGATCAGGGAGTGCAGGGACAGGCACAGTTTTAAACTGAAGAAGGGGAGATTGAGATGATATCTTAGGAAGAAATGTATTGCTGTGAGGGTGGGGAGGCCCTGGCCCAGGTTGCCCAGAGCAGTGGTGGCTGCCCCATCCCTGGAGGTGTTCAAGGCCAGGTTGGATGGGGCTTTGAGCCCCCTGATCCAGTGGGAGGTGTCCCTGCCTATGGCAGGGGGTGGAAGTGGATGGGCTTTAAGGTCCCTTCCACCCAAACCATTCTATGATTCTATGAGTAGCACTGGGTTTGCAGTGCACAGAGCACATACGGGTTCCCTCACCATATTTTAGCTCCCAAAGCCTATCAGGGGAGAGTTCATCCCTTTAGAAAGCCACGAGCTTTCGGTGCCTGTGAGCTGGATGGTTTTACCGGAGACTCATCCCACCCCCATATTCTGATAAGGGGGTGCAGACCCCAAATCACACCCCTCAGCATTAAACAGCATTGCCTTCATGGAAAATACTCACAGGGAGGAAAGAAGAAATTAGTTAAATCATGTCGTTTTACTGTTCTGAAATAAAGGGCACCCAGAGCTGCCCACACTTATGAGACCATTCAGAGCTGATTTATCGCTTGAGACCACAGAGACAAAATCAAGCCATTACAACCTTTTAAAAGCCTTCTTGCAACAAACTAAAAATATCCATTGCTGGCAGATGCAAGCTGTCAATAAGGAATTTAAGAACTCAGTATGAAGAGTGGAAAGAGTGCAAAGTCTTGATAAACATCTCAAATTGGGTCTTACTCAGTGGGAAAGAAGTAGTTTATAGTGGTAATTGTAAAGGGCATTTTACATTGAATCAATTAAATGAAAATCTTTTAAACCCTTTTTAAAAAGAGACCTTTTTAAGTTAACAGGTGATTTTAATTGGAACCATGGGACTTGCATCACGGGAGGTGGGTTGGGTTTCTTTGTTGTGATTTTTTTTGGCAGCATTCAATATAGGAGAAGATCGATACACTTCCATCAGCATCTGAACTCCCAGAGTCTTGCAAGTTGGATGGGGAAGCCAAGCAAGAACTACAGTTTGCTCTGGGCTTCCATGGCTTTTTCCAAGCAATTAAATATGTCTCCATCATAACTCCTTAAGAGTCAAAGGTGCAGGAACATTCAAAACTGAGCTACCTTAGGACAACTCTTTTTATTCAGCATCCTCTGCTATAACCTGCTATAAAATACCATACATTTTTAGAGGTAATTCACCTTTCAAGAAGCTGTCACACATCCCAGTGGACACAACCCAGAGCAGTAATTGCATGCAAGCAGTATTTTACTTTCAAATTCCTTTCCCTACTTCTCCACAGCCGTAAAGGATGTTCTGCAGAAGGATCGGCAACAGGTGGTGCCTGTGAGCCCGAGGGACCAATGCCATAAGCAAAAAGCTTCCCTCAAAAGCAAATTGCCTTTTAGAGCCAGTGAATTCCTTCAACTCCCATCAAAACTATCAGTATCTGCCCTGCAAAGCCATAAGGTGTGATCCAAAAACACCAGGTGCCCACCTGGGAGGAGGCTGGGGAATGCCAGGGGAAGGAGTAACACACAGACTTGGAACTGGTTCTCTCCATGGGGCCTGGAGGGACATGAACTGGGTTAACCTGTGCATCCTCTCTTCCTTGAAAATAAACTTCATCCTTTGAGTTTCATCTCCTAAAAGGTCAAGAGCAATGTCAAGTGTGTCCAAACAGACTGGGACACTGAGATCCAGGGGATCTCCTGGAGGGGGAAGAAGGCTTGCAGACCTGCAGGGAGGGTGGCAAATACATCACACAAACTACCTGTGGATTCTTCACCACCAGTCAAACACAAGCTCATCCTTTCAATAAAAACTGCTAAGTCTTAAGACAGAGCTACCTTTTGCTAGCTTTAAGCAGCTGCAGCCCATGGGTTTAAACAGTTCCATTAGAGACCAACAGAGGAACCAGCACCAGAGCCTTAGGCTGCTCAGTGAAGAGAAGTGAATGCAGTACACGGACAGAAAGCTCCTCTGGTAGCTGGGGAAGGAGCCAGCAGAGAAAACTCTGGTCCTGCAGTGACTTTCACTGTCCAGGGAGACACTTGGCACAGAGGGAGAGGCATGGGTTTGCTTCCCAGATTTGGATGAATGAAAAATTTCAAAGGGGAATGGAGAAGTTCTCAAGGGGAATACACAGAGGGAGCGTGAGGAAAGCCCGGTTTGCCCAGCAGAGCCTTCATGCAGCAGGAGTGTCAGCAGCTCCAGGGATTTCTCTATGATCTTTGCAAGAGGCTGTTTGTGAGTAAAAGCAACCCTGGAGTTAGTTTCTGATGTTATCTCACACAAATACAAACGTGCAAGTCTCTAAAGGAGGCATCCAGGCCTCCTGGGTGTGGAAAAACAGCCTGGAGAAATGGGCTGGCTGAATGCTTGAAGGAGTTCCAGGAGGCACAGAGGTGTGACAGGACTGAGAAAAGTGACCAGCAAGGATGAAGACATGAGGCATTGCCGTGGGTTTATTTACTTTACAGAAGTGTTCAGGTCACAGGAAACATGAAGCCCCCCCCCCCCCCCCCCAAGACTCTAAAACCAGCAGATAGAATAGAATCATAGAATGCTTTGGGTTGGAAGGGACCTTTGTAGCCCATCCAGTCCAACCCCCCTGAAGGAGCAAGGACAGCTTTAACCAGATCAGGTTGCTCAGAGCCCCTTCAAACCTGACCTTCAGTGTTTGCAGGGATGGGGCATCCACCTGTGCCAGTGTTTCACCACCCTCAGTGTAAAAAATGTCTTCCTTGTATCCAGCCTAAACCTCCCCTGCCTTAGTTTAAAACCATTACTCCTTGTCCTGCCACATCAGGCCTCGCTAAAAGTCTGTCCCCATCTTTCCTGGAGTCCCTTTCAGTGCTGGGAAGCTGCTTTCAGGTCTCCCCACAGCCTTCTCCAGGCTGAACAACCCCAACTCCCTCAGCCTGTCCTTGGACAGGGGGTGCTCCAGCCCTTGGATCAGCTCCTTGGCCTCCTCTGGTCTTGCTCAGACAGCTCCATGTCCTTCCTGTGTTGAGGAGTCCAGAACTGGAGTTCTTGTAGCTCCTGCCTGCTTCCCCCCCATGGAGCTGAAATGCCTTCCAAGCAGCCAGGAGCTTCAGAGATAGCTTTAGCAAGCACCAAACCACCCTGACCCACCATCAGGGGTGACTTCACAGTCCTCCTGCCCTTCCCTAACCCTGCAGTGACTTCCTTGCGTTGGCACACATCGTATTCCCAAACTGTTGGGCGTCAGCAGCTCCAGAAGGCAACAAACACCTTCCACATCCTGAGAGGGCAGGTGGGGAAACTGAGGCACAGCCCCTGACTCACTGCAAAGAGAGAGGGGGGAGAAGGCAGCAATCCATCCTCTGCATCTTCAGCACCACACCCACTGTTCCAGCGTGGAGTTGATGTGCTTCTGCCGTGCACTAAGTGATTAGTCTGTGGCTTCTCTGAGTGTAAAGTTATGGAGTGAGAGATCCAATCAGAGGCACAACTCTGGCTGCGCCGCAGGCCTATTTGAAAGGGTAAGTGTTCTGCATTTTTTTTCATGCCTGCAACAATCTAGACAAATAGGCTTTTAAATTAAGCAGTGATTTGGAATATAAGTGAGTGCATTTAAGCTGCTAAGAGATGGAAAGATCCTAATGGCTGAAATATTTGTCATATCACAAATAAACTGGCTGTGTCGGGAGCTACTAATATAACTAATTTTTACCAAATCCTTCACTGCTCTGTGATAGAAAATGAGGTCAGCGTAGGTTGAGGCAACACAAAATGAGCAGCTGCCAGAAGGCGGCACAGAATACTGATAAAGGACTCTGCAGAAACTCTGTCGCCTGCCCACAGGAAAAACGAATCAGTTTGTTCAAATTAAGATACAGCTTTTCCACAGCATCCAGGGGTTTTAATGAAAAGGTGCCAACCAACACAGGCTTTCAGCGGATCCGGAATACTAATGCATAGCGAGACACTTCCTCGAAGCTTCCCTGCCCCTGGTTCTCCATAATTTAATGGTGAGGTCTAGGTGACTTTTGAAAGGCACTGGGGTGTCAGAGAGGGCAGGAGCGTGCCCTGGTGCAGCTGATGAGAGTCCCTGGGGTTGCTGCGGTTCCTCTGGTTCCTGGGGGGCTTCCCAGTTACAGGAATTAAACCCTGACTTAATCTGCCACTCACCGGGAGAAAAAGTGAAATGAAGAGGAATTCGGAGGGCTTGGTCCACTTTAGGAGAAAAACAAGACCAAAGCCCACGGAGATAACTCCAGGAAGAGCTCTTGTGCCTCTTGGTTCAGGAAACCAAGAACAGCCCCCCCAAATCACCTGGTTTCTGCTGCGACCCCGTGCGATGCCGTTACACCAGTACGAGGTGCTCCAAGCTGCCACACTAAGGATAACACACCCAGGGAAGAGAGGCAAAGGCTCAGTCTCAGAGATGCAGTGACAGCCTGTGTTTTGCCTACCACGTTTTTGAGGCTGCCTCAAACATTTGGGACCAAGTGGGATGCAGCCATACTCTGGGTACATGAGAAAAACAACATAATTGTTTTCATTCTCATAAAAACATTGAGAACACTTTGAAAAGGGAATTTCTTTGCTCCTTTATAGATGTGAACAGCCTGTCTTTGAATAAGGGGAGGATCTGGGTTATAACAATTGGCCCTTTTCATCCCTAAACCCTGAATGAGTAAAGAAAAGCAAGTAACTCCATTGGTCAAATGGGAAACCGAGGCATGGGGAAACTGGGGAATGAAAGAAGAGATCAAGTGTCTTCTCCACTGTGGCAGTCTGGGAGTGACCCTGCTGTGGCAAAAAGAGGTCAGAGAGAGGAGAGGAAAGAAGGTTTGAATACCTGCAGGGAGAGTGTCCAGTTCTTATTTGGGATGATCTGCTAAGACAATCTCAATCCCATACAATCCCATCTCCCCGTGCCAAGTGAGAGGGCCGGCGCCGCTGAAAGCTCCTCTCCTGGGATCAATACTCTGAGAGCCTTGGAAGGGGAACAGCGACCACTTGGGAGCATCAGACAATTTGAGAAAAATAAGATCAACATGGATTAGCAATAAAACGTAAAGCTCGCTGCACTTCCTAAATGGAATGGTAGAAGGGTTCATATTTGATAACCATTAAATGGTTTAATGAAATAATTATAACCCAGACTCCTGAGCCAGGCCACAATCAATAACTATGAGCTCTAAGCAACAGCATGATCCAAGTTCTGCCATTTTCACAGTGCTCCCCAGCAGGCAGAGTGTGTGACCATAAATGCAATTGACAGTAAAGTTGCATTAAAACATCCCCATCAAGGGCAATAATAGATTAAAGGCTACTGAGGCGCTGCAGTTGGCTGGTCAATACGCTTTATTTTCTGCATCACCCCCAATTTTGCCACCCTCCTGCATCCTATTAGTGGGAGTCGATTTGCTGTCAATGAGGAGCCCTGGCAAAGATGCATTAATGCACGCTCACAAAAGCAGTGCGCATGGCATTATCACTTCACTCACTTTCAAATTACAACCTAATGCTGTCTCCAGGCAGCTTGCAGCACGTTAACACTATGTGCAGTTTTGTTGCTATCAGGCTAAATATTTCATGTTTAAAGATTTCATCAGAGATTTGATGACAGAAATAAACTACTGCCCGGTGGGAAATCATTC
This sequence comes from Dromococcyx pavoninus, assembly GCA_033558185.1. Classification (NCBI taxonomy): domain Eukaryota; kingdom Metazoa; phylum Chordata; class Aves; order Cuculiformes; family Neomorphidae; genus Dromococcyx; species Dromococcyx pavoninus. The sequence continues at coordinate 10,982 of JAUMJL010000666.1, read as the reverse complement.
CGAATAATAGAATTAGGCATTGTTGGAGAATCGACAGAAAAGGGAGGATGATGTGGGATAGTGGAAGAAGAGCAGGAAAAGCAGGAGGGGAGAAGGAAGGCTGAGCAGGGGGATGCTGAATGCCTGTCTGTCTGCTATTAATGAACCCAGTGAGGGGGCAGAGATTATGAATTGGGCAGTTGTCTCTACCTTGCTCCCAGGCACCAGGCTTAGGAGCTCCATTGCTGCTTTTAAACATCAGAGAATCCCAAATGATAGACAAAATACAGGTGGATTTCAAAATCCAATTTGAAAACCTCAAGGTTTGCTTTATTTTTTGCCAAAGCTCAGAAACTAGCCCATAACACACGTATCTGGGCATCCCTCTGTCATGGGTTGTATTTTCCTGTAGAGCAAAGGACCTTGAAAACTGAAGACATCAGCTCATCTGAGGATGAGGGGGGCACACAGCGACAGAGCAGCCCACCCTACCACAGGCCTCCAGACTGACCCCCAAAGAGGGACCAGAAGACCCCACGAGCTTTCTGCTCAGCCCTTTTGCATCCTGGGATCTGGGGGTTCCTACCAGAGCAACCAGTCCTCATCCTGAGTACCAGGCAGCCCAGAGAGCCACACACCTGGGGACCACAACCCCACTTGAGCAGGCACCCCAAAGGGCTGCAGAGCCCTGGCCACTGGTCTGGCTGCCTGCAAACACTTTTATTCAATGCTGACTTGGGTGCACAGCTCGAAGGCAGCAAACCTATTAATCCTTGCTTTTCCAAGGCCCCAGGACCTCTGCATTGACTGCCTCCTCCAGCAAGCGCTCCCGGCTTTCAGCCAGAACAAAACAGCCACAGAGTCAATCGTGTGATGAAAAACCAGGCACTTGACCAGGGAGAGGAGACAAGTACTGAGGCTCAGCAGCGAGCAGGCTGCTTGGTCTCCTAGTTTAGGTGCATTTTGCCTTCACAGTGAGCCTTTCTAGAATAGCAATTTCAAATCAGAGCTTTAATTCATGCCCTTTCTTTGCAACCAGCTGTTGCCACCCACTGCTGAACACCCAGCACTCGCTTTTCCTGAACTCTTCTTGATTTGTGTGTGTGGACTATTTGCAAGAGTTAAGAGCACCTTTGCAGTTCTTGGAGATTAGGATCTTCCCTTTTCTCCAAGGTAAAAAAGTCAAGCACAGCTTGGTTAATTATCCTTAAGGCTACTGCAGATTATAAACCTGGGTTTGCTTACAAAACATGAATGTTTAACCCCAAGAAACTGTCTTTCAATAGACTTTCTTCTTCAAGAAGCTGTGGAAGCTTCAAAGCTCCCTTTCTTTGCATTTTCCAGTATGTCTAGGAATTAAACTGAATCTGACTCCCAAAGCAAACACAGGTTTTCCTCACGAGCAGTGCTTAATGTTTTACAACAAAGCTGTACAAGGAACCCAGAGCTTATCTTTTCCCTCTGCTTCTGGACTCCCTGTGTAACCCTTGGGCTGTGGTTTTCCAAGATGAATTAAGTGCTTGAATAGGGCTGCTTGGAAAATCTCGACTCTACTCCAGCTTTGGCTTCCCACCACTTAGCAGAAACCAAGTTCTTCTGCTTGGGCACTGACTTCCAGCAGGAGTCTCCTTTAATCCCAAACTTAGGCTGCATGCCTGTATCCCAATTTTATTAAAAAATAAATGCTGTCTATCTCTCTCACACACAAACACACAGAGAACTGGGTAATACCTCAAAGCAGAAGATTTTACAGGAGCAAGCACTACATTCCTTGCCTGTTTTACAAAGCAGCCACAGCACTTTTCATCCCTGAAACAGACACCAAAACACTTTGAAAAAGAAAAGAGATTTAATTCACCTTGGTGAAGGCACCCAGAAAGCAGTCAGTGGTGTCCAGTCAGACTTCTGAGCCTGCAAAACAAGCTCTCAAGCTGATTCCTGCCTTGTGGACAGGCCATGCAGCACATCTGTGCTACCTGGAAAGAAGTTAAGGGTTCCTCCTCAGCAGAGCCAAATTCAGCTTCTTTTGGTGATATATGAAGTAAAAACTCTCCTTGAAACCTATTTACTGAGATATTTTTTGATGCTTTCCTCTAAGACAGGCAACACTGGTCACTGACAGATCTATGAATTAACTTTGCCCTTGGCAGCAAGCAAAGGAGATGATTCATGTGTCCAGCTTTTCCACAGCCCTTACAGCAGTGGAATAGATCTTACAAAAAAGAAATAGCTGTGTCACAGGGCACAGGAGATGAGTAGCCCAAGACCAAGCCACTGCAATAGCTGCCTGGCTGCAGAATTTGAGAGTTCAATAAGCTGGGAACCTGGATGGGGATTTCGCCTCCTGCAGAGCTCTGTTGTCACCGCCAAGTGCATCATTGCTTCTGTGCCCAGCAGAGACAAATCTGGCTCATTGGTGAAGAAAATAAAGCTGAATCCCCTGCCACGTTGGGAGAAACCAAGATCCTCAACAGATACACAAAATGAAGTTGTGTAGATTTACTCACATTTGTTTTTTGCCTGTCTTGCACGCAGAGCACCAGCTTTACCAGCACACAACAGAGAAACACTGCAGCTACCCAGGTGCTGGCTCTTGACAGGTGCCACACCAGGTAGGGCTGAGGAGGATTCCAACCTAATTAAGATGTCTAATTAAGGACCACTTGTAACAGAAAAAGAAAAATCTTGATTTTGATTTTTTTAAGAAAGAAAAAAAATGAAAAAAAAAGAAAACAAGTTTTTAAAGAAAAGAATTTGAATTCAAGGACTTCTTGAATTCTCCATCCCCTGATTTACACACAACTCTTCAGGCTTCTTTGTTGTCATGAATGTAAAACCACAGAAATTTGACACAGTTTTCAGTAATTTACTTTTCTCCAGCTGCCTCCTGTCAGTGCTGATGTGACTGTGAACCCCCACAGCTCCTTCTCTCCCCTCTCGGTCTCACGTCCTCCATTCCCTGATCCTCTGCCTGGACCTGTGCTGTGAAACCTCATCCCTCAGCCTGACTAGACTGGTAATTTACAATCACAGCTCCGAGAACTCCCGGGAATGCTCTCCTGTAAAAACGCTGCTGCCTTAAGCTGTTACTTCTAAGACATCCTAAACCACCACTTTCCAAACCCCACTTCCATTCAACATCCCTTACGGCAATAAAAGCATCACAGACCCCTAATGAGAGATGCTGCTAAGGATGGAATTAAATGCCATAAAGGTTTTGGGGGGATTTAAGTCAAAACCTGGGGTGGTGAGCAACCACCAGAAGCTCTTCTGTGTCATTCTGTGGTCGGGTGCTGCCGTCTGGTGGCCCAGTGCCTTAGGGGGTGCTCCCCAGCCCCCCTCAGGACATGCCCCAAGCTCAGATGTGTTTAATCACTGCAGTGCGACACTAATCCATCAGAGCAGTGCTTTTCTCCCCCCCCTTTCTGAAAATGCGATTAATATTTCAGTTATTCCCTAATTATTATTAGGAGGAGGCCCTCAGGAAAGCTGGGGAGGGGCTCTTGATCAGAGAGTGCAGGGACAGGACGAGGGGAAATGGTTTCAAACTGAAAGAGGGGGGATTGAGATGAGACATTAGGGAGAAATGTTTTGCTGTGAGGGTGGGGAGGCCCTGGCCCAGGTTGCCCAGAGCAGTGGTGGCTGCCCCATCCCTGGAGGTGTTCAAGGCCAGGTTGGATGGGGCTTTGAGCCCCCTGATGCAGTGGGAGGTGTCCCTGCCCATGGCAGGGGAGTGGAACTGGATGAGCTTTGAGGTCTCCCAGCAGATAAGGAAGGTGGTGGATGTGTTTTTTCTGGATTTTAGAAAAGCTTTTAATTCCACCTCTCTGGACGAGTTGTCCAGCCACGAGAAGAGCAGCTACACGGTGCTCTGGGTGAAGAACCAGCCAAACAGCAGGGCTCAAAGTCAGAATCACAGAATCATAGAAAGTCCTGAGTTGGAAGGGATCCACAGGATCACTGAGTCCAACTCCTGTCCCTGGCAGGGGGTCAGTGACCTCAGGGCTTCATTCTCAGGTCAGTTTTGTTCAATATTCCTGCCAATTATCTGGATGAGTGCATCCTTAGTAAGTGTGCTGTGGACTCTGGAGGGACAGGAGGCCTGGCAGAGGGATCTCGATAGCTCAGAGAGTTGGGCAATCAGTAATGGGGTGAAATTTAACAAGTCCAAGGCCAGATTCTGCCCCTGGGATGAGCACAGGTATAAATGAGGAGAGCAGCCCTGCAGAAAGGGATCTGGGGTGGCAGTTGGCACTAGGTCCAACAGGAGCCCACAGCAGGGACAAACAGCATCCTGGGGTGCATCAAACCACCGCGTCCATCAGTGCTGGGCACAGTCCTGGGCCCCACAGCACCTGACGTGAAGGTGCTGGGGTGCACCCAGAGAGGGGCAACAGGGTGAAGGGGCAACAGGGCGCAGGCTGTGAGGAACAGCTGTGACCTCTGGGATTGTCCAGTTTGGAGAGAAGGCTGAGGAGAAAAGGATAGGGATGTGCCAAGCCCTTCTCCCTGGTATCCAGTGATATGTGTGTAATAGCTCAAGGCTGCACCACCAGAGGTTCAGCCGGGGCATTAGGAAGCATTTGTGTACCAAGATGATGGTCAAACACTGGAATGAGCTTCCTGGAGAGGTGATAAGGTCATAGCCTCATCAGGAAGTTGGACCAGATGATGGTTCCCAATCCCTTTGAAGTGATCTATTCCTGGGATTTTTAGGACTGTGCAGTCACAATTTCATGAAAACTGCCACTGTGCTGCACTGGGAGCAGCACTGCTGATACTGGAGGCAGGAAAGAAAGAGCCACACAGAAGATGCTCAGCTCACACACTGCATCTCTGGATTATGCCTTATATCTGGGGGGGTTTCCCCAGATGTTGTGCAGGATGGAGGTAGCACAGCCTTCCCTGTGACCATCCCACCAATCCACAAGAGCATCCACAGCACCCAGCTGTGCTGCAGGAAGCCCTGCAAATCCACCCACCCAACCCAGAATGTCCTGTCAGAGCAGCAAAGTTTTTTCCTTCGACTAAGCACTGCCATTAAAAAAAGACAAAAACATCTTAATACTTCTCCCATGCCAAGATAAAACATACTTCTCTTCCCTAATTAACTCACAAATACCCAGCTACAAACTAACCAGCACCAAGTTGCTGTTTATCCTAAATAATCCCTGTAATAATTGTAATTTTAGCCATCACATTAACACTTTATAAGCAACGAGATTATCTGCTTTCCTTAAGGTGCAGCTCAAAACTCCCTCCCCACCCCAACAGCAACTTCTCTGTAGGAAGAGCCAATGCTGAACTCACCCTCCCACAAGAGGGAATCCTGACACTCATGACTGCTTTGAAGCCATCAAGTATCATTATTCCCTTCACATTCCATCCACAACTTTACAAAGATGCTCTTCACTGCTACATCCATGACCAAACTCCCTGGGAACTGCTACAATATCTTTCTTGGAAAGGCTGGGGTCACCCAACTCCAATTACTCCACCCCCAACACTGGTTTACTTTTATTGATGTCTTGTTCATTCATTAAAACATTAAGCTGTTTACCTAGAAACCTCTCTAGAGGTGCTTAACCCAAAGCTTTCATTAACCATTGTGCTTAGATCACACTCAACTCACGGTCACCTTTATTTAAGCTTAATTTTCACTTGATTTTTCACACAAAAGAAGCAAATACGGAAACATTGTGATGCCCATTAAATAGTTTTTATTCTTTAGGACTTTCAATTGCATTTCCACTTGTTTACAGTACTGTAAAGTGCAATGGCATCCAACTCCCCTCCTGCGCACGTGTTCAAGTATTTAAAATGCCCAGAAAATTCTTTTTATTTGTACAGCAGCTCAGTTATGGAGTTTAAATCTGGCAAAGTGAACCCTCGTGTGCCTACAGGTTTGGGTCCTTCAATCCAACCCCCAACCCGGGGGCCCTCCAACACTAACTGCTAGTGGAATGCATTCCTCCCTGGCTTTAGTCCACCTCCTCAATGGTTGGTCCAGAAGAAGCTCCACCAGAGGGAGGAGCTCCACCACCAGGGAATCCACCGGGCATGCCACCAGGCATCCCACCGGGCATTCCTCCAGCACTCTGGTACAGCTTGGTGATGATGGGGTTGCACACCTTCTCCAGCTCCTTCTGCTGGTGCTCAAACTCCTCCTTCTCAGCAGTCTGAAACAGAAAAGGACAAAAGTTCAGTACCTGCTCCTCTCACCAGATGGAGACAGCCTAGAAATTAAATGCCACCACTGGGTGCTTCTCTCTTTCAAGAGCTTCTTTTTAACAAGTCTTTAGCCCCACCAACTCAAACTTGCAGTATTTCCAACACAACCAACCCACTGATTTGGGACTCTCAAATCACTAAGACCTTACATTCCTCCTGGACCTTATTTAAGGTTAAAGATCAAACTGACAAGCTACACACCCTGAATAAGGAGGAATTGAGAGCTGTATTACACCTGCATGCTGTGGTCGCTCAGACATCCAAGGAAGGTACTTGGACCAACACAAGTCTTTCGACTTCTGGTGGAAACTACGAATGGCTTTGGAAACACTTTCATCACAGCAACCAGTTCAAGCTCAGCAACACACCAGAAGTAATCCCTGACCCAACCTGGAACACGTGACATACCTGATTCTTGTCCAGCCAGTTGATGATCTCATTGCATTTGTCCAGGATCTTCTGCTTGTCCTCATCAGAGATCTTGCCCTGGAGCTTCTCATCTTCCACAGTAGCCTTCATGTTGAATGCATAGGACTCCAGGGAGTTCTTGGAGGATACCTTATCACGCTGCTTCTCATCTTCTGCTTTGTATTTCTCTGCTTCCTGCACCATCCGCTCAATGTCTTCCTTGCTCAGCCGGCCTGCGGAACACAGCAGGGTTTCAGGTCAGTTTTTTAGTTGGCCATTTTTAGTGGAGGATTAGACTCCCACACATTGCAAACCCCCTGCATTTGGGCTGGTATACAGTAAAAGAAGCCCATAAGCTATTAAACCACTTCACAGACCTTAAGAGACTCAGGGATTACTGCACTAAAACCAAGGCTCATGGTTGTAAATCAAAATGCAGACAACACCCTGCCTTCTGTCAGACTTGGCTGCAAACCGGCAGTGACCCAGCCTCCCACACTGAGGCACATGTGACCCTTACCCTTGTCATTTGTTATCGTGATCTTGTTCTCCTTGCCAGTGCTCTTATCCACAGCAGAGACATTCAAGATGCCATTGGCATCGATATCAAAGGTTACTTCAATCTGAGGTACACCTCTGGGAGCAGGGGGGATACCAGTCAGCTCAAACTTGCCCAGCAAGTTGTTGTCCTTGGTCATAGCACGTTCTCCTTCATACACCTAAGCGAGAAGAAACAGCAAATGAAGCCTCAAGTCCTACCACAAACTTAAAATAATGAGTATTATCCTGAAGTGCTGTGGTCGCTCAGACATCCAAGGAAGGTACTTGGACCAACACAAGTCTTTCGACTTCTGGTGGAAACTACGAATGGCTTTGGAAACACTTTCATCACAGCAACCAGGTATTAACTGCTGGCATCCCTTGGCGTAGGATTTACTTCAAGTATCAACCACCTCAGGCATTAATGGGGCCTTGCAATTAACTGAGTGCATCATTAGCTCACCCGAGCACTGCTTGCCTACCTGGATCAGCACACCAGGCTGGTTGTCTGAATAAGTAGTGAATGTTTGAGTCTGCTTGGTGGGGATGGTGGTGTTGCGTTTGATCAGGACTGTCATGACGCCTCCAGCGGTCTCAATTCCAAGAGACAGAGGAGTGACATCCAACAGCAGCAGATCCTGTACATTCTCAGACTTGTCTCCAGACAGGATAGCAGCCTGCACAGCTGGAGGAAGAGAAAAACTGGTAAGAACCCTTCAACCAACAGACAAGTTGCACACTACACAGTTAAGCCCGTGGCTCGCTCAGACATCCAAGGAAGGTACTTGGACCAACACAAGTCTTTCAACTTCTGGTGGAAACTACGAATGGCTTTGGAACCTGATTCATCATTGCAAGTCAAGGTAAGCTTCTTACTGCTTTGAAAAGCTTTACTGATTGAGGTGGAAGATCCAGGGCCTACACCAGTACTGCTCCAACACTCTGGTTCAGACACGGAGTTTGCCAAGACCACCACCCAGCTGGAGCACGCAGAGAATGTGGATTTTTGTCCTTACCTGCACCGTAAGCCACAGCCTCATCAGGATTGATGCTCTTGTTCAGCTCTTTGCCATTGAAGAAATCCTGCAGGAGTTTCTGAATCTTTGGGATACGAGTAGAGCCACCAACCAAGACAATGTCATGGATCTGTGACTTGTCGAGTTTGGCATCCCGCAGGGCCTTTTCCACAGGATCCAGGGTGCCACGGAACAGGTCAGCATTCAGCTCTTCAAAGCGAGCTCTGGTAATGGATGTGTAGAAGTCGATACCCTCATAGAGAGAATCAATTTCAATACTGGCCTGCGTGCTGGACGACAGGGTACGCTTTGCACGCTCGCAAGCAGTGCGGAGGCGCCGAACTGCCCTCTTGTTCTCACTGATGTCTTTCTTGTGCTTGCGCTTGAATTCAGCAATGAAGTGGTTGACCATGCGGTTGTCAAAGTCTTCTCCACCCAAGTGAGTGTCACCTGCAGTGGATTTCACCTCAAAGATGCCATCTTCAATAGTCAAAATAGACACATCAAAGGTGCCACCTCCAAGGTCAAAGATAAGCACATTCCTTTCAGCACCAACCTGGAAAAAAAGATCAATTTTCATAAAGCATTTTATTTTCTACTGCTGGTGCAACAAATTTACTGGCTGGACACCAGACAACAGCTGCGGTGTTGCTTACCTTTTTGTCCAAGCCATAGGCTATAGCAGCAGCTGTTGGCTCATTGATGATTCGCAGGACATTAAGTCCTGCAATGGTTCCAGCATCTTTTGTAGCCTGGCGCTGTGAGTCGTTGAAATAGGCTGGTACAGTCACTACGGCGTTAGTAACAGTCTGCAAATAAGTACATTAAGTCAGTTACAAATGCTAACTACTCAGTTATACAGAATTACTCATTAAATTTAAAAATTCTAAACCTCACCTTCCCGAGATAAGCTTCTGCAATTTCCTTCATTTTGGTTAAAACCATGGAAGAAATTTCTTCTGGGTAGAAGCTCTTTGTCTCGCCTTTGTACTCCACCTGGACTTTTGGTCTACCAGCATCATTCACCACAGTGAAAGGCCAGTGCTTCATATCAGACTGGACTACAGAATCATCAAATCTACGCCCAATCAACCGCTTTGCATCTGGAAAAGAATAGTTGGCCATGTTAAACATTATCCATTCACAAAAGCACATTAAGCTTTTCAGGAAAAGCAATGCACAAAACCCTACAACACTAATTAACCTGGAATTATTACTGCTTTATCCAGACACTGCTGCAGTTGCAGCTAGGTTTCACCTCTTGGATATACACACACTCACCAGTATTACTTCACAACCAATACTACAAGGATACAGCTGCTGCACCATCAACCTCAATGCAGTCTAGGAATTAGACCAAGACATTTAGTCAAGGCCACTTAACGGTAACTGCTAAGAACCTGCAGCAATACGTTTTAATTGTAATGCATATGCTTTCTCATAATAAAAGCTTAATTATTCGTAATGTAGCTATATTACTTCCACTACAAACAAACCAGGAGTGTCAATTCCCAGAACACACTAACTTTGCTATCAGTAAGTTTTGTAAGCAGGCAACATTTGCTGTAGCCACGCTGTTTCTGTGCATGAAGCATGCAAATCAGGCAGCCTTACCGAACACTGTGTTGGTGGGATTCATCGCAACTTGGTTCTTGGCAGCATCACCGATCAACCTCTCTGTATCCGTGAAGGCGACGTAGCTTGGTGTGGTCCGGTTACCCTGGTCATTGGCAATGATTTCCACCTTCCCATGTTGGAATACACCAACACAGGAATAGGTGGTGCCCAGATCAATTCCGACAGCTGGTCCCTTCGACATCTTGTCTGGAAAAAAAATTACATTTGTAAGAATTAATTAAATTGCAAATTAACTTTAAATGGAATTCTATTGGCACCACCAGGCTCGCTGATAACCTTAACAGCAGCCACAGCCACGCGAACTCAATCTCCCACCACTCCCCAGCACCAGGAAGGACATCTCAGCACCACGCGCCTGGCACCGCCCCCCTCCCCGCTGCAGCACCGACCCCCCCGCACTCCGGGGCCCCACAGACCACGCCCCTTCCCCACCCACCCCCGCATGCACTGCGCAACCGCAGAAGCGCCTCCACTGCACACACTGAGGGTTCGCAGCCACCATTTCTCCCTTCCCTCCTAGCCCCCACCCCTTCCCCCGGGGGACCCGGCAGCCCCCATGCTTCCAGCCTCATCCCCACCCCTAGGGACCCACAGCTCCTGACCCTATTCCCCGCACTCCCCGGGGACCCGCAGCCCTCGTTCCTCCTCCCCCGGTCCCCCCTCCCCTCCCAGTGCTTCCAGCTGCCCCGCCTGGACCTCGCAACCCCCCGTCCCTCCTCCCCTCGCATTTCTCAGGGAGCCCCGCAGCCTCGTCCCCACACTCACTAGTGACCTGCGGCTCCCCGCACCTCCAGTACTCCCAGGGCCCACCCGCCACGTGTAACCCACCGGGACCCCACAGCACCCCACACACCCCATTTCCCCAGACATCAGCACTACCCCCACACCTTGGGCGCCCCTCCTTCCTCTCTGGGACCACAGAGTCCACGGCTCCACCGTCCACAGTAACGCAAGCACTAAACATCTTCACCACCACCCCCCCCACTACCACCTATTCCATCACAACGAAAAAAACCGGAAAAACCTCCTTTTAGTCCCACTTATAAAAAAACACCCATAACGGGAAAAATAAAGCAATCTCCACAGCGATTACGCCACCTCCATCCCACCTTGCCCAGTAACCACAACCCCTTTGAAACGGCTCCCACCCTCCCGCAAGGCCCCCTCACC